>VCRD01000194.1:333516-383163 GCA_006783055.1 Trinorchestia longiramus | reverse complement strand
ACAAGAATGAGGTTGAGGAACTGCTCAGTCAGTGCTGGTGGGAGTGCGCACACCCGCTGGGCGGAATGAATACCATTAGAAAACTCGTGGAGAGAAAGAGGGTGCAAAGTATACGCATCTCTCAGCAATCAAATCGAAGTCAAATCCATGGGCTGGAAAATGAGTTAACCAACTGAAAACGATGAAAAGATATGGTAAAACTACTATGAAAATGAATAGGCTTGAGAAATAGAAGCAAATATATGAAGAGATCACTTCTGGAGGAAAAGTTTTATTTTTCAAAGTACATGAAGCTATTTTTTCCAATTGTAAAGCTAGCACGTATATGATAAATTTCACAGGACTTGTTTGCACGGAGTGTCTTTTGTTTGTTTCAAACACTGTAAATTAAAAAAACAGCCAGACTCTAATTTAACCGATATTTTATTTTTCATAACACCGGCAACTACTTGTCATCTTTCATGTTCATGTTTAAAGAAAAGGAAAAGTAAACGTCCACTTCTTATACTGTAAACGTACCTGGCATCCATTAGAGAGGAATCAATCACACTTCAAATAGCAAAAAAAATACTTTTTTCAAGCACGTTCCTTCCTCATACATTCCTGCAAATGAATACTTTCAATCCCGTGATGACTGATGCTGCAATAAACCTGACTAGTAGAAATCAATATAACTTTTATTTTCTGGATTTTTTATGGCTCAATAAACCTGTTTTATAAAAATTAATATGTTTCATTTTTTAGATGATTTGTGGCTCAATAAACCTGTTTTATAATAATTAATATGTTTCATTTTCTGGATGGTTTAGGGCTCAATAAACCTGTTTTATAGGAATTAAATTGACTTTTGTTTTCTAATGTTCTAAGGTGCACTGACCAGTGATGTGACACTCAAAACACCCAGGGCAGCTCGATCAGTCGTCTGCTAGTGACGCTCTTAGAGGAGGTGCTAGTTTTTATGTCTTGCAAATACGTTAAAAGAAGAAAGCAGATGATCTTTTCCAGCGCTAAAATGCTCCGAAATAATGACTACTCTTGCATGCATAGAAAAAACATCATAAATGTACTCTTGATTTCGTCAGTGAATTACAAAACAGAAAATCAGGTCAAGATCTTAATAAAAGATTATCCCTTACAATGAACCGGACGTTGGTACAAAAAGTGGAAGCCTAAAGTACTACCCATACTCTGATGATAACATACAATTGCATGGATGGATGAGCTTCTCATTCAAGGCAATCATAAAAACAGCCCACTTGCTGACAGGGAGCATCTTTTCTAAGGAAGAAAATCTTTCCGCTGCAAAACCAACCAAGGCAACTTCAGCCAGCTTTCTCAGCCCCAGGCAAAAGTGGCTGGCAGAGGCCCCTTAACCTCAGCGACTTGCAGCAGTGAATAACCAACTTCTCAATAACCTCTTATGAAGGCCTTTCAACCTCAGCGACTTGCAGCTGTGAATAACCAACCTTTTAATAATCTCAATAACCTCATATGAAGCTCACAACGACTGCAATGTACACAGCAATGCTGAGAAAAAATTGAGACTATAAGACGAAACACAAACGTCGTAACTCCTGTGAAGCAGTGGAATGAGTCCACACCAGTTTGAAAAATTTAAGTGTGTTAGTGTGTATCTTCATCATGAACGGATTAAAGAGGCGATCAAAATTAGAACAAGCGAACGGTATGCACTGCATTGAGAGGCACGGGTAGAGGAACGATCAATATGAGCATCACCACACACATGTAAAACGAGCACAGCAACACATGCAGAGGTGATGCAACGCTCAACACCCGCAGTAGCGCAGCGGCAGGTCACCCGTAAAGCGATGGTACTTCTCTCGAGAGACGTCGATTGCGTGCAACGAAAAAACGCAGTCGTCGAAGAATGTTGTGTTAGGCAACGATGAAGAGAGACGAGTGCGAGTAATAGAAAAGTTATAGATTACCAGTGAAAGCTCAACCACCTCTGACAACTTTTTTCAAGTCGGAATTTCATATTTGAAGCGTAAGCGAGATTACTATCAGTCATAGCTACAGATAACGCAACTAATGCAGGGTATTATGATTAACAAGTGGACCCACACGTGAAAATTCACTTGTTTTTTACTGAATTATTTCGTTTGATTAGCCAGTGGACGCTGGCTTTGCGAAGGAGTTTCTAGATTGAAGGATGTGCCTTTGGTATCCACAATAAAATGCTTACAAACCTTTAAAATTTACTCCTATCTAAATCCTTAAAGCGTGACAGAGAGATGGATCAAGCAAGGAAGCAAACAACAAACTGTGTATGATTATATAGTGGAATACTGAACGGTAGTGAAAGCTGACTACGATCGACGTGATGAGTTTTGCGATCGCCGCTAATCATAAAAATCACTAATACCTGTGTGGAATTTATAGCCTTTAGAGAGCATTATTTGTTATTCATCTTGATGATTTTGGCTTTGAGATTTTAAGAAAAAATTACCATTCATGTCTGAACTTGAAATGCTGCTATGGTGCCCCTTGTTGATAACCACGACTGTTCACAAGTTATCCATCGCAGTGTAGCAGCTAAGTAAAATATATATGGTCATAAGAAACGGTCGTATGCGTTGTGTAACAAGGAAAGCTATAACAGCCCTAGTTTTTTATAATAATAAAAATACATGACATCAAAATCTAAAATTAAGGTGCATTACACGCATCACACAAGCACATGAGCAAGATTTGGCAACACATGATGAAGGGAGAGGGAAAACTACATTTGAGAACCCAAGTTTTACTACGTCCCTACATAGCGGGAAAATAGATGAACAAAATTAAAATTAAACTACTGAGTCAACCATCTAAACATGTATTTTAAGCAGAACTCTTGAACAAACATGAAACTGCTATGCATTATTTCTAAGTCACGTTCGTCAAACCTCGTTGCAAAACGTCACAGCTTTCCGCAACATGGAGCAAATTTGTCTAAATCTTCTAATTATGTCTGAATCAGTCCTGTTGTCCGTCTACAGTGATAAATTATACCTAACTACAAAAGAACGGGTGTAAAAAGGTAATAATATTCGCACGCAAACACGATAATTTTCAAAATCGTACTCATGAGGTAATTGTACTAGAAACGCGTTCTCTACCCCTACTAGCCTAACAGCTAAAGTCATGTCCGTCAATTACTATTGGGATCAAAATATTTGAGCATCAGCTTCTCCAATATACAAATTCTTGAAATTCCTGAAAAATAAATTGTATATTCTACCCGTATTTATAAAAAAACATAGTGCATGGTATACAAGGCCCAAGCTACTGAACCATGAGTTCAAATATACAGTACCGATCTTTTTGAAGCGAGTATACAGCCTACTTTTAATTACCTTCTCCCTGACCATCATTAATCTTTGCAGTGGTCACAGAGGGTCGGACACGGATGGATTGCTTCAGGCCTCGACCATCAGATATGAAGAACGGGAGTCTTCTGATAAGCGAACAAAGATGCGTTCGCTACGGGGTGATGGAACTTGTGAGCGGGTGGTCGTATTCATGAAGGAGAATGAACTACAGCGTAGCAGTTGGAGTAAATAAAGTAAAATATTTAGTCAAATAGAAAATAAAGTTGGGTATACAAAGTGACATTGAGGACCATATCTCCGTGGATCGAGATAGCTGTAAATTATTCGACTGCTTGTTGACACACAGATGCGTTTCAACAGTGGTGGTATCGGCGCCGACCAAAGCGAGGAATTAAAATGCGTACAGCATCTCAAACATTGCGTGAGGGCCCTAATTATAACTAAGAAGATAGCTACTAACTAGAAAACCCGACAAAAACGTAAACTTGGAGTCTTTAAACAGAGATTGATTTATTTAGATGCGGCTGCTAGCATCAGTTCTAATCAATTGGAGGCTATGCATTAGAGACGTAATCTTTTAAGGCACAAGGCTTTAGAAAAAGAATTTTAAACTTGAGTTATTTAAAACTGTGTATTGTCGTTACAGTTAGCATATTATTCTCAAAGAGTTTAGTGTAGCTCAGTACACAAGGAGCAAACCACACGAGAGTGGACACCTAACTGTACGACAACAATAGTAAACGTGCAGAAAATAATCACACAGTCCGTAAGATATGACGGACGTTCTGGCGGAGAAATCATACGGGAGTATAATTGGCTCTCATTAAAGTATCGCTACTGTACACTTTGCACGCATACATCACCTGCATGCTACCATAGAACTCGTACAAGTATTGTTATGATAACGTATAACACTCTTTGAAACTGTTCTAAGCTCCTATTTACACGTAGATGATGAGTAAACACAAGAAATTAGGAGCATACTATTTTAACCACACAACGCTGACTTTAAATGATAGCAGTAAAATGTTACACTACATCATGCAGGCACACAAGAATCATGCATGAGTGTGCATGCCACAGCAGGCGCTGCATGAGTTGTGCGCAACTTTCTCTACTGCAAATACATCGTGCCCCACACGCTTGCTCAGCGGTCGTCATAACGAGCTGAATTGTTCTAAGTAAAATTATGCTTTCCTCGTACACTTTCTTTACAATGTAAATTCAGAGTATGTGACACTCTGCTCTAGGAGTGTGAGATGAATTAATAATTATTTTCCCAGCTGCACGAATGGTACCAGTTTTGCTTTCAGTTTGAGTTCCTTTATCAGTAGAAAGATTACTTACTAATGTTACATGAAGCGAAACAAGACAACAGAACACAACGTGGGAAAGCTCCAAAGTCTACAGGAATGAAAGTGGCTCAGGAGGCGAGGGGAAGCGTGATGCTCAACGGAAGATCACTGAACATTTGCAAGGTTCAGGATCTTAGATCCAGCACAAGAGGCCATCTGTCGGCCAGCACTTCTACAGCGTCATCCGGGATTTCTCCAGGATACAATAACAAACAGAAATCATGCAAATGGAAGTGAACGTTCTGCCAAATACTAGTTCAATTTAAGGTTACTACTGTAAGATGCGCTAACCAAAAACAGACAAAGACTGGTGTATTTTCTTTTTGCTCGTGCTACTTTGGCAACGCGGTATTTTCAAAATTATATTCCTTTCCAGTCTATCTGTCATCGTAAGAAACGCGTGAAAAAACTATAGCTAGTGACGCCTAACAACTGAACCTGAGGTACTCGCAGATGCCCGTACACCCAACAATAAAAGATCAATCAATTACTGCGGTATCCCCCTGTTTATGTAAAAATACCTAGAATTACGCTCGAATAAGAGAACATTACAGTCTTTTCCTAATCCATGGATGGTTGAATTGTTTGACATACATTACGTCAAATTCCACGAATCTACTTTCGTCACATGGATTTCTCCGAAAGTTTCTGGAAACGACTTCTTCAATGAGAAGATCAGAGAATATTATTCTCAAGTCTTTAGACTACGATTTCTTAGAACATTTCCATTTTTCTAATCGTGGTGTCGTACAATGATTTTGTTGAGCTTCTTACTAGCATTTACACAAATTCAAAATAACACATTTGAATTGATAAGTTCATGCGTCAAGTATATTAACTGTGGCAGTAAATAAACTCTACGAACAAACTACAAGACACGTAATGAAAAATACTGACAGTCGAACTAAAAATTGTGAGAACTTTTGATCCATGATCGGAAAAGTCCACTTTATAATAGTGCAGTTTGTTGCTTGCTTGCTTGCTTGGTTCGTCTCTCTCTGACGCTCTTAAGGATTTAGATGGAAGAAAATTAGGTGGAGTACACATGTATTGTAAGTATTGTATTGTGGATACCAAAATCACATCCATCAATGTGGAAACTCTTCCGTAAAGCCCACGCCACTGGCAAATCTAACAGAAAATTCAATAAAAAATACGTGAATTTTTTCACGTTTGGGTCTACTAGTATGTGAAGAATGGGGAACCGAAACTAAACTGTCATGCATGTAAAGTTGGGACTAAAAAATGTAAATGCCATGAAAATGCCCTTGAGATAATACGAATACAATGCTCGCTTCTCTCGAAAGTCATTTTCGACCACTAAAAACTTCAGACTGAAATTTAGAAAATTAAAACGTAACGTACGCTAGCTGTTGCATTTCATGGCAATGTTTAAAACTGGTGAATTTAAAAAATGTTCGAACGATTATAAATTACAATTTTGCTCGCTGAAAACCACAAAGTAATTATATTCAGAAAAGTCATACTAACAACAAAAAGTTAATAGAAGTCTAGCTTCAAAGAAGCTTGTTCATTCACAGTTTTTGCACTTTCAGTAAATTGAATTGAATGGCTGAGTGGACTGTAGCATTCAGAAAATTTGAAAGTCCATAATTTGAACTGTGACTCATTCGTCAGTGATCGAATCATACAATAGTGATGAATGCTGGAATAAATTTTCCCAATTATTGTGTCTATACAGGGTACGGCAAAATAACTTCCTTTTTTAAAAGCAAAACGCGTTTAAAAAAGGAAGTTATGTTGCTGCACAACGTATATTGACGAGGACGCAACTCAGTTAAAGTCCTGACTTCGGCGTCAAAATTCGAATAATAATTATTCGAATTTTATTTTTATAATTATTATTCAAGCACGTACTCATGATGAACTGAAATCCTACTTCATCACACAACATTTCTACGTCCGATAACCTGCTCAATTTTATAACTATGACGAACGTCAGAAAAAGAGGCAAGAGTAAACCAAACACACATCAGCGGTAGAAAAGCTGTGAGGAAAAAACTGATGAGAAAGTTGAACGCCTCGTCCTGATGACGCGTCATCTTCACAGAAATTGAGGAAACACGTCAGTAAAATTGACGAAAGCTCCCACACACAGACAATTCTTCACGTCAAGTAACGGAAAGTGCTAATTTATAGCTGGTATAACAGACTTTTGTTCACGTGTGTTAGTGTTCTTCGATGAATCCACGACGAAAACTGAATGATTCGTCAAATTTGTGCAGTGTTCAGGCATGAAGAGTACGTTATGGTTGAAATACTCACGAGGATATCGACCTATGCTTTAAAGCGCTAGTGCTGCATAAAACGCTACTTCTTTTAAGTATAACCTCTTTAGAAATCAACTTGAAATTTACGACTTTCAGTGTGTACTTCAAGAAAAAGATTTGACGGTTAATACGCCGCGTAAATGAGTATAAAAACCAACAGGATTTCCATAAACTTCAACACAAAATTGTACCATTCTATGGATTTGTGTGTGGGTTAGTTTCAATGAATGAGCATCACGAACAACTTTTAACGCATAACGTCCAGTACGTAACATCACTTTGGCAAACAGTCAATAACATTGTTGTCCATGATAGACCTAACAATAATATCCAACGGTCAGAATTTGTTTCTTCTTCCACACTGGCCTATTACAGCAAATACTAAAAAACGGGACTTAGTAGTGCTTACTGACATCACTAAGAACATGGACAAGTAATGATAGTAATCCACGTACTAAATCAGATTGGGGATGTGTTCACTAAACAGTGTTCATAACTTTCCTCATTGTACGAGTTCGTAAAATTGCATTTTTTGTATGACTGAAATATTTTTTGGATCAGAAGCTAGAAAAACGTTTTCACACAAGTGTTATAAATGAAAATATAGGGAATGAACTCGGCAACTTTGGAAGGAAAATATAATGTCTATCATTTTGCACTTTCGTTAGAACCACTCGTACTTACAGTGCACCGAGGTACAATGGCTGAAGATACTCAATGATGTCTTTGAATGTACGTGTACTGAGATTACAAATTTATTAAAATTTATTAAGGCATGGATGTGCGGAAAAGAATGTAAAAAGACATGCAATCCAGTTCACTCAAAAGAAGCATGTAAAGCTTGACTCTAAAAAGCAAAATAAAGGAATTCTTCCAAATAAATAATAAAATAAAGATAAATAAGGGCATCTTCTCTTTAGTCCATTACTAAACGGAAAGTCAATCGTGCACACGCATAGCTTTAGCAAGGACAGAGCAAGATTAATGGTGGAGTGGGAGACATCGAGGTCACAAATAAAGCTGAGTTTCTCAAGTCCAATGAGCCATCCCGCCCTCAATGTGACCTAGACCGTCCACAAATGCGGTGCCAAGATGCACGCACTCACGAATTATTTCTCTTGGCGTGAATGTGGCTAGGGAGTTTCCGCTTGCGCCCTCATAATATCGCATCTTTTTTCTCAGCCACGCTGTACGTGAGAGCCTCAGGCAACTCACAGCAATTCCGGACCACATTTCTCTTTAGCGACATTACGACTCGCCAGTTTCCAACTGAACCTTGCCGCAGTATGCAAAAAATAAACAGTTACCGCATTCAGATGTCAGGTAGAATTCACTACTTTTTCGTTTCTTTTACGCCATGGCAGATTGAAAACTTTTTGATTGAGCCTCGCTACAGTCCATCAAACATGATCAGAAGCGTATTTCGTGGTTGGATCTTGTATGGCTGATGATACTTGGTTAATTTGAATAGAATTCACTCATATTGCATAAACAGCTCTTCCTGCGCCATGGAATATTCATCCAACTAGAGTAGAAAAGAGGTCACTTGTGTAAAAAACGCAGGTTTTCAACCGGAATCTTTCTATTACATACAACGAAGAACAAAAATACTGCATTAAAATACATGGAACACCAGTTACGTTAATTTAGAAAAATAACTTGCCCGTTGTGAGAACCTAGGATGCATTATTTTCAGTGCACAAAATAAATTAGTCAGGTCTCATGGAAATCACGCACATGAGGAACATGGACGAAAGCCACTACACTGTCGCTTTCACCAAGAACACGCAACTGCATTATTCGAAGCATACGAAGTTCAGGCTTAACTAAATGCTCGTCCTTACATTCTTCCGAACTACAGCAGCATGGTGAGCTGGATACACGGAGAAGAGCTTCCATCCCCAGCAGTTTACCGCTACACCGCAAGTCCGGCCACTGAATGGGTCAGAGAAAGTTTTCTTCTGACGCGGCCTCCTTCACGACGCCTCTTTGGCCTTGTCTCTACGAGCTCACATACTCGTAGACGCGAAACAAATCAAAACCGTATATTTCCAATGAAGTTGGTACATAGGAAATGTAACAGCATTGATTTTTAAAGACTGAGACATTGGTTTTTAAAAACTGAGGACACTAGAGAGTCACGAACACGTCAGTAGCATAAGGTGCTACAAACACGGGCTGATGTCAGGGTGGTGTCTAGCGAGCGCGGTCAAAGGCAAATCAGAAATACAGGGTGTGGTAACATGACTTCCTTTTTTCAAAGCAAAGCGTTTTCAAAAAAGGAAGTTATGTTGCTGCATCCTGTAGTTAAGGGAACTGAGAGATTGAACAGATTAAGGTTGTGTATGCAACGTCGTGCAAAGAAAATACCCGAAATATAATTTTAAGGCAGAAAATCAGCAGTTAAATTGAAAGCAGTTTGCAAAAGTTCTACTTTCGGTCCATTACTCAAAATTATGAGAATAATTTCAGAAAAATGTGAATGAATTCAGCGCAAAGTTGCCTTTCGTAACAGAATATTTCGGACGTCTAAACTTATTTCTAAATGAAAAAAACGTGACACTAACCAGCCTAATCCATTACAACCTTTCCAGCACTTGAATTATTTTAATGTGAATCATTTGAATTAATTCTACCGGACGCCCGTAGGTGAAAGGCAATAAGCAATGCAATGTAATGCAATGCAATGAAGTAACGCTCTTCAATTTTTTTTTCTCTTATTCTCAGATTGCTGAGGTAGACCACAGTAGTTCTACACTATTCCCTTGTTTTCATCATTTAAAATAAATTTCTTCGCATAAAATAAACGTTGGTGAATAAAAAACTGTCCTCAAATAGGAAAACAAAATAAAATTGTTACAGCAACAGGAAATACCAATCCAAAAGCGGATAGTTACGTTCTGCTAGGAATAATCTGAACATGGACAAATTATGCAGTATTCTCATAAGCAATGAGGTAAGTTATCACAATATGGATGAATCATGCTGTAATCTCACCTGGAATGAGGTGAGTAATCTCAACATGGATAACTCATGCTGTAATCTCACGTGCAATGAGTTAAGGAAATCGCGTTAAGGAAATCATTTTTGTCATTTACAGCTTCATTTCTCCAGCTCGGAGAAAACGATCCCTAGGCAATACTTAATGAAAGAGAGAATTAAAAGTATGATATTCCAAAAGACCTCTTGAAACAGAAGTACATTTGTACTAGAAAGTCCATAGCGTTTACTGGGTTTCTGAAAATGCCAGTATTGAGATATTGTGATGTTTAACGATTAAAACTAATAAAACGTACAAATTCTATAGAAAATACAGAAAAATTCTGCAGTCATTCACACAAACAATAGCTGGCACGAAATAGAATTGCCATCGATAAGGTTTTCATCCGCAGTGATTTTATCGATCTCAAAAAAAAAACTATTTTCTCATCATCAGCTCCCATTGACTGCGAGACGCAGAAAAGAAATTCAAAATGAGCATTTTCTGTGAAAATAAATATAAAACTCACACCCACAGGAATGTGGGAGAACCACGAACTGGAGGTCATAAGAACAAGGCTCTTCTTGTCCGACCTCTGTTGCATCGTCACGACGACCTCGTGCATACCTGACGAGGCTGCATCGCTCACTTCATGGGCTAGGTAAACTTTCAGAAATAGCCACTAATTGAAGACGCCTGGATCACAAACTTCAGAGTGCCGTACACTTACAGCGCGCACTAGTTAAATTTCTCAATACTTGTGTGCTTGCGGGTGGATTTTTTTCCACTCGAAATGTTGGAATCTTCTGAAGTTGCTTCTTTAATAAAATTTAATTCCTTACGAGATACAAAGGTAAAAAGCTAGTCTGGTGCACACAAATATTCCACTTGTCGTAAACCAAATAATTTCGTACTTCAGGTACACATTATTCTATTCGGGAACTATGATCTTACGAATGAAACTTGAATTCGAGTCTAGGTTTTCGTTGTTAGTTTTGAAAGTCACTGCATGAAAGACCTGACACAACTTACGCAAGTCTATCTTCTCAAAGGTCCGTAAACTCGGGCATCTCCAGGAAATGCCTTACTAAACGTGGACGACATCATTACTGGGACCATGGCAGTAGGAGATGCTCAAGTAACACGTGGGACCAAATAATCAACAATCGGCTAGACAATTCCAGTCGTAATCAATGTTCTCCCGCACGAGTGACAAGGAATTTGGATTAACTGATCTTAACCTCACGCAACAACTAAACTGCATCTTGGTTGATGAAGCCACAGCTTCAATTGGAGCCATTGTTGAGATGCGAATCTCTATTTTGGAGATAAAAATAAGGGATTCTGAGTATATATTTGGACTTAGGAACAATTGAACTTTTCTATAATGGCTTCTGGGGTACGAACCACCGCGTTTGTAGGTGCCTCATTTGATATGTGGTTGGTTCTCAAGATATTGAACTAATCAAATTCATCCAAATTAATGGCTCACTTAAATTTTTAAATAACCTACAAGATTTAGAGACAAAATTCATTACTTTGAGCTGATGCTTCAGAAATGGCACTCTATCTCGTACAGACGGTTTTAATTATTTAATGAGCTTGAACTATCAAACAGACGGTTTTCTAGACGTAATTTATACTTGAACTTCCTAATTCCCTTCAAGGACAAGTATACGAAGATTCGATTTTTACATTTTTTGGTTTCGACATCCGTGACAAAAGCGACCTCGGCAGCTGAGAGTCGGGCAGCTGGCAGGGACTTCAGCCGGAAACCGTCTGCGTTATTGGAACGGGAAACTGAGATGAATTGCAAAATGAACGAAAGACTGTGCGCCGAAAACAGAGGATGTGACAAAATTACCCACCGGTGTTTCATTGACGTCCCCAAATTAGGAGGGTTCGTAAGTCCTTGTTGTAAGAGCCATGCTTCCTATTCTTCACACTGAACCTTGAAGACAATTCTAAAATATCAACGCACGCTTCTAAAAACGCCTCTGAAATCAAACAAGTCTGATGCTATTAAAAAATAAAAAATATACACACTGTTTCTGGTGGTAAACGATGCACAGTCGGAAAAACATGACGGCAATGACGTTTGGGTAAATGTTCGGGAAACTGATTCTTCATCTTTGTTTCTTGTACTTGTTTCTAAGCAAAATAAATAACGTTGAAAGTATGATATGAAAGTTAAATCTTTAGACATTTTTTCCTCTGCACCAACTGTTTCTGACTACAGGGAGTACATAAACGAGAATTTCACAGCACCAGGTAACAACCCGTTTCCTGATTGAAGAAATATAATTGAAACCGACAATTCTCCGAGAAACCGTCTGGAATAATAGGCGCTGGAGAGAATTTTTTACGGAAATACGTCACTAGTGTTAAGCGGAGTTGAATGCGCTGCTCGAGCAGCGTGCGGAGAACGAACAAGAGAATCGAACAGAGAGCGTCACGCATGTCCACAACAATGGACTTGCCAATATTTGCTCGATTGGTGGGACTGACTGCCAGGTTTCCTCACATTAGCCAAGAACGTCTGCCTCAGCCCGTAAATGTGAGCTCGTTTCTTTGCCGAGCACACATGCTTCTCTGATTATAAAGACTAGAATGGTGACGGCAAAGTTAAACTAAGTAGTGGCGAGTTTTATTCCAAATGTCATGAATTCAAGTTCCTTAAAAAGCTCCACCTATTTGGGGTTGTCTTCCTTTTCATATGACGTCAAAAGCACAAGCATCATCAAGCCTCGCGCAGAAAAACGTGCAAAAACGGAGACGACGCATCCCTTCGTGTACATATGTATTTCGTACAGGGCCAAGACGTTTAAATAGAAATTATTATACACACTAATCTCTTAAATTTCGGATCACTTTCAACTACCAAACGCATAAAAACATAGAGTTAGCGTCATAGAAAACATCAATTCAAAGTTTGTATTTGTTACAGATGAAACAATAAGTTATATAATGTATTGTCATCGTTTCAATAAAGTTTGTAGGAGACTTATGGTTGGCAACGCAATACTTAAAACAAGTGACAGAAGCGTAACTGTACAATGGTCTGTACGATCTTCTTGATTTAAAATTAAAATAGCTGTTAGCGTTGACTACTGCACGCTTCACGTAGATAAGTTTAGTGAAGACTGGCTGAAAATTTTTTGATTACTTAGAGAAATTACAAGCTACCAACAATTACATTCAAAAACTCCACGTTCTGTATGCTCTGCAACAAGAGACGAGTTAAAGAGAACAATACTTTTACTGATGAAAAATAATGTATAGAAGTAGACATGAACTAAAAGTGGATTGAATTCTTAAAAAAGAAGCAAACAGCTTTAGCTTACACCTGCCAGAAACTTCAGGAAGAATTTTCATCATGGATAATGAGAATGAACTCGCGGATTGGAATTGAAATCAGTAGATTTGCCCTAATGCAACTGCTCTTGCTCTTCAGTAATGTAATATCATTATATGTAATAACGCAGGGCAAGTTTTTCATTTCCTGCCTTAAGAAAAGACTCCGCATTAACTGAGCTTTTTTAAAGCATATATTGTAGCCATATCGAATATTAAATATGTAATCACGGAAACATATTTTTTTGGGTCATGAACCCTTCAATGGGAGAATAATTGCAGATATAACACATTGAAAGCAGAGAGATGAAGAATGAAATAAATTACAGGAGAAATAGGAGAATCAAGAAGTGTGAGATGTTTCCGGATGCACATAAAAACTCATCAAAAAGATAAATGTCGTAAAAGTTCACATCACTTAATTGATAATAACATAACACGTAGAATTCTAACTCTTACGAAACGAATCTAGGAATAACTGTTGGGCAGCCGACGTCCTTGCTAACACAGCAATTGTTAAACTGAGCTCAATTTTGTCGAGAATGCCTGAGACAAGATAACTGGAAGGCTTCTCTTGCACGAGTCTTTCTATTCCTGGGACTTTATTAATCCAGGAGAGATATCGTACTACACTTTCCTAACCAATAATGAAACTTGAATAGTAAAATTGTTTGAAAAATATACAGCTTATTGATGGTCATTCAATGAAGTGAGGAATAACAAGTAACCCAAAGGAAATTGCTGCGTATCAAGGTCGGATTTCAAGGCTGCAAAAGCAAAACAATCAAGATAATAATGCCTCGAGGAGATGGGCAGGAGCATATTCCAAGTTTTTTGTACTCACTAGCTTGATTTTAGGATAAAGTTGAATTATTTTGCGCGGCTTTGTATACAAAATAGGTTACTGTATTCGGGGAAAACAATTGTATTGGTGAAAACAATGGTATTGGTGAAAACAATGGTATTGGTAAAAACAATTGTATTGGTAAAAACAATTGTATTGGTAAAAACAATTGTATTGGTGAAAACAATTGCACACAAGCAAACCCCTTCCCACTGAGCTCTACGAACATGCAACTTAAAGTACTTAATGAATCATTAATTATTGCTTCATAGGTACGTACATTACAACTGCAAGTAGTAAATAGGTCACAAAAATTGTAAGGCTTTTTGGTTACTCACGAACGCAGACTGAGGAATGTTATTTTTCAACAATTGTGCAACTCATGAAGTTCGTAGAAATTTTAGTCTGCATCTCCGACTAGATAGTCAGATTTAGGAGAGAATGAAAGAGAAAAAAACAGGATGAACATCTGATGCTAAGTGCTAAGGAGACGCCAAAATCTGTTCCTTGTCATGCATCACAGAAATTGGCAGGCAGTGTCTTCCAAGCTCAAAACGAGAGTCAAAATTTGCAGATCACCAACTGACAGGTTCATCTTTGAATGACTTGGTTTATTCAGATTCATACTCAAATATAGTTTTAGAACATAACCCGGTAATTTTATATAATTTAGTGAGCTACAAAACTTTTGTCACGACAGAGGGGTCAGATCTGAAACGATGTCATAAGACAGCAGCTATGACTGCAAAACTGTCAGCGATAACAAATTTTTGCCACAGTGATTACGTTCCGTGACTTGCGTGGGGAAAAATTCTCAGAATCTCGTCACTTTTTCTAGGAAAGTGTGTCAAAACATCACGTCGATCCGACAGCGACGCGTGTGCTTCAGAGAAATAAACCAGCTCATAAAAATAGCACTCCCGCGTAGGAGCCTTCAATGGAATACAACGACAAATTCAACTGCAAAACTAAAACTCACCTGGTGTTTCGTAACCAGAGTTTCGGAGTCGATACAAATTCTATATAAAATTAATATCTCAAAAACCATCCATTATTATCAGGGCTTCAGAATTGGACATCTGAAAATTTGGTGAGTCCGAGTCAGATGGGCATATCAAGCATAGGGCTGGGGAGTTCAGAGTCGGGTATTAAGAGTCAGTGGTGGCCAAGTTGGAACTCGGATTCTGAAGCGTCATTTCGAGTACAGATATAATGTGGCTCGGGTCCAAAGAAATGGAAAACACTTACGTATGTGACTAGAAACAACCGATACTTGTAAATTTGGTGTTGAAAAACGAAGGTGCAGCACGTTGTAAATCCACTGTGCAAACATTATACAAAGTGGAGTGACCAAAGTAATGGATACCTAATTGAGTCAAATTACATACGACGCCCAAACATTGTATCAGAACCATCTGCTGAAAAAATCTTTTACGATGGCAGAAATTTCACGATAAATTTCAGCATCCGGATCATGCACAGCTGAGTTTTTCAGACTCACTAACCTTGAACACAAGTATAGTAATTTCAGTGATTAGTAAGTTGTTACGAAGCCCAGAGCGCTAGCAAATGAATCATGATATCACGTTATCGGACAGGCAATTTAAACAGTATTCAAAGACGGACAAGAAATTAAATGCAGTTGGAGTATTACGAACGCTGAAAATAAACCACGGAAGTTTATGACTATGAAACATCACATCCCTATACATCCCTATATTTGTGAGTTAGAAGTGCTACTTTTTAACGTTTTATGGTTTCTAACACTCGCATTTAGTTCGCTTATGTTGAAATACAACGCAAAGGTCTCCAAAAACCCAAATTATCACAGATTTGCTAGATGAACTTCAGCTAACAATATGTTTTTCTGAATTAAACACAAAAATTACCTCAGAAGCTAAGAATTTCTCAAGTAATTGCGTATTCGAGGAGTTAAACCTAGTAGTGAATACGGTAAAATATTCGCCCTTGTGTCGTTGAGATTTCTAGTTAAGATTTGAACCCAGTAGAAAATAATAGTCATTGATGGCGGGCACCATTCTTATCTGAGTTTTATAAAATTAATAGCCGTATGCAGTTAGTGAATAAAGGTTATATCAATTGCGTACCTCTTTGCGTTTTTCATAAAGTGAAGGTCAACGCAGCGATTATTCTACGCAAAAGAGTATGTATCTCTACATACACTATCACCATTGAAGTGACGTCTTCGCTGAAACTCGTTTTTGTAATGAACTCCGTAGTTTGTGTTGATTAGAATCCAACTGAAACTAGCGTTCTAGATCAATTCGGAGTCATGATCTTTCAATTTGAAGATTATTTTACGTAAATTTTAATGAATGCGATGAGGAGATCTGAATTTATATCGTCAGAGCAGTTTACTGGGAATTTTCTTCGAAAAATAAAGGGGGTAGAAGAGCACGTAGAGTCAGTAAAATTTTCTCATAAATAGAAGAGTTCTCATTTGGAATCTGAACTTACATTTTCATGCATTAATATGTACTAATAAAAGAAGCGAATATAGTTCAAGTGGTTATAAATTTTATTTTTATCATTTTTTGTAAGAATTAATTACATAATAAATAAGCTTACTTTTTAAAATATCATCTTACATCAAAATTGGCTATAAAATTTTACTAATTGAATAAACAAAAACGTAAGAAAACCAACAAAATTTTCTAACAATCAACGTCTTGGTTCACCTGCACAAATGAATGCGCAGTTCTCTCCGGATACCCATTCACCAAGCGATTATCACTTAAATGAAAAATAAAGTTTTACTATTTTTCAGCACTTTCCATCCCCTATGCATTATCATGAAAAAATTAGCTCTATTGATATCACGTGAGCAGCAGAATTACAGGTCTGCAACCGCGAGATTTTAGAAGAGCATTTGAGTGGAAGCACAGGTTACGCAAGAGGTACATAGTTCTAGTTTTTAAATTAGAGGATCACAGCGAGAAAAACTGAGTCCTTCCCTGTTACCGTATATTGAATACAACGACTTAACCTTAATGAACATTAGATATAAATACGACTAGGAAATGACAGACAGACCAATTGCAGTCCAGTACTTCGATATTAGCGTAAATAAGTTATGAGGAAAACTGTGTTTTTCAATAAGAAACGGAACAACAGGCACTAAATCACATTTCAGCACTAAAATATTAGATTGTGCAATACAAATTTTTTGAACATCAAACTTAAATGAGGAATAAATAGTACTATAGTACTACTTTCTTTACACATCAACAACGCAATCATATAATTTAAATCACTAAAATGGTATTCAAAATACTATACTATTTCTCCTTAAAATACGTTTTTCAGAGCACCAGATTAAACGCTAGATGACAGAAGACGTCTAAATTTTTACCACAGCGGAAGATTCGCCAAGTTGTAACTTGCTATTATATGACTCAAGACTCTGTTTGCTGAGCCTGCAATTGCAAGAAGAAAATGGCCCGTGGAAATGAAAGGCGACCCAGCGAGAGTCGACTGAGGTGAGGAAATGCAGGTCATGTATGAAGGCAGTTGCTTCTCCAGATGTTGCTTATTAAAACACATCTACGCTTAACATTTAAGTGGAATTGAAGCTTTTGAATACTCACTGCATGATTGAATTGAACAATCTCATGTAAATTAATGTGATTTACATATGCGATTACTCACTGTTGCCACATTTTGCACAAATAATTTTTTAGCATCAGTAGCATGTTGTTTATTACATGAAGAATTTTATAATAAAAAGTCATGAATTTTCACTACATATTGGTTACAATTCATTTCTTACTTAGTCACCTTTCAATAAATGAAGGGCTTCAAATTTTTGACAACTTGAATCGTTTCGTTCATTGTTCGAAAAAAGTCCAATCGTACGCAGCAGCATGCAAAACCAAACATTCGAGTCAAATAAATATGCTAACTAGAATTCCTATGCACCACAAAATGCCGAGTGCACAACCGCATTCGGTCCGCTGTTTGTTTTCATGCGAGTTCACACAAAAGTTCAGAGAGCAAACGAATCACACAAATTATAGTGGGCCTTGGGCTAACCTTCCTGAGAGGAACCTTCAGAGCACTCGCCGCACCCACGTAGCTTAGATCATTAACCAACAGCGATCAGCGGGATATGATCAACCACAAGACTTCAATCGTTGTAACATCCAATTAAAGGTCAACTAAATGCTTTGTTCTTAGTACCATTTCATGATCGATATACTCAGGTGTTGCGATATGGCGATCATTCGAACATGACAGACGCTATGCTAAGCTTGCTGTTACAGGTACATGATTCGTTGCCGCGTGAAGGCCTCGCATAAATAGGCACACAATGACAAACCAATGTTATGTAGATTGTTTTCGACATCACTGAGTTGCACGCAAGCATTGCCACTACTGTACGCCACCCTAAGCGATAAGAATAAATCTACTGCAATGCTAGAGATCCGATGATCACGATCCTTTAGCCTGGAGTTATATCGGTTACCCAGAGCAACAAGAATAAACGATGCGTCGTAAAAAAAAGCTTACTAAGGAAAACGATCTCGTAAGGACGTTTAGATTTGAATAGAGCTCGTTCCTCTGAACCAAAGCTAAGATAACTACAGCACAGTATAGAACAATATTTTTTAGTTATTAAGTAGTGCTGCTAGCTGCATGTAATGCTGGACACTATTTTAACTTAAGCTTAAGGAAAAAATTCCATGACCAGCCACACATCTAATTTGGACAAAAATTAGCTAAGATTAGAACGCATCAAAGCCAACTCGTTCAACGGAAGAGCCTTCGTGATACCTCACAAGGACGAGCTCATCACAAAAAAAGATACATAGTCGCGTGCGGTTTACATGCACGCACATGTAACAATTTATCAGTACGTATTTTTTCTGCAGTTGAATATCTCTTTCACTACTTTCACTACAGAATAATTATTAAGCATAAGAATGAAGAATAAGGGATTTTTTTTACTTAGCTCTCAAGATTTAGGCCTCCGCTATTGGTTCATAGTACAATTAGAACTATGAGAGGTCCGAGTAAATTCATGAAAAATATAAACTCGTTTCAAAGAAATTGATCCCTGTTATTTTGAAGGCCCTGTACTGCAGGTTACTGGAAATCTAGCGCAGAATAGAGCAGAGAGGATTTTCTGTTTAAAAATTAAAATACTTCTCACGGAATAGCAGCCTGGTTGCTGTTTCAAACACGTATACAGAATAGTTACACACAAATAAAGAAACTAGCCATAACGTTTTATTGGCCATAAATAAATACAGCACAGTAGCTACAGGTTCCCATCTGGTAGCACTGAGCTTTTACACAATCAAAAGTAATGAATATTTCTGGAGCATTAATGGTAAATAACAGACTTAAGAAATACATAGATCGTACTACGGGTTAAGAAAATCTCACGCAAGTGATCACGGGCGCAAATAATGGTGCAATTAGCGTCCAGTTTAAGACTAAAGCGTTAGCAATAAACAACGCACAAACGAATTAGCGCACCATTATATTTTGTGGAGCTCAACCGCTAAGCGTTAGTAGAAGCCACGCCCCCTCAGATCAAGGCCGGCATGCCTCCGCTGCAACCGCTCGCAATGATACTACGCCCGCGCATTCAAGTTAATAAGCACTCAGGTAAAGCAAAACCAAGGTGCAATTATTGAACAATATAAGCAACACTTATCACCACACGGTTGTCTGTTATGTGAGTTCAAATACGTAGTTTTAATGGTTATAGCTTATAGAAATGATCACACGAGCTGAAAATTCGAACACCTACTATGAACATTTTAGGATATTTACCGTAAAATTCGTTAAACACAAGAAAACTATCATGAATTCATGTTAATGTCTCTCACTAAATTTCAGCAACCACGAAACAATGAAAAAGGAATGCGTGCTATACAATGAGTATTTTGAAGATTGAATAGTTAAATCTTTTAAGTCACACGTTTAGGTAAACAATCGCACACATGTTGGTTTCTAAAGGGAGAGTCCATAATTTTCGCGCTTTCGTTGTTACGAAAATTTAACCACAAAATGAACGTTGAAAAGTTCGCTATTCTTGAAGTTTAAAAGTAACTGTATCTGATGCAATTTATGCTGCATTTAACTGCATGTGTAATAACGCAACAGTCAGCAGGAGTTCGTAATTTCTATCATCCTACATAATGATTGTTCATTAACTCTTGCCGAGATAATGATAATTTGTGCATAGCTGCTACCATGCGTCTACATATACTTTTATTCCGTGTGTAAGAATGTAGAAGATTTCTTTACATTATTACTGGTAACTAAAAAACATGTACCGAAACTTACATCACATGTACCGGACTACAAGACTTCAGCGTTCATAGAGATACTTTAACGGCAATGAATGTTCCGCTTGTGTTTATCACCAAAAACTGGCCCGTATATATTTACGTTGTGGAGGGTCTTGTTGTAAGCCTTCAATCACCCTCATTGTTGTTATTTTTTGTACCAGAACACTTCCAGCGCATTTTAAAGGCCGAAGACATGTCATCGCATCACTTGCTGTATTGTAACTGCGTAGTGTTCTTTTTAACATAGGCCTAGCCTTGATTTCACACTACTTTTTGTGTTTAGATGGTGCAAGGTCCTATGGAGCTTGTCGTGAGATTGTCAAGCTGATCAGTCAAATGAGCAACAGTCAATTCTGAAATACGAAAAATTACTTGTCAAGCTGGCCACAAACACGTTACTATGGGAACATGCATAGAATCAGCGCTCAGACGATCAAACTAACTAAATACATGATGCATTATCAAATAGATATTCTACTCTAAAAAAAATAACTGATAAAAGTGCTACGATGTCTTCGGCATAATATATCAAAATTACGAACTAATATACGCGTATTCTTCTAGATTTCTTTCAACTGAAGACATGCTCATTGATGTTGAGTGGCATAACTGATGTACACACACAGCACGAGTTCTCATCGGCATACACTGGTTTCTAAACAGTTGTATTCTCATTGATATTTCCGCCTTTTAAATAATAATAGAAAAGAGACAATATGAGCGTTGAGAAAGAGGTCCATGAGCGTAACTCTGGCATTGTTTTTTATGTTCAACATATTGTTTTCTGTATTTTTCTTCGTTTGACGGAAGCTCCCGAATAGAAGGTGGATATGGGCTCCGGTCTGCGTATCCGCAGTGCCATTGTTGTGGGATTTTTGGAGCCCCAAAACTGGGACACCTTAAGCAGAGTTGAACACACGGCCTCGATGCAAAGCTCTCGACAGCATTGTCAGGGTTAAGCTTCAAGTAACACATTAAGTGTTACATGACATTTCTCAAGATCATCGCCCTGCAGAAAGGAGACGAGAAGTGATCAAGTCAATGATTGAAGGTAACGTGATTTCAGCACACGCAAGTCACTCACGAGATCGGGCTCCAACTGACAGGTCTGAGGTGATCAATTTACGTGTGAACTTGATTGATGTATGGCAATGAGGCACTCCACGGATTTAAAGGTCGAACTACAAGAATTCCGAGGACGAACTGCTACGATTTTGAAATTGGAAGACGGTGAAATTTACTCGTCACCGCACAATTTATTTGAATGTTTTATACAAAATACCTTTAAGTAATTATGGCCAAAAGAATCATCAGTTTATGAAGTAGTATTTTGCGCAATACATTATGCAACGAGAAGTATGCCAGTGCTGCACCCCCTACATACAAATGGCAACTATAGAACAGCAATTAACGCACTTCTAATTAAATAGCTAGAGTATGACAACACGAGTTCCTATAAAATATAATTAAAATATAATTAAAAATAAAATTATATTATATAATTATAAAATATAATTATATAATAATTTAACTATAACGTGAGGAAATATATTTCTCCTACCGTACCGAGTCAAGCATTAATTTCTCAATTTTGTTTCTTTAAAAAAATTCTGCATCGTGGGCACTCAGTTCTATTAAAATTGTCCCGTGATCAAGACTGAAAAGTTTGAATTATGGAGTCAACAGCACTTATAACTGAGTGTTCCATGTGCGTTGAACTTTTAATCAATGCAAAATAACTTTTTCAAGCCTGTGACCTCTTGATTTACGAGTGAACATTTTGGAAAATTTTTGTTCGTTGCTTTCAAAATCACGATGTGTCAAAAGAAGTTTACAATTGGATCAATGTGCCTTGAGTGAGAAGAAGAAAGTTGAGGCAAGCAATCATTACGGGGTTTTATTTATAGATATTAATGATCATAAATTCAAATAATAAGAAAATAAATGTAGTTTAAAAAGTAACAAAATTTAAGCAGTTCAATAAACAACAATTTCATCATACGCAAAAACTTGAATAATTATTAGGTAAGAGCTTAATTTTTTCCTGTAACAAAATTTAAGTTCGATGGCCCTAGAAAAAAGTTGGCGTTTAAATTTGGTGTGCAGTAGCTGCAAACTTGCACAGTCGTGTGTGTGTGTGTTGTGCAGTAGCACCAGACCTGTACAGTTGTGTGTTGTGCAGTAGCACCAGACCTGCACAGTTGTGTGTTGTGCAGTATCACCAGACCTGCACAGTTGTGAATATATTCTAGACTGCAGTCGCATCAATTGTGAGCGTTGTCACAAAAGTGATATAAGAGCTGCAACAAATACAACTAACTGCAGTGCTGTTCGGTCTGCGATAAGTAGAGAAATTTAAATTCATCAGTAGCCTCGCATTATCCTCATGTGGAGAAATTGCTTCGGCGACATTTATAACTTTCAGTAACTGGAACTGCAATTTGTCAATCATAATAGGTAAAATTAGAATTAGTAATTGATTCATTACGTGCAATTAACAGCGGCTTCATAATTTGACTCTGCATAATACGGTACGCGGGACCGAGATTGCATAGTACAGCACAACATGAGCTCAAATAGCTTTGCATAACAAAATCAACACACAAAGCAAATGTATAAAATCGACGACAGATGACTGTCGAAAACACATTTTATTCCATGAAAGCATACAAACTAGAATACTGATATATAAGCAGATTATTTGCACAATTCGTCAACGTAAGAAGTAATTCCTAGTCAGTCAAATTTATACGATGAGGAAATTAGGAAATGAAATACAACAACTAAGAATGATATTTGAAAAAAATTGAGCGTGAACATTTAGTTCTTGATGGTGTAAAGCAATATACTGTATGTTAGCAGCTGATGATCCATTTACTTAAGGGTAATTTATTTACAGGTTGTGCTTACGCAAAAAATATGGTGCATCGCTAAGACTGCCTGCGTTGTCTGACTTGACACGTGGTTCTAAACATAAAGAAAAATTGTCTAGACTCCACACATCTTAAGAATTTATTCAGAATATCACGCTCACAAAACTAACTCAGCATTGCCTAACAATTCTCGGCAACAAAAATCCAGCGTAATCAATATTGTACACGGCTTGTTTAGTGAAACAATGTGTGAGAGATACTAGAAAAAATACGCACAATTTGAATCTTGTTCGGTAACGGAGTACGTAAGCGATATGAGGCAAAAATAATTTTAATGAATAACCCATTCTGAACGACGCATTTTTTGTGTTATAGTTTTGAAAATCAAGCTAACTATCAATTAAGCAATAGTGAGCTACACACTTTTCAAGGAAAACCAGAAGTAAGCCAAGGACTCGGAAAAGAGAGTAACAGAGATCGTAAGTCCACAACTTTGAAGACCCCGAGCAGTGCAGTAGGTTAAACTTGTCACTTCCGTCTCTCATTAAGCTAATGATCTTCGTATGTTCTACTGGACCAAATGCATGCCTTCCGAAGGCTATTTGAGGAACAAATGTTAGTGAAAACTTAAGCTGAAATTCTATCAATTTCATGTACATCAAAATTACCATGATAAGCAATCAACAATGAAAGTTCATTACAAGATTTGCGCATTATAGTGTTCCAACTTTGGAACTAAATCAACAGTTAAAAAATTATTTAAAACGATACATAATTCAAATAATGCAGATGCTTAGTGCTCATCATTCCTTTTCCCAAACCTTGACATAATTTATTAACACCCTAAATGTCCACAAAATGCTCCACGGCCCACATTCTAACCGCAGTTCTGGCGCTTCCACCAGAAAGCACTCGAGTAACTTTCGATGCTCGGACTTGGACACACACACACAATTTCTTACCGTCAAATGATCCAGAATAGTTTTGGAGGCCAACGGCTATGGAAAGAAAGCCGGAAACACTGAAGCTCTTCACTTGGAATTGGATCGTGAAGAGTCGGAGCCTCTCCCCCACCGTGGTCCACTTACAGAACTGAGTGAACACTAAGAGTAGGTTGTGCTTTGTACGTCACGATCGAGCTGAGCAATGTCCAGAGTAATCTTGCCATGCATTCAGGTCATATTATTGGGGCTAGAATGCTTCCTACTGACCTAAGCGCCAACATAGGCGAAGAAATTACTCGTAAATTGAAGCTATGGATGTATGAAATATAGGGATTTTCATCAGTATAATCTTTGAAAACCTCAAATTTCTGGTATCAATACTAAACGTTATTATACAATGAGATAATAGGGCACTTTCAACTTATGTATTATTACAGTAAAGGTTTCAACAACATATAAATCACTTAAAATCAGCATCATATTGCAATATCAAAAATCAAGACATGAATATATTTAGAATCGTCGGCTAAGTTAATTCCGAACATTCTCCAGTATGTACTAATAATATTTCCCAGGGATAACTGCACTTTTACCCGCACTGTACAAAATTGCAAAAGTCTTCTTCGATCTAGATTCTTAAATACTGGCGTTCAAGCCTGATGCACTGAAGCAGCGAGACCACAATCCAACACTGCTGTGCATCAGAAACCGTTCAGCGTTATTAACCCTGGAGCACTAAACTAAACGTCACTAGTCTCGGGCAAACTATACACATGTTCAGTGCTCGAATTTACAGAACTGCAATGAACTAAAGAACAAGCAGAAGTGCATAAGAACCTGCCTCTATTAATATGTTTTTAAACCCTAGAGCACTGAACATGGATGTAAACATCACTAGTCTCTGGAAAACTATACACATGTTCAGTGCTTGAATTTATAGAACCGTAATGGACAGAAGAACACGCAGAAGTGCATAAGAACCTGCCTCTATTAATATGTTTTTGAACCCTGGAGCACTGAACATGGGTATAAACATCACTAGTCTCAGGCAAACTATGCACATGTTCAGTGTTCCAAGGTTAAACACTCAGAGTTCCCTCGGCATGCTCAACACGCTGTAGACGTGGCCCGTCCCCACAGTAAATATCAACGCTGCAAACCTGTCTTACGATCTTTCAACTGTGTTTTGCGTGAACCTAAAGAAATAAACATGCATTCGAAACTTATTGGTCGTGGAAGGTCAAGTATGTTTAGTATCATAATATCTTGCAATAATCGTAGTCATTTTATTTCCAATAACACATGAAGTATTCCATTGCCTCGAAGTTTAGGTACACTTTGGAAAACGTCTTAATGGTGCTCTATTCATCTCTCCAATTTGCGTTCAAATCCAGAAGGTGTTCGAGTTCGAGATACGAGCAGCCTACTTGCAAAATAAAATTGCGCTCCCGATGTAGCTCCATTGGTTAATCAAGAAGTCAACTTCAAGTCAGAGCAGTTAACTAATCAAAGGATGCACAGGAGTTAACTAATCAAGAGTTAATGGAGCTGCAACAAATACAATGAACGGAAGAACAGAAGAACCTGCCTCTGTTAAGAGGTTTTATTTCAAATTGATGGATGATGGGTTTTCTAATTTGGAAAAAATCGCAGTACTTTTGAGAATCTGGTACCAAATACCAAGAATATAAGAAGTTAGTCCCAAACGCTAGATTGAAACATGGATAACAAACTTTTGTTTCATACAATGACACCAAACTGGAAGTTCCAACCCCATTACAAGTAATCGCACAATAGGTGATGAACAGTTTTCTACGGACCCACTCAAGCAAGTTCTAAATTCAAGACGAAGGTCCAAAGAAACCAAGCTGATGCTGCATGCAAATTAGTCAACGCTGCTGTAGGAGAATGCTAAACCGGCTAGGAGGTGAGGTGAGGCAGAAGGGGATATTGGAGGAGATGCTGTTGAAGCTTGCTCGGGGACATGTCGGTTTTACGAGCGAGCCTAAAACTTGCGTCTGATCTCGCTGGTAGAATTGCAGCCGACACAAGAGATGCATAACTGACGGCCGCCGGGTAGAAAACACGAACAAGTTCTTCCCCGACACGAAAAATGCAACTGACGGCCGCCTGGTAGAAAACACGAACAAGTTCTTCCCCGACACGGAAAATGCAACTGACGGCTGCCTGGTAGAAAACACGAACAAGTTCTTCCCCGACACGGAAAATGCAACTGACGGCCGCCAGGTAGAAAACACGAACAAGTTCTTCCCCGACACGGAAAATGCAACTGACGGCCGCCAGGTAGAAAACATGAACAAGTTCTTCAAATGGACGCTTGAACACAACAAGTTATACATGAATATCACGTATCATGAATCATGTGTTGCTTTAGCCACGTACACACACTTCATGACAAGCGATTTAGATAAATTAAATAGACAAGCACACGTTAAATGCTTGCATGTGCAGACATGAGGCCGTACTGCCGAGTAGTGTGTTTGAGTTCTCTCTTCTGAACTTGTTTAACTCTTTTGATTCGACTTTCCCTTCGTCAAGTTTCGTTGATAATAGCTTAATTATGCACAAATAAGACATGTTTTTCAAATTATGAATATATTTATCGTATAAATATGTTTCTTATTACTGGGGTAAATACGTATATCTCATTAGGATCGAGAGGCTTAATACTCTAATTTGACAGTCCGAAATATTACTCCTGTCATTTACCAAGAATTTATATTCGCTTATATTTTCCAAGAATTTAACATCAAAACAAAAAAAGCAATTTTCTTCATAACAATTATTTTTTGAGACAAATCTTGACGAACAGAGAGCAAAAAAGAACTAACTTTTTTCTATTCGAAGAAGCACATTATCCATTGTAGATAAAGTCCACCTTGCGCTCTGCAACTTATCTGCACAATTTTTTATGCTAAAAAATAACCTGAAAGCCCAAACAAAAGCAGGGTCAACAAATTTGTAGCTTCTTCTGCATGTGCTGGGAAGAAAGTACGGCAGTTGACCAAGCAGTGCATCGGTGCGCCTTCCTTTCAGGTGATGAGCATCAACTGATGAGCATCAACTGATGAGCATCAACTGATGAGCATCAACTGATGAGCATCAACTGGTGAGCATCAACTAATGAGCATCAACTGACAGACATTAATTTATTTTGTTTGCGAGCTACAACTAACAAAATCACACAAAATACGCTACTTATGACTCACAAGATCACACAAAACACGCTACTTGTGATTGACAAAATCACACAAAACATGCTACTAGTGACTCACAAGATCACACAAAACACGCTACTTATGACTCACAAAATCACACAAAACACGCTACTTATGACTCACAAGATTACACAAAAATACGCTACTTCTGACTCACAAAATCACACAAAACACGCTACTTATGATTCACAAAATCACACAGGAATAGGAAATGGGCGAAAAAAATGAGCTCTATTGAAAGCATTCCCGTGCTGGATCAGAATAAAAATGTACCAGTACAACAAAATCAACATCTGATATACTTTGGACATAAAATAAATGTGGTAGCAAAATGAGAAAGCATTTGAAATTGAAGCATACAAAGTTCATAGTGTACATCGAGATGTCAACATGCCAGCCTTTCGGCCACGATTAGGTTTTTCTTACGATTATTTTATTCTGCGATTTAAATTTTGATTGTTTCGAGCGACTATCTAGCTCTTTAGCCTGACAACAGCTTCTACTTCTTCAAGCTCTTAACGTCTGATTGCATTTAGTTTCCTAAACGCGATATATTGGAAAAAATATGGAATTCGGAGCAAAAATTATAGCGGAAAAAGGATTTTTTTTCATTAACTTCGCTACTTCTCAAAGCTGTGTAGATTCACATTGTCTGTCAAATACGATTACATGGGGCCAGAAGAGATGAAAAACAGATCTTAAAAACTAAATCATAGTTCAGCGTAGGGAAACGAGAAATAGATCACTTCCTAAGCTGCGTTGAGGTCTCCATTTATAAATTTTCATTCGATTATTTCCGAGATACTGCACAGCAACACACACTCCAGCACACAGCAATATACACTCCAGCACACAGCAACACACTCCAGCACACAGCAACACACACTCCAGCACACAGCAACACACACTCCAGCACACAGCAACACACACTCCAACACACAGCAACACACACTCCAACACAGCAACACTCACTCCAGCACACAGCAACAAACATCGTGGAATTATCACGGTACCTGATGAAAAATTCTCAGCCAAATTCCATGTCGAAAATCTAAGTTTTATCGATCTATTAGTTCTAATTCAACATATTCAAGTGTGTCGTAGTTCATACTTTTAAATTTTCTTATCTCAGTGATACTGTGAGAAGTTATGGAATTCGATTATTGAAAAATACGTTGATTTATTTGCAAGGATAAAATTTCTAGATTTAATTATTCGTAATTTTGGTTGAAATACAAACTATCAAGAATGATGTTCAAGGAATGAAAATTCGCCTCTAACAATTTTAAAGAGAAAAATTCACAGCTGTATAAATGTAGACTATATGCGCTACAGGTATATCTACATACATGTATATTGTAAAAATATTTATCTCATACGAATATTTCAAAGAAAATTATTGCAGTTAAATGAATTGAGCTGTTTACTCTAGAAGGAAAAGGTAAACAAACTTGTTCAATGGCGGAAATTAAAGTTAACTAAGAAACTTAAGTAGTTTTTTAAATTAAATGAAAGTTGGATAAAATTGGATACATCAATAAAGGTCAGCTCTGAACGAGTCTGACCGAAGCGTTTAAAACAATAAATGACTGAGAAAATATTAAATCTTTTTTTCTCACCAGTAGCTTTCCGAACAAATATGTACTTCCTACAGAAAATATTTTATTGAAATAAAAAACGTTAATTAATTGAATTAAAATGTGCCCACTGACCCGAAGCCGGTCACAGAGAAAAAAGAAGAAAATAATGCATCTTAAGGAAATAAATAATTAGGGAGCTAGCATCACATTACTTCTATGCTTTAGCTAGCCAGGTGTGATTGCAAGCACTATTTTACTATGAGAAAAACCTTAAAATCGTCCATTAATCTTATAAAAAATTAACAGAGAAACGAGAATTCAAGCGTGTACATTTCTCGAGCAACTTGGTGTTCCTGCACAGCATTTCCGGCGAGACTTTTTTTTCGTTGCAGACACAGAAAAAAATAGGAGCTCACCTGTGGATGACCTGTTTTTGCGTCTTGCCGATCTTCGTTTCAATAGTGCTGATTTTTATAATAAACAATTTCACTAGAAACGAAATTCACTCTCAGCACATGCCTATGCAATTTTAGAATTCGTATATTCTTCTTGAATGCGAAGCGATATCACTTCAGATGAGTTTACCACTACAGTACCAAGAAACACGCAGAACACAAGGACTTCTTGAGCTCTTGCGCAACTTTACCTCTCACTACAACAGCCACGAGAACACTGAATTTCTGTGACTCGTGCAGGTGCAACGCCACTCAGCGCAGGTAACCCGTTCCTTCCGTTTTCTTAAAGCTGCAGGAATCTTGAAAGACAGAACTGAAGACGTTCGGCGTTACCAAAAATTGTATACTGAAGTACACCAGAAACCAACAATAATAATGAAATTCAATAGTTGATCTAGACATTTAAGACAGCGTACTGTAAATGTGTAAAGTTGTAATGAAAATGTGATGGAAGGTAGAATATCTAAGCGAATGTCATTCTGCCTGAAAAATGGGAAGAATGAACAAAAAATCATACCTCTGTCTGCCATCATTAATTGAAACACATTTGACTTAAATGTTTTGACATCTCTTAATCATCTTAACACGTTGACTCCGAAGTGGTACGTATGTGGACCACTTTGGTTAGGTTCTGTAATTTTTTCAGATCCTTCTAGTGACTATGCGTACAAAGTGAAGATTTACACCGGCCAGGCAATCGGAGGCAACGTGTTAAAGTCATCTATGTAGGCATTCTAATTAATCTCCTTTCGGAAGTTTGACTGGGTTCCTTTTCTGAAGTCCTTCTCACTGACGTTTAAACGTTCGTGTACTCAACGGGACTGCATCATGAGTACTTTACATAGGACACTTGTATCAGTGTAAGAACGGAAGCAAACATGAAATTTTTTTCACATATCCATAGACTCCTCAACATAAAAAATACTAATAATAAATTTTGATTTCAGCATTTGATCAATAATGTATTTTATTTGCATAAAATGGTATTAGTCACACTAAATCTTTGGCCCACAAGTGCCATCATTGTTCAGAACAACAATCTTACTTTCCATGATCTTTTGTTTAATCAATAAATAGAGTTTTATGGTTTGAAAAACGAAATGCTTTAGAAGGGAAATAATACAAATGGTTTTATCATTGAGTTTATATCCTATTAAGCAATGAGACTTCACTGTCAACATTGCAACTTGAAAATATGAAAATATTTTTCTTTCTCCTATTTCACTTAACGCCACAAAACAATCTCGAAGTAGGGACTCTAGAACGATAATCGAGTATAATGGCAATAGGTTAATATCATCAAAAATACATTTCAAACATTGAACAGTATAAATATAGCTACATAATGCATCACAACCTTGCAATGCTTCGAAAAAACTACTGTGAAAATCATAAGATGAAGATAAAACAACATTGCATCAACTGACAGCCAATGAGAGGCCGGCATTAGAAAACAGGGCAAAGCGAGAAGTTGCTCAATTAATCGTTCCGGTGCTCACTACACATCCATCAAAATGATGACCTACAATAAAAACACAGTCACCTATTTCTGCACATGCATATATTTGCCCTCTAATGTTTCTTTTCTTTTCCCTTTTTCCTTTCTTCGATGACCTCTCTAATCCAAACTCTTTCTCTTTGCTCTCCCTTACTGACAGCGATAACCCCTTCTCCTCATCCCTGATATAACTTGTATCCCTTGTTGTATAAAATGAAGAGAAAAATTAACACAAATTTACTGTCTTATAATCCTGGTGGTTTCTGTTGATACCTCCTCCATATTTTTATGATAAAAAATGAATATTGATGAACACTAGTTTAGACCACTCATCTGTACGGATATAACACTTGAGAAGTTCCAGTAACATATTTGATAAAAGTTACAGTAGTCAAATTCATCTTTGAAATTTAAGAAAGCAAGGTGACTTCGGCAGACAGTAATTACGTAAACAATCCAAATGCAATCAACGCACTTAACTGCACGCACTTCTCTGTGTTTAAATTTTACGTCATTTGTCAAGCCTCCACTTAGCATGTTATCAGCATATACGAAGTCTAGGAAAATTAGTGTCTGTAGTTTGGTTTTCACTCTGAGCCTGGAGAGGTTGAAGAAGTTTCCGGCAGACTGAAGGAAGGATCTATAGTAACTCTTGAGTTTTTCGACACAGCGTGATAAGCCTTCAACCTTGCCATCAGTCGAAAAAAAATTCATGGGACAAGATACTGAAGTGAAGAGTCAACCTTGATCAGCATCACAGACTACCAGTAGGAAAAAGTCACCGACTTTGTGTGCCCGGACTCCACAATTTTTGACAGTTGCTTCCTCGAGACAGTTCAGCTCGAGACAAATCAGCAGACATATTGAGAAGGCTGTCCAGGCTCACAAAACATTAATGGAAAAATAATAAGCTGACAGAACATACCAAGACCCAGATCCACACCCAGATGCGGTAGTGAAACGTGGACTGTTCTTTCTAGATGGAATAAAGACTGAGGACTTTTCACTAGCTTTACACACACGCGTTATCGGCATATTGTGGCACTGCAATGCGCGTGTGTGTAACGAGCGAGCAGTGCCATTCCAATGGCACTGCACTCGAGCGAGCTGTTGTCCTTTCCATGTTCATCCTCTTGAAGCAGAGAAGCGTTTGCTGGTATAGATGCTACGTTTAAGAAGGGGGATCTCTGAAGGGCGTGAGTTTTTCGCACCCTAAACTGGATGTAACATTTATCTGAAGGTAATGTTATGGGGGTTGTCTAGTGCACCTCAAGTTGAGGAATTCAATGACAAGACTGGGACTTAGCTTTTGTCTCTTTATTGGTCCGTAGGGCAGCAGGGGGAGAGAAGACAATATCCGTTGCCCACGAGTAGAAGAGAGCTCGTAAGTATGAGAGCTAAAATATAAGACAATTCAGGAACTAATTCCTGGCCTCAAATAAATATAAGGGATCCGATAAGGTAAGTAATGCAGGAAGATATCCTGAGCTCAACAAAATCTAAGAGAGCCAATAAGTTTTAAAGACAAGGGGGAACTAAAGTGGATTTCTTCGCAGAAAGGTTGCTCTAGCAAAGAAGACGGATGAAGCTTGAATTTTGAGTGGATGAAACTTGATGGAACCAAGATCGAATGAATGAAGTTTGTACGAGTATGAGTGAAAACAAAGGGCAGGATCGCCAGGTGTCTGGAAGAGAAGTTTGGGCTAAATTTTCAGATCCTTACGAACAGAAACAAGCACAAGCATCACACGCACCAAACTCAAGAAATGACGTCAATCAAAATGAAGGGCAGCAGTAAGGCAGACTTATCTCAAAAATTTCAAGAAAGCTGGAACTTAATCTTGTAAAGGCGTTAAATGCCAGTCCTCATTAAATAGGCAAGGAATCTAGTCTTCTTTAATAAGAAAGGTCTATATTTAAGGCTGAAACTCTACTGAGCCTAAGTTGCATTCAATAAAAATGCAAATCATCTAGGCAAGATGATTGAGTCTCAATTAATTTAATTCAATCTACTGAGCAAAGTTACTTGATTTTTAATGTTTGATTTAGAAAAGTTAAATCTAGTACTTCAATTTGTGGTCTACACTGCAGGGGTCGGCAAACTTTTTTACCCGTCGACCCCTTCATAAGATATTTGTTATTACATCGACCCCTCCATGCACACACACATACAAATAGGTGAAAAAAAATATCAAACCATTATTAACATTTTTGATGACCAAAAATAAAGAGAAATGCTATAAAACCTCGACCCCCAGGGGTCGATATCGACCTCTTTGCCGACCCCACTCTAGCTACACCATATTCTGCTGATCCCATTTCAATTCAGGCAGTGTATTAGAAAAATTGAGCAATAAAGAAAATAGGCTATAAAAGAAGTTTACTGTTTCAATTGAACAGTAAAAGGAAATTATTTGAAGTGAATATATTGTAGTAAAGCAGACAGGGCTTATGACAGCACAATGTAAAAGACATCTCACTATGGATGAGTCACAATAATCTCATCACTGGAGAGTTTACAAACATAAAGGTTAGGTAGATTAAAAGATTAGATAAGGAATATTTTCAGTACTAGTTAAGACCATAAGTTGCTCTCCTAAGTCTTAAAGTACAAGTCCCCTTTATAACTTAGTTATTTCAAGGATCCACCATAGGGCATATTTACATTGCGCACATCCTACAAAAATAACGCAAATGAAATAAAACAATCCTATACTTACAATATCTTAAAAATATAAGTGAGTTTTAAAAAAAATATACCCTAGCCCTAAACACAATTAAATAGAGACTTACTGTAGAACACTTTACTTTAAGGCAATAAAACTTACGCTGTTATCTTTACAAGAGATAAATAAGGAGCAACGTATTTTGAAAGGGCTGGTGAATGGCTCGTGAAGGATGAAGTTGAAAAGAACCATAGCGACAGTCCGGCAGAGGAGTAAGAATAAATTTGAGAATACAGCGAATTTTTATAGATAAAAATTTACACGAACCTTACTTGGAGTTACTAAAACCTACTCATAAACATACAAAGAATTTATTGTAAAAAGTACGATTTAATTTTAATGGGATAAATTAATACGCTATATTGAAAATAATAGGAGCATAAGCAGCGATGGCATTGCTACACTATAATGTCAAACCATGCATGATACCGATTCTGACTACTGGAACTAATCTTGACGCTCCAGGCTGAAGAGATGTGGCTCCAGAGGATCCAAGCATCAGCCAGCATGCTAGCTTCTGCTTTCATCTGTGCTTCCTGCAACAGGGACTGCCATTCTCGCATTGGATAACACAGTCATAGCAGACGCTGTGGCATTTACGGCACAATTTCATAATCCTTCGAAATCGACAGATGCCAACAACAGTAACTCTGGCACCCGACTCTGCCTGCTCAAGTCTTCTGCAAGTCGGTTGCACTGACATGTGACTCTTGGGTTTTTCTAACTAAACTTTATTCTCGAAGGCAGTTAATATATCACTATAATACCGTAATACTTCTTGTAATTATTATCAGTGTTGTTATTGTACAGTTAGTTAGGTTCTCTCATTTTTTCTAGAGATAATTAAGTAGCTTAAAAAAAGTATTCACCAACTTGACAGGGATATTCAAACTGAATTCAAAATTAAGAAATGTCTAGAAGTTGGAATATCTTACCCAGTCTGATACTATACTTACATATGCTTTAACTGATTCACGAGCGTTTGTAGGCCGACGGCTGAAATATACATACATATGTACATACACCCACATTTATTTATTTACATATGATAGAATTAATGTATATGATTTAAAAATTGATTACTTTAGCTATGATACTACTTCCATTAAATACGTTTCAATCACATGAATATGCAGTGTAAGTTCTAAACAGATCATTTATTCTTCATCGAGTTATGCAATTATTAACTTTCAGTTGAAACAATTGTCTAATTTCAGAATATATATACGGCACATGCGTAGAACTCCAAAATTTATACATCCTATGAGGGGATAATATGTGTGAATTTTCCATGTAATTAGCTATACAGCGTTTATTTCTAATGCTACTTTTAGAGTCTAGGCTGTATTTTATTTTCTTTGTAAATGAGATTCACAACATGAGTCTCATCAGTCATCACCATGGCAATCTCAATAAGTTGGCCTAGTTAAAACAGGTTTTCTAATTCTGATCTATAATTCTCTTTCCATTCCGCAGTAGCGTATTCAAACGATGCACTGTGTTTAACCTTCGTAGAAGATAAGAAGGTTGAATAAAGGCCTTATCAAAAGTCCCGACTACAGTTGGCCGTAGAGTTTAAGTTAATTTGAGCTCAAATCCTGAAAGGTGATATTGTTAGAAGTGGTATTTGAATGGCAATGAAACGTAATACAATATTTCATCCAGGTTATCCAAACCTGATTTCATTTCTGTTCACGAGCAGGAAAAATTTAATGCTGCTCCTTGCTGCCACAATTACTGAGTGTGAACATTAAGTTAATGTGTTTAGAGATGAAAATCATGGAAGGCTGGAAATGATTGTAAACATTTGGCATCGATGATGAAACCTGACGTTTTGCTAGAGGACTCTGGTATCAAAAACATGTGTTAACATTGTATTCTTTAATGAAATTTTGATCATCCTGCATGCCAGTGCTTGTTCTAATTTCTCATAGGTTTGGGATTCTAAGTTGATCTATATATCAGTTCTTTTTTGTTCCTTTCAACATTCTTCCTACTAGGTGCAGGAAAAGATGGAACTGATTTTATCTTATGAAAGTTTATTTGTAGTGTTTAAATTTTTTTTCTTGTGTATTCTAATAGGTTCAAGCTTATTAATGCAGATGTGTTGTTCTGACATTCTATATTTTTTATGGGATTTTCTTAGCTTGTAAGCCATTTGTAAAAAATAATTAATTAAAAATTTTTCCATTACTACTGAATAGTACTTTAATACATAAAGAGTAATGAGCAGGGTCTAGCAATGTTTACATAATTTACTGAAACATATACCTTGACATTTATTTATGTAATGAACATTCTTCTTTAAAAAATCTATATTTGTGTAAACACTAGGTTGTATAGAAGATAGTTATACAAATTGCACTGATGTACATATTCCTATTGTGTATGATGGGTCTTTTCAGTCACTGGTGCACACACCAGCCATGATAGACAAAGACATTAGCCTATTATCTATTATGATGGACTTCCCTCACTTATTCACATGGTTGTAGCATCAACTTTAAAAGGGGTGTAAGGAAAGTTATATTACTAAATTAAAAGTGTGAAACAACATATGTTTGGTTGTCTAATATGTCACATTATTAATTTTGGTGCAATAATGTCATGCAATTGTTTTAATTGGTATTTTGGCTATTATTCTTGCAAGTGTATTTACAGGTACTAAATATCTCTTCCAAGGTGTAAAATAACTTGCTGCTACCAAGATGGTTACGTAAAACATATTGTTCTAGACTTTGGAATGTAACTTCATGCTATTCCATGATACAGATATGTGGAAATCAAACTACACTTATATATCTTTGAAGATTTGAGCAAGAATTTGCTTAGTTTAGAATTCTCAAAATTGTAAATGTTGCAATAATTTGAGCTTCAAATTCTAGCATTTTCTGATTTTTTTTTAACTGTACAGCAATTATAATAATTTTTGGCTGTCAGTCAGTAATCATCAAATGACTGCATTGCCTACACAAGCAGTATATACTACAAAAATATAGATGTATTGTGAATATTTCTGTTACTCAGCTGTATGACAAAGTGCATTTCTTTTTTGAGAATGAAATAGTTCTTCCTCAGAAGTGACATCAAAAATCTACTTTGATGTCTTTTATCATTGGAGTTATTATGTAACTTTAACAATCATACTATGTATGTCTATAGTGAGTTGTATTGAAAAACAGAAATAGTTCATATAAATGCTGATGTCTTATGGATTGGTATTATGTTCATTCTAATAATTGAATTATATTATTGCTCTAGTATGTAGTGTAAGAGGTTATGAACTAGTCATGCATGTTATTTCAATTCTTTTACATGTGAACTACTTTTGAAAATGCATCTTGACTAGCATTTCACTTTAAATGGGGCTATTGAAAGAACACTTATTGTTTCATATAAGAGTTGAAAGAAAATAATTTTTTTTTAAAGTTACATGTTAACATTGAAAAGCAGAAATATATTTAAAATTTTTTTTAAAGGTAGAAAGGAAGGAGAAAGGAACTTTGTTTTCAAAAAGCAAAAAATAATGACCTCTAATTGGTGGGATTGGGTGCACTCTGATTCATCATCCCAAATCAGCAAGATAACTTTGTGAAAGGTATTTGAAATCTAAGTTTTGATGAAACTTAAAACTATGCATCAATATTGAGATATTCTTTTACTTTCTTTTCTGTAGAATTCATGTGTTGGTTTTTCAATTGATGAAAAAAGTCATGTGCAGTCAAACTATTAGAAATCTTTAGATGTGATCAAGCCTTTTAATTTGTTAGTTTTAATCTTATTAACATGATCCTCAATTGAAAGTTATTTCATAGATCACTAATGTTCTTTGCTCTCCAAGTGTTATAAAATTCATTCAAAGAAAGAAGCTCCAGTCTCCCTTGCAGTGATGCTACTATTTGTGGTATTATTTTATCTTAATGGTAAATACAGGATTGCATATGGTGTGTTTTCAACTGATGTTACTATGTTGTCTTGAATTTGATATTGATCCTTCTTAATATGCAAGCTGAGTTCAGTTTTAGCAACTATTCTGTCTCATAGTGCAGAAATATGTGTTGTTATTTCTTTGTACTGGATTGTTGTCAAACTAATGAGTACAGTCATATTTTGATACTGTTGATATTATGAATTATCTTCTCTTCTGCTTGCTCTAGAAACAAGTGTAGTTATTTCAACTCATAACAGAAATTAGAATTCAGTCAGTCATGATCGAAGACTTGCTGATTGAGACATGATTCCTGCCTCAAACTAGCTGACCTGTTGGCTTGGTCGTACAGTGAGCTTATGCCAGTGTTAGAAGTTCCGTATGAGCCGGTGCTGTGTGTAGATGAGATCAAACATGAGCTTTGTGAGGGGAAAACGGCGCAGTTTCCTTGTGCTGTTCTGTGTTGGAGCGTTCTCCCTCACCGTGGTTTTGTTCATTACTAACACCCCAGCTCGATCACCTAAGCCAGATGTCAGGGAGCAGAAGTCTGATCATATACGAGGTCCTGTTGCAGGTGAAGCAGAAAGAGCAGCGACGGACAGTGAGCGTGTCAGTCGGCGTAGTGCATTGCTCGCAGGCCTAAACAAATCACAGGAGTTGTCAGGGTCAAAGCGGTCTCATGACCGCACTCTTGGTCGTGAACCTGTTGGAATCATCCTAGGAAAAAACTATGCATCTGCTTGGGACCAAAAGCATCGTGAACGCGCTCGCCTTCTGCAGAAAGAAGTGATCAAGAACAATGCTATTTTTGATAACCAACTGAGCCATAAACTCGTGCACTTGGATCTGAAGGGTGCGCCTCCAAAGCTGAGTTATCTGAAGAAACTCATCCCCTACATGAAGGAAATGGGTGCAACGGGGCTACTTATTGAATACGAAGATTCTTTCCCATACTGGGGCCCTCTCTCTTCTTTGGCTGCTCGCAATGCTTACTCACGTAAAGACATTGCTGAAATTTTGTCACTCGCAAAAGGCCTGGAAATGGAAGTGATTCCCATAGTTCAGTCGATTGGGCACATGGAGAGTTCACTGAAACTGAAAGAGTTTGAAGAAATGCGAGAAGTTCCCAATTATCCCCAAGTCATTTGTCCTACAAATAACAAAACTATACCTCTAATTAAGACTATGATAGACCAAATCATTGAACTTCATCCTGGTCTTAACTGGCTTCACATCGGAGCGGACGAAGTGTTCAACATGGGTGAGTGTGTTAGGTGTCAAGCGTTCATGGTTGCTAATGACTTTGGCAAAGGTGAGATGTTTCTTCACCACATTAAGAAGATTGCGAAGTATGTAAAAGATGTGTATGACGTGCAACCTATCATATGGGACGACGAAGTGCGCAAGGCTCCTGCTAGTACCATAAATAAATCAGGCATCAAGGACTATGTAGAAATTATGGTGTGGAAGTACGATCCTGGTATCATGGCAGACCTTAGAATGGACATTTGGGAAAAGTACATGGAGTCCTTTGCGGGTATTTGGATTGCTAGTGCTTTCAAAGGTGCTTCCAATCCTGATTCGTTCATTACAAACATAAATGAGCGTCTGAATAACCACAAAGAGTGGATGGAACTCGTGGATATGTATAAAAGTGTCATTCCATTCCGAGGTATAACTTTGACTGGCTGGCAAAGGTTCGATCACTTCTCTGTGCTGTGTGAGCTTCTACCGCAAGCTATACCTTCTTTGGCGGTTAATTTAATGTACGTCACTCAGCGTCAGGCGGACCACACGGCTCTTAGCAAGGTAGGACAAGCACTTGAATGCAATTCCTACATCAATCTTGATCTGAAGTATCTTGATTTCGTTAACAAGTGTCATTTCCCAGGAAGCAACTTCTACGAGATAGCCCAGAGGCTTCACATTCTCCAGAAAGATGTCGCTAAGATGTATGCAAATCCGCATGTGAAAGGTTGGGTGTCCGAGTACAACATCCAACACAATTTTGCCAGTCCTCAGCACGTCGAGCAAGGGCTTCAGGATTTGGCCACGATGCTGTTTGAGGTGCGCAAGCTCAAAACGGACGCCGAAAAGGTGTTGTCTGAAGTTTACGATGAGTATACGGTGCATGAATGGCTCGAGCAAAACCTGCTGAAACTTCTCAACGACCTCACTGAGTTACACAAAACGTGTCTGAATCTTCTGTCCATTACGAACTGGCCTCGACGACCCATTGAGATCGGTCACGAAAAAGAACTTTAGCCATATGTTCTAAATCACAGAGAACTATAATGTTACTGTGGATCTCGTTAACAACTAATACGATAAAAGTGTACGTGCTTCCTCTTCTGGAGACTGCATCTACTATCAAAACGGTGGAGAACTCTGGTGTCGGGCATTGTTATGCACATAGTTATGTTTAGACTGATACAAGAGACTGACTCTCAACGGCGCGCAGCACATTAGCCATGTTTTCGTGTGGAATATTCAATATTTTAAGCTCTTTATTGCTTCTAGTAATTTTTTGACCATGCTCATAGAAGTGCTTTAGTGAGTACAGTACCTTCGACTGCTCTTAAAAATTTTGTAGCAAAGGCTTCGGACTCACTTTGTTGAGTAGGCTAGATTTTTTTGTTAAGTTTTGTTTCGAACAATTTCCTATTTAGTCTCTTTTTTGGCCGCATTGTTAAATAAATGTTTACTCGTACTTAATATATCGTACGATAAGGGTTTTATGTTAAATTGATTGCTATTATGTTGTATTGAATATAGTAGGGGTTAGATGAGCAAAACCAGTAATATTATTTTGCCAGACAGGCTATGAAACGATCAAGAAGTGTGTTGATAGAAATAATTAAAAATGTGTTTATTGTAGTCAGTTTTCAATGACCATTTTCTAGTATCTAGAGGTGGATGGCACCGTTCATACTGCAGTCAAAACAGAGCTAGGATTCTTAAGATGTGGTTTTGTTCCTAGCCTCTCACTGTGTGATGACCTTTGTTTTTGTCTCGTTTTATTATGATGTGTGAGCCATTTATGGTCACCTGACACAATGTGCTACTGAAATGGTAAGTAATTACTCCTGGCTAGAAAACTGCTACAGATGACGGAGCGTTGTGTTCAGTTCACAAGCGTAGCTTATGTGGGATCCACATCCCCATTTTGCAAGTTTTTTTCAATTTACTAGACGTGTTCGTGAGTACTTGAACATGGTGTATTGAATTTATGCTCCAATTATCTGATGCTTTGAGGGGGGATTCCATGTAAAAGTTATTTTCAAAATGGCATCATTTAGAGTTGGTTATCTTTCGAAGGGACGCTCGGATTTAACATTCACGGATATAATATTCGTCATTTTCAAAATAAAGCTTACGTGCACAAGCTTTCACTGCATTCTGGTGCAGTATTTCACAAATGATTTTTTTTCTATTCTAACATTACGTTTCTTTTAAAATTCATTCGCTGAGCAAAAGATAGTTTGCTCAGCAAAGATAGTTTTGATAGTTCTTATCCTCCGATAGTTTAATCATCGAAATGAATATGAAATTAGCTACTGTTTCGGAGAAAAATGCTGCTAAGCAGAGCTGATTTAACAAGTTCCTGCCCACGTCACCTCGCCTGTAATGACAATGCCTGATTCGTACTTCATAATGGAAAAACGTATTTACTTTCCGAACACTCTAATAAATATTTACCTCAAGTTTTTAAAGTTAATGTGACCGCACACAGTTTTAAATGCTTAAACTGATGTTTGAGAACTGTTAATGGGAAAACAGGGTCTTGAGCTACCGTGTCATGCACATATGCTGGTTGTATCCATCATGCAGTGTGGGATATCTGAGGACTGAAGATTTATTAAGTGGAAATGGGACTCACTACCGAAGATGATTTTCTTAGCAAAATTTTCGTCGGCTGCACATCTCTCCACAACCCAGCCATCCAATTGCCTCTGTCTCCCATGATCAGCAGCCAGAAGATGCTGCGTTAGTTGAATTTTGTACGCACTTGTCTGGAAATCTTTATGTAGAATTCGATGTAATGAAGTGGTTGGAATCCCAACTGTTACGAACGTCGGCGAATCGATTTTCTCGAACTCAGAGTGACACTGTCTCGCACAATTTGTTGCTCTGTCCGACGAGAATGATTCCGCCCAGGCGATTTGGCCTATGCAACTAACGCACTTGTGTTAAACTTCATATGTGTGCGAACCGTAGACTTTTTGTGTGCTTCATTTCTCCGTAAAATAGAACGAAATGTTCGAACTGTTTACGTCGCACTTTATCCGTTTTGATAGAAGGTCTTCACGATGAGACCGCGTTGCTCAGTAGTAAAATGCTCCAAAACGCACCGCTCATACTGTTAGTATTCTGAAAAATAAAAACTATTAATCGGAGTGAAGAGAAATCGCAAACATGGTGAAAGCATGCCCTCCAACTTCTAAGCAGAAGAAAGATGGGTATACATTGGATTTTCAATTTTTAATGCTAACATTGCATGAGGAATGATGTTCCAAGTAACAATTGCCGTCCTTTGTTCTGCCACTTGAAGTAGAGGTGCTTCGATCAAGGTCTAGTCTTTGGATGATACGAGAGTATCGTCCTATTCAAATTCAACGCTCCTAATGGAACACCCATTTTACTGATATTTGTTACAATATTTGCAATTATGTTGGTAACATCATCTTGTGAATCAATTTCATAATTTAAGCTTAGAATTCGGTTTCGTTACATTTTCATTACTATGTATTTGGATTTCAAACTTTGCTTTAAGTTCTTTAAGGCTCACTATAACGCAGAACGTGTTTTAAGATTTATGTGTTTGACCTCAGAGATTCATATTTTATGTTTATTTTAGCTATAATCCAATTTTCAAATTAGGCGAATAACAACGTAATGTTCTATGTTAATTTTCTTGATGAAATACTGCTGTGATAGTGAAGCATAAAAGCTTTAACGTTTAAATTAAGTTTTGTTCATTTAGTTCATTTTGTTTTGCAAATATTTGAGTTAGAGGTCTGTAGGTAAGATTTGAAATTAACTCGAGAACTACATGAGAATCAATGTGCTGATGAGCTTACCTTTCTCTAATTCGATGTCAGTCATTTGGTCTCAAATAACTACTTATAATATAGAGAATGTTGGTTAGATGTTACCGCGTAATGAATATGTAGTCCTAACTTTGTTTCGTGGTCAATGAATATGCTTAAAATACATAGATGCGGCTGTGTTATTATAATCATTAACTTCTTTATTTCGTTTAACATAGAGCTGTTTTTGGTTTTCCAACAATACACGCTGTTTTATCATACAATGCATCGTATAGTATTAATTACAGGTTTAGTTGTGGAATATTCCCCCGTGACCGTTATTTATCCACATTCAGCTTAATTTGGGTTGTGAACATCCCCGGACCACCTCTATAATCACCGACGATTATTTCTGCTCGCTCGGATTCGGACTTGGCTTTGTTCTTTTTCATTCACTGGATGCCTCTTAGAAAATACTTCACGAAGAATTGTGATCTGTTTATGTTGAAGCAGGGCCTCCGAATAGGCACTTTGCTGATACTGGGTACGGCAACATAACTTTCTCTTTTCAAGGTACTTTACTTTGAAAAAAGGAAGTTATGTTGCTGCACCCTGTAAAATTGTGGTTTTGTATTTAAGGGTAAGGGAGCATTTCGTGTTTGAGAGCTCCTTTAACAGTTTTAATAGTTCTAATTGACATGTCCAGTGACTTGTTTGATCTAGCGTTCAGAAAAGGGCACCTGAGCTGGCTTAGTCTAGAAAGTTTCTTCTTATCGGAATTTTAGTGAAGGCTTGGTTGACACTATTCATTTTCTTCTTTCACGGTAGGTGCTCGACGTGTCATTTCGATGGCCTATTGCTTCACTAGTTGTCATTTCTCTTCGTTTTAGGAAGAGGTGACACACTGGTTAAAGCTTAACTTTCGATCTAGTACATTCTGGTTGTTATCGATTACGGTAACTTAAAATTGGGTGCACCCCTGTTCTTTAGTAAATGCTTATTATACAGGGTATCCATAAAGTCTCAACAGCACCTCTTTCACGAACAGGATCCCTGAAACACACAAATGCAAAATGTGATTAAGAACTTTAATAAAAACTGAATACAATAGAACGAATCTGAATAAAATATTGTCAATTGTATTGTAATAAATTTTTGAAATGGTTAAGAGACTTTATCGACATCCTGTATATGAACCTTTGTTGTCTCCTCCAGGAAATCAGACGGAGTGGCCGAAATCAGTTAAATTATCGTGGTGTAGCTTATCTTTGATGCTTTCGAGTCCAGCAGCTGCCAGCGCTGTGTGAAATTGTACATCTTGTGTTACATAATTTGTTCGTGTCCCTTAGTGCGTATTTTTATCTTTAGTGTTGTCTAACTTCCCTTGCTGTAAATGAATTCCTTTATGCCCACAACATACACATAACTTTATGCTCAGAACGGCGAATCTCGCTTGTGTAAAATGTAAGTTTAATTAAAGCAGAGAATTAGCTCAAAGTAGGAGAGTTTCTTGGTGAATATAGCCAAAGATAATGAATCTTGATTTTGTTACTATGGTCTCGACAGTCAATTGGTTAAGACATCATTATGTAGTTCTATAGCGTGTTCCCTGATCTTAATTTCAGAGCATGGACGTAAAAATTGTGCAGTTGATCAATATGTTTCAGGATTTGTTTAGATTCAGCACCGAGGAATCAGAGCTTAGGTGTGGCAAATAATATTTTCAGGTCCTCTGATGTATTATTGCACGTTTGTTACTGAACGAGAAAATATTCAGCTCTTTCGTTTAAACAATTGGTCACAAAAGATTTTTACACTGATTTATTCCTGAAACGAAGTGAAACATCTAAAATTGAACTGATTTTTATTTTCCCTCGTCACTTCAGTCTTGAATCATTGCCAGCTTACATATTTACAAATTTTCATAGCATATGAGAAACCAGCTAAGAATAAAATATTTCTTTTTGAATCAAGTTGTTCGGGTATTGTGATTGCTAGCTTCTCTAAATTCTAAAAGTTCTCGCAAAACCTGCACCATAGCAACTGGCGCGGATTAAACAAAACAACGCCGCAATGGAGATCAGCTGACAACTTTGGTGCTCGGTGCCACGTCCACGGCTGTGCTGTCGCTGTTGGCAGGGGTGGACGGAGTGCGGAGGTTCCTCGTGAAAAAACTGGGGCGAGGTTTCGGAACCTCAATGATTACCCGGTCCTGCAACAATCAACTATTGTTAGACCCACGCACTGGTTACACAAAACAGTGACGAACATTATAATGTGGAAGAAGAATATTAATCCCCACTCTTTAACGTAACTTACAATAGTCATTCTGCCCTCACAGAAGGGAAGGCGTCTTTGAGGTCTCTCGCTCGCGAGGTGTTGTCATTACTTGTAGGGTGAATCTGTACGCTTTGACGTGCTCCAGTTTTAAGAGTCCCAGTTTGTAAGGCCGATCTAGAACTCATATGAGTTTGGCGCTAGAAACAACTGCTCTGCTTACTGCAATGCTAATACAAATGACGTGTTTTTCATAATTTTAGTTTAGTATCACCCACAGCGATGTAATCTGAAAAAAATTTTTGGTTAACCCGTGCGGCTCAATAAATAGGAGTACAGAAGACTCTCGCTACCACATTGTGTCATTCGCGAGTCATTTGAAGTTAATCGAGCTTCAACTTTTAGCAGCTTGCACCCATGAACCTTGTGTATAATTACCTTATTGGTGAGAGTAAAAAGGAATGAGTGTAAAATTAGAATCGAGAATTACGGTGCCGCACAGTCATGAAAGTGTCAACGTTCCTTGATAGAAACAATTAGGAAAAGGTCAAGGAACACAGTAAGAAAAATTACTCCTACCTAAGGTGTATAAAAATTGTCTTGAACGGTTAACACAGAAAGATCTTGACAAGACAAGCAAGGTGATTTTATACAAGGTAATACAGGATTGTTTGGCGATTGTTTCGAAGTTTCAACGAGAAGCTGCACCTCAAAGAGAAATAACAAGGAATATAATGAAATATTCATTACATTCATACAGAAGGTCGGCTGCACGCGCGTTGTAGATACTGAAAATATGTGACAGACATGTACAAAAAAAAACAATGGTAAAAAATACGACCCATACATAATGATCAATTTTTAGCATACACTATGCTAAATCCTTCAAAAAAATCAGTTAAGTGGAATCCTTACCAGTCTCATCAAAGGTAAGCCGCCGACAACTGATGAAAGTAAACCATAAACAATGTTAAAAACTTTGGCATCGAAAGTTTTGTAAGATCGTGGATGTAAACAATGACCTTGTAAAGCAAAATTTCAACTCAAAAATCTACTGCAGAAGCGAAGCAGATTTTGCTGTGAAAATTTAGGATCACCATAGAAAAGCGTAAGTGCCCCAAGGTACACTGACGCGGGCAGACACTTTCAGTATACTCCTAGAGAGCAGCTCAGGAATACTTCATATTTCTCTTAGAATAGGAGTACGTTCCAAACGTACGTTGCAGGACAATCCTCCACAGCAAATTCTTCACGGAGACAACCACACAATTTATTCTCTAACTTTTCACCGTCATGGTCTCTTTATTTCGGAATTAAAATGCCTTGAACTCGAATCATTAAAACCAAATCAAATTTACAAAACTATTAATTTATACGACAAAATTATAAAAGAAGATTAATTCAGCAGAATGAGAGGTTCACTGACAGTCTCAAACAACGGAAAAAGTTCATAGCACAGGAAAAATGAAGTTGCTCTAACCAAAAACGACTCGCTTTTTCTTTTCTGTATAAATAATGAATAATTAATAAACCCCAGCATTTTCCTATCACATCAGTAAGGCAGCATCTTTCAGTTCTCTCGCTCCCGAGATTTAGCCAAAGACTGCATAAAAATTATAAACCTGAACGCAACACAAACCACCAGCTTGGTCGACTGTTAAGCGAACTCGCTTGCGATGCAAGAAGACCGGAGTTCGAGGCACGCTGCCACGGTGGTCAGTTCGTGTATGACCATCCGCGGCTAGAATTACGGCATGGGACTCAGGTACCAGCCTAAGAATAGGCCAAAAGGCTCGTTCCAATCGCCTCGTTCTTTTCTAAAACGCGTATTAGTAGTGAACATCCATATGTTCACTACTAATACTACACTACTCTCATAATTTAGTAGAATAGAATAGAATGAGGCTATAGGGACGAACCTTCTGGCCCATTCTTGGGTCGGATAATTACTTCGATAATTATTCGGTTGTTTTACCCAAGTCCCATGCCGTATTTCTAGCCGCGTCAACCATATCGGCAGCGGGATTCGAACCCGGGTCTTTCTGCTCGCAAGCAGTTCGCTCACCAGTTGACCAAGCTGGTGATAGTCGACCAAGCTGGTGATAGCTAGGCAGTTTTAAACTCCCTGCAAGTTCCATCATTATTAGCAGCACACAGGCCCCTGGGTCCCTTAGACTGCACAAGGTACTCGCATTTCTAAATAAAGACCGAATTTTAAAACACATAAAAAATATTGGTAGATGGAATGACTTGTGAGTTGAGAAGAGTGCAACAACTTCACTAAGATTGGATTCTAACTCACCTTGACCAATTAAAAAGGTTAACGGCTATTTTTTTGAAAACAAAAAGCAAGAAAATGTTATGACGGTAATTTTTCAACACGAGCAAATATATAGCAGCCGTTAACACTTCCAGTTATTGCTACCAGAGATCCATTGTAGAACAGCCGGGCATAAATGTTTCATGACATTGTTTTTGCCACTGGAAAACTACACTGCATTCTAACGGAGTAACTTCAGTGGACTTGTGATAAAGAACTAGAAACGTCGAGCAATTTCAAGGAGTCCAAAATTGATGGAGGTTCTACTTAATACAAACCTAAGATGATACTCTCAATCATCAGAAACGTTACTTTTTGCTTCATGGTATAATTGTTTAATTTTTTGTTTCAGACCTGTTCTGGCAATTTGCTTACATAAATAAAAACGGGCCACGATTCATTAGTTCAGAATGAAATAAATTTCACATAAGAATGGATTTGAAATTGATTTATTGAGTGGCGTGCGTTGTTTTTTTACATTAAAAAAATAAATAAACAGAAAACCCTTCACAGAGTTTTAGACTGTTTAAGTTGAACTATTATGAGATGCGAAAACAAAAATAGTTTTTATTTTGGGAATGAAAGAAACTAGCCTGAACCATTGGTTAACACTGGATTAGAGCACAATCTTGTAGGATATTAAGCATAATCTTGAGGGATATTAAGCACAATCTTGAGGGCTATTAAGCACAATCTTGTAGGATTTAAGCACAATCTTGTAGGATATTAAGCACAATTTTGTAGGATATTAAGCACAATCTTGTGGGATATTAACCACAATCTTGTGGGATATTAAGCACAATCTTGTGGGATATTAAGCACAATCTTGTGGGATATTAAGCACAATCTTGTGGGATATTAAGCACAATCTTGTAGGATATTGAGCATAATCTTGTAGGATATTAAGCACAATCTTGTAGGATATTGAGCACAATCTTGTAGGATATTAAGCACAATCTTGTAGGATATTGAGCATAATCTTGTAGGATTTTAAGCACAATCTTGGTCATGAGCCAGATATGCAATACACAGCTACATTGCTACCTTGTTTCTGGGCCACGTTGTGCAGTGGAACCTCAAACAGGATTTGAGCAGCACTAACTAGGCTGTGCTATTTTATGTTCAGTTAGTACAACGAGGCCAGACATCTGAAGTTTTTGTACTACACGAAATTGTTACATGAAAAATCTTAGAAAAAACTGAGAATATTTACATCTTCATGAACTCTAACGCCCAGATCATTGAAGTATAAATAAATTTTCTAGCCAACTGCCTTGCAGTTACGCCATGGCTAACTAGGAAGTCTAGTAAAACTTCAAGAATTGATCCCACAGAACTAGAAGGTGAGAGACAAGTTTAAAAAAATTCTTCACACACTTATTAATTCAGACAGAAAAATGAAACAGAAGTCACTCACTGTATCGCGAGGAGGAGTCTCGCCTTTGTACACCGCCAGGATGTCCTTCTCAATTGGACTGAGACCGAATTTGTCTTGGACCTTCTCGTACAGCGTCTGTGTCACGTCCTTGATTTGGGCATAGCATACAGCTGCTCACAAGCATACTTTTTAGTACAGGTATTCCTGAATGAGCTATAAAGAAGAAAATATCCTAATTTTTCTTAGTCTTATACACAAAGTGAAGAAACAATTTATATTCCAGTAGAGCGTTTTATTATAGAGATGGCACTTAGTTCACCAACGAAATAGCAGAACAATGAAATATAATATGAACATGAGAAATGTTCATCAGTTTCTTGAGGGTTATGGTTTCAACGTATTAGTTGATAGCGTATGGTAACTAGTGACTAACAAAAGCAGGAAACTATTAGGTTGTTACAAAAATAATGGCCGCTAGAAGGTCTGGGGTTTGAAAAGTAATTTTAACATAACTTTTTTAGTTTATTTTCAATGAACCTTGGCATGCATAACAATTAATGTGTGCTCATTAATATTTTGTAACTTCTTTTCAGACAGAACATATTTTTGAAGGATAGAATCCCTCCATGATGAACATGACAAAATATGACCTTCGCCTACTTACATATGTTGCACGAGTTCAAACTTGGGCACAACGCCTCCGAAGATTTTGCCAATATCAACCGAGCATGGGGAGAAGAGTCCACAAGTGATCGGACAGTACGAAGGTGGTTCGGGAAATTCCGGAGTGTTGATGAGAGCCTTGAAGATGAAGAGGGTAGAGGACGTTTGGGTAGTCTCGAGAACGAGCAATTACATGCGGTTGTTGACCAAAATCCACGTCAAAGTGTTAGAGAAATGTCTCAGACACTTGGTGT
>VCRD01000194.1:309245-326394 GCA_006783055.1 Trinorchestia longiramus | reverse complement strand
GATTAATTAAAATGCATAACTTGAAAATGGAGCATGAGCAACGATGTGATGCTACAAGACTGCGGGTTCGAATCTGGTCATGAACACGAGTTGTTTCTCGTTGCTTCTTTGGGCCGTGAGCTCGCACATATCGGTAAGGCTTACTGGGTAAACAATCATGGCCCATGGACCCGCCCATCAAATCTCCCGAGATCATGGTGCTTCATCATCACCCTTACTCTAAGAATGTTAACCTTAAAAATTTGAAAAACCAATGTACTAAATGTCTATGTACTGTGTACTCGATTGGGAATAAAGATTGTTTGTTTATCTCTCAAGTGGCGTCCATGTAAACGAAAGTTCTACCAGTTCATGGCCTTGTCCTCAGATTTGAAAATATTTTTCAAGATCATGAACACAGATATCTCTGGTTTCAGCAGGACGGTGCCTCAGTCCACCATTCAAAAAAATTAATATACTAGTTGAAATAGTATTTCCCTAGGAATGAGGAATGAGGAATCCTGTGGCAGGCAAAATCTCTGGACCTGTTTTAAAGTTTGGTTGTGCTTGGAAATTTTAAAGCAACCAACTTTAACAAACCTAATCTAACTGCCCGTGTGCCCTTACTCAAGGAAAATAAAGGAACTCGTCAACAGGAACTCAGTTTGTATTTCCAGGAAAATGGCACGAGAAATAGCTTGGAAATTCTTGGGATGCTTGAGCCAGTCCAGAGCGTCCAGATGATGGTTAGGCCAGTTCAGCTTCAGGTAAGAGTGGCCAGTCCAGAGCTATAGCGACAGTGGCTTGAATGGTCTCAGTGAGTGGGTTCCAAAATGAGTGGTCTCAGTCTCAATGAGTGAGTGGCAGACGGTCCCCCAAATTCAGGAAATTATAACCTAACGTCCTATGTGAAGTTCAGTAATGGCGTGGCTGGAGAGCTACGTCTAGTTAACGAGCGTGAGGATGTTGCCAGAAAACGTTTGATTGGGAAATACTTTCTGGCTAACGCTCTTAATATTAATATTATTATTATAATGTGCACTAAATATGCACGTTTTAATTGTAAAGAGTTCGTAAAAATCACTCGAATTTTAGTCTTATTTTTATTACTAAAAATAAAGGTTATTTTAATATTTGTTATTTTATAAGCTTTAGAGGGGTAGCAGGTCATGCTACACTGTCGCCATTGTACTTTTATCTATGAAGCTTTATGAAGGCGAAGGTTTTTTAAGAAAATCCAGATCATATAATTGACATGAAGGTGAAAACACATGAATTTAATCGGTGATTTAGGCCGTCGAATATCCCGTTGCATTGAAACCAGAGGAACTTATTTAGAAAATATGTAGCGTATGCGAATAAATTATTATTTTCTCAGCTCTATGATTCTGGTTGTATTCATTTCCTCTGCCGAACAAAAAGTAAGTTATATTGATTTAAAGAGGATACATTTTTTATATCCCTTAGAAGCATTCAAGACCCTGCCGCTGTCTTCTAACATCTGTAATAGTTCTTATTTGAAGTTTTTCATGTATCACTGTTGACGATAATCAATTTTTTTCGAATTAATTTTACACTGGTGAGCAAAGTAACAGTTCCTGATTTTGCTCACGTGAAAGGATGTAAATCAACAAGTTATAGTCCATTTTTGCCGAAGTCATTATTTTATTAATCACAAACCACAATAATACTTTTTACGTGAAATAATTGCAGGTAAACTCAATACTGTTATCTGTTTAGAACCAGGAACATGAAATGAACATATCTCACTCTACCAAATTAATTCGTTCGTACTGTAAAGTAAAATGAATACATATCACCCGCCCAATAATACTCTATCAGATTTTATACTATTTTTTACAGTTTCACTTGCATTTTTAAAAAGGTCAACAAAGGCTACACGTTTCATTTGTTTCCCCATGTATATTTAACGTTCATTGCGTGATGTGAATGTTCATGTATACCCGTAGGTACTGCTGTTCTATCATCTATGATACTACGCATAGAATACCTACCACTTAAGGATTTTATGATAAGGCATTTTTAAAAACCAATGCTGTTACATTTCTTATGTACCAACTTTATTGGAAATATACGTTTTTGTTTGTTTGTTTGTAGACAATCAATGACAGAAGCAATTAAATATTTTTTTATTACACAACCTGTAAAAAAATAAACCTATCAGATTAGGGGCACGAAATCTCAATGTCGTAAGGAAATTAAGTTACTTTTTTAGAGGAACCGTGTAATTCCACTTTGGGGAACGTGTATTTTTCTGTAGTTTTCGTTTTGTGGAGATTCTTCGAGGGAAGTGATACGATCGTCTTCGTAGATTGCAGGTTTATTATTGAACACAATCAAAATCAAAGCAGAAGTTGGGGTCAAGATCGATGACCAGAACTAAGACCTTGAAATCCGTAAAACCGAAACTAAAACTAAACCTGTCCAGATAAGGACTAATAAGTAACTCAAAATGAATACAAAATTTAGTAAAAGAATCAATACACGCAATAGTTATTATTCAAAATATACTATCATTGAATTAATTATAAATCTTGGAGTAACGGGAATTAAAGGTCAACAAACTCTTCAAGCACAATTTAAGTCATATGAATCAAAATGTGATCATAATGAAATGAGATTTTATAATACGATCTAGCTGTCAATTAACTCGCTGCCTCAAAAGGAAATCTTCATTAGAACTGTTGTTTAAGACTATGCAAAGGAAAACTACCTTTTGAACTACCGACAGCGTGGTATAATCAAATTTGAACAATACAAATTTAATAGGAATACTTCGGATAGTAAGTAAATTACTTGCTCCATTGTGGAATAATGTGCAACGAGAATTCTGTCGAATAGTGAAAACAATCACAGGAATTAAACGAACAGTTAAGCCTACAGAGCAATCTCTAAGCAAAGCTAAAATGACAAGTTCAAGGAATATCTGGTACGTAAGTGAAATGCAAAACTCCCTAACACATTGTCAATAGAAACTTGTCCGTCAGAGGGAGATCGGAAGCGCGAATAGAATAGCAGCTAACTGAGCGATAGTTGAGACCGAACTGCTGGGTACTTAGCCCTAAGACTCGTGGTTGACTATGATGTTCTATAGACGAGAGTTACAATTTGAAGTTGCACCTACGATTAAATTTTTCACTTTATAAAATACTAGTCGCAAATGACGTGAAATAAGCATAAAAATTAGCTCTAAAATATTACTAAAATACATCATATTTTTTTGTATCGACTCCGAGATCATTTTAAATTAATTACGATATTTCTGAGGCAACACAACTTATGATAAACTTAAAATAATACTTCGAGGTAAAACCTTCGTAGAAGCAGAAGAGGTTAACATTTGGAAGCAAACCTTGAGTAAAAATTTTACACCTAATTGGTTTAAAGCACATAGCACGTGGTAATGCTCAATTCTAAAAACAAATATATTTTTCGAAAAAAAGGGTTGATAAGACAAAAACATTAGATACTTAACGAGCGAAAGCAACGATTTAGCTACTCTATAAACAGCTATGTTAGAACTTTATTGCTAAGGATACATTGTTTGGAAAAAGAAAACGGGAAGATATTGAAATAGTTCACTCATTACAAAGATTTCGTACCAGACACGGAATAGGCGTTAACTCACATTCTCTTGCAGTTCACATGGAAGTGAGTTAAAACAATCGAGACCTAAAGGGTCGATTGGTGCTCGAAAAATTATAACACACTAAATATAGATTATTTAGGATTCCTTCATTAAGGTTTTCTATTCTTATACTGGGTCCTTTTATTCTAGATCAAAGTATCATATGAGAAAGAATTCTGGCCAATTATTTTGATTCCCTCAATGAACTATTTCGAATGTGATTTCCAAATAGTATTAACTTTGTAATGTTCTAGTGTCCTATGCTATAGTTCTAATTACTTACACGATGGATCTTTATCGTTAACGAGTAGATTATATGTAAATCAAATATAATTTACATCAGAGTTGAATATCATTGATTTTTCCAGTACTAGAGATCATCAGCTCATTTCTATCAGGAAAATGATTGAATGAAACTCCATTTTCAGCAGCAGTTTCTATTGACAATACGTTTCATTTATATAAAAGAACAAGAAGTGCTTTCTTCAACAAGAAACGAAATTTTGAGTCAGATTCACATTATTATTACTAATTTCTAACACCATATTGTTAGTCTGGCTTTTATCATCTACCTCAATTAAATACATCAATGGGTTAGATCAAACTGACAACCTCATTGTTATCATAAATAATAATATATGATGTAACACTTCATTCTGTTGATGAACTATTGTTAGATGTATCAACACTATTAAGGAGCTCAAAAATATTAGCTTTTATGCCAAAATATCGAAGATCACCGCATCTATTGATAACTGTATTAGCTGTGCATTTCGTTTTAGTCTAAGTGATGCCTTAGTGTAATCCGGGTTAGATTTACAAACTTAGCACTGTTTACTCATGATAAAAACATGACTGTAGCCTCCTTGCAATGTTACTTCTTGTGACCGGAATTATCGGCTTTGTAGCACGTCACCACTCTTTGGTATGTTTTTTCATCGTAGTTGCATCACAATTTGTGGCTGGTCTGTTCTTTTTTACAGCCACGAAACGCTGTTTCAACTCTTGAAACGCAGACGACGTCGCGTGATGTAACAGTGGAAAATACTAACTGCACAACTGGCAATCTTTTAAGCGACATCTCTACCATCAAGCGGCTACCAACAGTTTTACCTACATTCTTGAATATCATATCTTAACTGCCTTCTTTGTACGAAAAAATAATCATTTACGGTCTCCGTCTCAATTTTTTTGTGCATTGTAGGCCTCATGGATTAGGCGATAATCTACCTCACGAAACGTAGCACAATCTTTCATGTCTTTAATTACAACAGGTAGGAGCTTCTGCATTCTCATATAGTCCAGAAATTTTACTTAAAACAACTCATATTTTCTTTCGTCTTCATTAAAAATCACTTGAGTTCTGGGCCCAAAAGTTGTTGGAGTGAAAAAGAAAAAGTTGTTAGAGTTGTTTGAGTCAACTTATACCTATTACAATAGCGAGTTGAGGTGTTGAATATGTAGGAGTTGAAGGTCCTTCGTCCATATTGTTCTGAGAGAGAGAGAGAAATGCTAATTATGGTATTGTATCAAAAAGTTTATAGCCTCATGGAAGAATGGGTTATAAGTAAATGATACCTTTGAATATTTAATATCCTCAGCCAATGTCAAGAAAACTCTTAAAAAAACTTATGAGAGCGTAGACTTGTTCTTTAGCTCGGAGAGCCCAATATAAAAATTGTATTTTATAAACATCAAAATGACAACCCTTCGATAAAACTGAAACAAGAATAAATGTTTTTCTCCCGGGGAAGTACGTTATAATTTATTGTAGTAAACCAGCACATTTAAAAACTATGAATTACGATTTAAATTATGAATATTGCGTCAGCCTGTGTATATAAAGTATCAGCTTGCATAGGAAGCTGATCAACCGTGTGTTTTATCAAGTAGGCTCGAGATATTGTAATTGTATTTCAGTTTGTTTTTGAGTATCAGGTGGCTCATACGTGTAAGTTTATTGCATTTATCAGTCGTTATATGACAGTTAGTTTTCAGAAAAGAAACAACTCTAAAACATTATCTGTCCTAGTTCTTTGGTTTACGGCTCTTCCTTTACCTTCGAGGAAATTGTCATTTTGTACCGCAAAATAACCAGTAATTACTTGAGCTTCTCAGTGAATGTATTATTTTCAATTCTGAGACGAATGAAAAAGCCCCTTTTTAGGAGCAATGAAAAAATATTTTATAAAAGGTTTTTCTTCATAATTTGAGGCTTATATGCGTTATATTCTGCATAAATTGCATCAGTTATCACAATGAGACACTTAAATGTCATATTATGGTATTTTTCTAATCACATGTGATATCATTTTTTCAAAGAGCAGTGTAGTATATAAAGAGTCAAATGATTCGTGATCCTATGATTATTAACAAAACTTTAAGCCCTAGTTGCCTTTGCTTTTTAGTCCAATTCGATAAATCGTTTGCCACATGAAAAATTGACTTCTCTAATCCTGTTAGTTGGTTTCCATATAAGACGGAAAAATGCGCATTATTCTGGCCTGCTTTTGTACAATAGAGATTGTTGAGATTCAAAGCTCCAGTTTAATGAAGCAGAGCATACTCTCCTCAGCTCTTCAGCACCACAGCAGAGCTCATTAAAGCTTCATTACCAGTTCAATGGGCAATTTTTTCTGCGTTTCACAGGCCCTAAACTCTGATTCGCCTCTCTTGTGATCTTCCGAACTGAATGCTTCAATGAACGCATTTTACCTCGCCTACTGAAATTATGTTTGGCAACTCAATGCATATTCTAGTCAATGAACAAATCGATTAGTATTTTAGTTCAATCACGGGCAATAGTCTGTTAATAGACTGAGAAAATTTTCTTCTTGGCATTAACTGTTTGAATGAAGAATTATTTCAAAATAAGTCACGTTGCTTCGGTAGCGATTCTGAAAAACTGTTTTCGTATGACAGTATATACATTATAATCGGTGAGATACCATTCCAGTAGTGTATTACTTTTGGCTAGAGTAAGTATACGAAACACAACAGCAGGCGTGCCATAAAAATAGGTGGAATATTTCGCCGAAAATAGTTAAATATTTGTTTCAAAATCCGTAGACTATATTTTTTCTAAGATCCACGCAAACTGTGAAACATAGTCTACGGATTTAGTAGTTAACATTTAACTATATAAGGTAACTTGAATGTTCATAGTATTTGTACATAAATTCAATGTCGATGTTAGCCCTTCTTCTAGTCGTGTTGAGAGATGTAGGAGCCTGTTCTTCACATTCTTAGAACTATTTATACTGGTTATTGTCCCCAAATTGTGGTATAGAAGTACGAGTACTTGTACAATATTATGAGGTGGTACACTTGACACCAGGATTTCTTTTTTGGAAAACATAATGCCTTCTTTCTGTTACTTTTCTTACTTTCAAGTGAAATTTTCGAACTATCAAAACAATTGAACGACAATATGAAAAATAGCTTATTTTCTAAGGAACTATTTTCTTGAAACGTTTTCATAATATTAGACGGCAGAAGTATTAAATATATACATATTTTGTTTCACTAATTTTAATCTTTACCTCTGTTAATTATTATGACGTGAGTAACGTTTAATCAAATTCGTACATATGATTAAATCGCTGATTTAACTTTCTCCGCTCGCATAAGCTTTAAACACTACATGCAATCTTACAAAACAAAACTCCTAATATTATATACTCTCCAGAGAGTTTTCATCACACAGTTTCCTCATTGTACCAATCGCCGTTCAATAAATGTTTTGTACAATGAATTTTGCGAAACAAAACTCCAAATATATTTTACAGACAGTTTTCATAGCACAGTTTCGTCATTGTATCATCATCGTTCAATAAATGCTTTACACTATCAATTTTTCAAAACAAAACTCCAAACATATTCTCCAGACAGTTTTCAAGATACAGTTTCATCATTGTATCAATCATCGTCGAATAAATGTTTTAGACAACAAATTTTGCGAAACAAAATTCCAAATATATTCAAAATTCCAAATATGATATTAAATAAACAGTTTTTAAAGCAGTTTCATCATTGTATCAGTCCCCGTTCAACAAATGTTTTACATGCTTCTCAGTCAATGTTCTTCATTCTGGAGCGATGCAAACATTTTTGAGGCCCTGTAGCATCATCGTCTGCTGCTGTTTGCAGGCATTTCCACGCTGTGTAGTTGCGCCCTGTGGGATCATCTTTCATCCAGGCTCATCCACGAGGCGCTTCTCTTTTGTCTCACGCCGCACCTGGAAATCCTGGAACCTTCAGCGATTTGCAGCCACACTTCACCAAGAAATATGATCCTAAAGAAAATAGTGGGTAATACGTGAGCACAGAAGACGATCAGCCGGAAGTCGCTCAAGTGTTTCTCCTTGTTTACAGTTTTGAGGCTGAATTTTTCAGCAGCACTTTAGAAATTCTGAATTAATTTGAGAGTGGCTAGAACGGTTTTAATAGAACATTTTAATGCATTCCGAGAATCGGAAAGAGGATAGATCTAGAATTAAAAATCATGTCTGCGAAAAGAAATGTGAAATTGTGTGGGAAATATCTCTGAACTTCAGGAATAATAACGTTACTCCCTTGATCTTCAATGCTTACTAATATAAACTCTCTGGAGGGTGTCTACAAAAAATGTATACATCGGAATCAACGCTACTGATTTCAGCTCATTTCTTATGAGATTCGTTTTATTTGCAGCAAAATTGCTAAATATCAGTGTTACGTATTACATATATTGTGTCGTTGAAATTTTTTGTGAATTTCAAGCATAAAGGGCAAAGCAATTATTGGGCTCCTAACTAGCTTATTTCACTAGTTCGAGCTTTAATGAACTCTCAAGTTGCTGATATAAGATCGTTTCGTCATTATAATAAAATTCCTCATCGGTTTCATTTAATACAGCAAAACACGAGACGTCTTTTCAAATTTTAGAATTGCGTTTCTATTTTGTTCTGCAGTACTGTTGAGGTTGATTGCAAAGTTCTGACACGTGTTCTCTGTGTACTGTTTATTCGGGCTGTGAAACCCAAAACCAAGACAAGATGTTAAAAGAATATCAGTATTTATGCAAATTTCTTTAAATACGCTCGATGATAGCATGCAGATTCAGTATCAACCGTTACAGTTACCCCTTGCAGCTGACACTACACTTTGTTATTTGTACATTGTGTTAGTGGGAGAAAAGAAGATAGAACTGCAACAAACATTTTTATAATTAAGTATTCTGCTCTCGGTTAAAAATATTTTTATCAAAAACAGTTCAAAATTATTGTTTTTGAAGAAAGTTAAAAAATATGTTTTCAGAAGTGTCACGTTGAGCAAATAGTAATTCGCGTTGTGACATGTTTGTGACACGTTCCAAGCGAGTTCTGCAACATCAAATCTCATCACCTTGAGGTTACAATCAACTTACAACTTAACAATACTTAGTTCTGAATAATTAAGGATCATTATCCTTATAAATCTCCACAGAAATATTGTAATTACTAGAGAAGAGTAGCATGCAAAGAGTGGACGAAAGAAACACATTTACGACACACGTACTCTGATAAATTCTCTAGACGCTAAAAAGAACATGATTCGCAAAGGAGATGAACTGCATCACCAGCTTTTGCAGCGTCACGTTTGTGTCATGTAATGACCCGATTACCTGCTGTCCCTCAAGTCATCTTCAGACAGCAGGAGTAGCAGGTCTCTCGCTGCTGGGTCAAACGAGCAATTTATCTACGGCACTCCAATCTAAGTCAGTCATTTGATCTCAACGCGACCTCTGTTATTTTTATAGAAAAACTAGAGATCGTTTCGACGTTGGAGCTGTACACTCGTAACTTTGAAGAGGCAATGCACTCAAGTTGTTAATCTCGCAATGTGGTGCATAAACTTTTATTGCTCTTAGCTTTGTACTTCTTAGGAGCCGCCATCACCGTAAAGTTGAAGGCATATGACAGGCTTTGCCAGGCTTTTCTTTTCATTTTAGGGACGTCTTTCTCTCGTAAAAATTGAAGAGGAGGCCTTTGATATAAACAATAGAATCTAGATACTTCAGTGAAGCGTTGAAATTATATACTGAGTGTGCCAACATTCACGATTAATAACTAAGTAACAATTTTTCTTTATTATGTTGATTTTCTTATGAGATAACATTTCATGCAGAAAAGGACACGAAATTAACCACAATATTCAATACATTGAAAATTTTGAACTGATCTATGAATTAATTGAATTAATACAATATACATTTATTTATATAATTATGTATTGTTCATACACATGCAGAGGATTGACGTTAATTGAGAAGAGGCGAATAAATTTTTATATAAGTTACAGAAATATCTACGTAATAACGTGTCCGTTTGTGATACATGATTCCACTTTGAACACATACGAGTACATACAATTTAAGACAAAGAGAATTTTATTCTTTATTTCAAGTTGTGATGAGCGACGTGCAGATTTGATTTATTTATTCAAGATAATATAATACAGAGTTTTCACACCTATCATTTAAGCCTTCAAATACTGTTCGAATTAGTCGCTAGTTGCTTTAAAAGAAGTAAAATCTTCAAAATATTTTCTGAAATAACTTTTTTCTTGATCTAATTTAGTCAGCTATGGTTAATAATTTTCTTTGTACGTAATATTATTGAATCAAACAATTTTTGGAAACTGTTTTCGTGTCTTTCCATTACTGATATCCATATGTGAGGTATGAATGTCAGTAATACATGTTAGTCATGGATCCAAACTGACACAAGGGTGCGATGTTTCTAATGTTTTCAAATGTATGGTGGCATTGAAGGTCTCTTTAAGTAACCATCAAAAATATTCACTTTGAGACTCTTGGAATGAAATTTTAAAAACATAGAAAATTAATGATGACTCTTCAGCTTCACAAATGATATTCCTCTCAACTTAAATGGATGGTACAGTTTGATACAGTAATAAAGAGACATCGATTTGTTTGAACACGTCTTGCAGACGTAGAAGTTTAATGAGGTATCTTAAATTCTTTAATGTCTAAGCATTTTAACTGCAAGAATATTTTTTAGCGTGCATACTATGTTTTCCAGGAGGAAAAGATGAACTAACATTTCTTATTGAATGAATTTTACTATATGATGTTTTTTTAATTACTCTTAGTGTTTCTGTTACTCGTAATGCTAAGAAGAGTTTGCCATTTTTAATTCTGTCATTCCAGTTTCTAATTTTTTAAAGTGGTTTACTGGATGAATATTTTAATTTGAGTTGCAAACTACAAGTAAGTTCTAACAAATCAAGAAAAAGCTTGCACTTTCAGTAATTTTGCACAATCATTATGCAAACAATTGTTTCCTTTACTTTTTCCTTGTATTTTAAATAATATACACCCTATTTTTCAAAAATGAACGCACTAAAACACAGAGTATCTACTGTATATTTTAAAGGTAGAGTAAAACCTCTTCTCAATTTGGAGAAGTCAATTTGGATCAGTTAATATCCATCAGCAAATTCGATGGGTGCGCCGAGTATTTTTTTCCTATGCTGGAAACCAATAAGCTTTCTGCAACCATCTCAACACTCATTAAAATATGAAAAAACTTCAGAGCATTATCTTTCTGTGCATTACGTAACTGCAGAATTTATAATATTCTAAGTACCTCTGTGGCCAATAATCCTAGCAGTAGAGAGCGGCAATAGAGTTCCGTAATGGTCTATTATTTTGCTCGTAAACGCATCGTTTACGCAACTTTTACTTAGCGTGCATCAGACAAAGTGGCTGACGGTCCTAACGATTGTGTGTTCTTCCAACTGCCACGTTCAAAATTCTGCTGGTTCCCTCTCTGTTGTTTTGTGATCGGAGGGTGGATGAATTAGAGAATATGAACGGAGAGTATAACTCATCAAGCAGAGTACATGAATAATGGGGCTGAATATGGACTTAGTAGCAGTTATCAAGGAAAAACTTGCCATTCCCCTCAGAGTTCAAAATTTTCTAACACTAATATCATATAAAGTGTTTCCATAAGATGTGTATAAAACTATAAATGTATTATCATAAAAATTAATAGATTATGAGATATTATAATAATAATTATGATTATAGTTCATTTACAACATGCTTCTTGTTTTTCTTCATTAAATATTTTGATATGATATTCAAGCAACGAAACAGGCCTTAAAAATTTAAAAACAATCTGGGAACATTAACTCACAGAAATGTTCAGCTAAAAAGTTATAATTTACCTTAAACTGGAGTTCAGAAGTTAAATTTGAAAGGTGTTTCATTTGTGTTTCTGAAACAATGTCTTTTTTAAAACAATGATATCTTGTTTATAAAACATCAAACTCCAGTAATGTGATAAAATAAATTCTTTTTATTACTGTTAGATTTTGCTCATTAAAATTTTTTTAGAGGAAACCTATTTAGTTCTCTAATGACTCAGGGTAATATCCAGTTAAAACTTTTATTTTCAAAACGAGTAGCTAATTTCTAAAACCTAGTTGATTTCTACTTTGCATCATTTGTATATCATCTGATGAATGAGTTTTGACTTGTTTACAAGAGCTGGAATGTGTTCTGCCCTGAACGATTTAGTCATGGTCTATTTATTCATCATCAAGGCAGTGGCTTTACCTCAATATTTGCTCACTGGAATTTGATGGAATACCACTGTACAGTTTCAGTGCGACGAAGTAGTGCTGCTCTAAGCACAAAGGTAATTTATTTTACTGAAGTGGCTTTCCAATTTGTCTTCTCAAAAGCTTAGGAATTTTTTCCTGCTTAGACCGAGGGTTTTCAATAAAGACGTAATTTAGTCATATTGTAAACTAAATTAAGAACTATCATAATGAAGGTTTTTTTTTGCACAGGAGTAGCTGCGCTTTAGGTAGCTTGGGTTTATCTGAAGATATACTCGTACATAGGCCTATAGATAGGGTCTGCTAGAGAAAGAAAAAGAGCTAATACAAAAATGAGGTTCAAAAGTCAGTTCATACATTAAACACGCTAATTAATTAATTATTATCTTATTAATAAAAAATACGTTAATTATCTCATAGGTATTTCCCCCTGCCGGTTCTCCATTTGTCTTTTAGAGTATTCGATTCAATTTTGTAAGCCACAGCTATATTCAGAAAAAAAGAATTATTTTTTACCCCAGAATCACCAATGATTTTCCGTTACATGTTGATAGATATTGATGACAGTTTATTGCCTCTAGCACAACTGAGATAAAGTTGCTTACCGTCTGTGTCAGTGGGAAGCAACTCCTAAACTCCTTTTGAATTATTCTGTTCTGAGTAGGGAGAACATTGTCTCTGTCACTATCTGTTTTGTCTGCCTCTTTTTCTCCGTGCAAATTAATTGCGAAGTTCCTTTGCTTTTATTATTCCGTACTTCAGTTGTTCGAGTATTTTTCAAATTACTATATCTTGCTGAAACTATGTAATTTTGAATTCCCTCCAGCTTTCGTTCTTTATGTACAGAACTAACCAGCACTCTACATAATTCTTCACAGAATTTGAGCCTAGCACTGAGTACATATTTTTGCAGCTTAAACTCAGGTTTCAAATTTGACCAAATACAAGCACAAGTGCCAAAATTTTATTTGCTGGTATTTTATTTAAAGCAGCAACATTTTTCCTTTGCAAAGGTTCATGAATTGAGTTTAGCAGTACATAGCTGTGTATAGAAGGACCTTAATGAGCTGAAAACGTATTTATTAATATCAGGTGATTTTTCAAATAGGTAATTTGGTTTGCCTCATGTTATTTCATAATAACCATGTAACCACAAAGCGAAATAACTAATTTTTTCTGAAAATTCTGTTGTCTATGAGAAATACCCATGTTCCTCATTATAAGATCACGGAAGATGTTCAGAGTCGCTGATTGTGACAGAAGTGTGTAGTTGCGACAGGGCTGATGAGGCAGTCTAGTTGTCTTATGGTTCACTAATGAGAAGCGCTTGTTCCTGTCTGACTGCTGTACGCCAGACCCTTGCCCCAAATAAGATATAAAAGACACCAAATACTCTACAATAATATTTCGAGACACCAAACATTCTACCATAATATTTCTAGCTGGAGTTTTGTCTCGCCGGAATTGGCCATCCGTGTTTTCTTGAGGAAGTGTGACCAGTTTTTGACACTGCAGTGAGACAAAAAAATCGACAGAAGTTGAAAATTGTGTTATGAAAAAGCTTCTCTAGGGGAAATGAGGAATTATGGATACATTGATGAGAAAAGAATTATGGTTTTTGCGATGCTTTAATTTTCCAAAGAATTTGACACATGTAACCAAGATGATGTTTTTTGCTAGAATTTCTTCATTGTAATGGAAACCCTATATTGAATACTCACATGATGAGCATTCATTTCCTAAAATTGAATTTGAATTTGATATGTATGAGTTAAAAACTATGACTCAAATACCCAAACAGACTGGAAATTCTTGTCAAATCAAAAACAAAAAAACGCGGCCATGGCCTGAGCATGACCAACAACCTACCAATGGTGACGATGGATGCCCCCATTTACCAGGGCGGTAGTCTCTCCCGTGGACTATCTGGTCAAGCGGCCGAGTGCGACCGTTGCTTCTATGAAGTGCTTAGCTCAGGCGGTTTACTAAAAACGCAGGAAAAGACACTACAAGTATTAAGAAAGATTATTAGGTCCTATCTTACAGGAAAATGTGAAAATTATTCAACGCATTATTTTTGGATATCATTCACTTTCTATTGATTTACTACCAACAGTAGGAAAAAGAACTTTGATGAAATTAATTTGTAAAGAATATGGGGAAAGTAAGTTTATGCTTTTAAACTTTAAGTAAGTACACCGGAGTGAATCTACGACATGGGTTTTAGTTCTCATTTTATCAGAAATGATTTTTGGTGCCTGTCTAAAATTAAATATTTTATGAATATGAAACATGGCTCTTCAGTATGTCTTTCAAAAACTTGTGGACATTTATGATAATATTTGTGTACAATAAAACTTCGTTCTCCTCCTGTTGAGAAATTTAATTGGCAAAAGAGGACGAAGCTGGATCTGTATCAAGCTCTGCGCGCTGAGGACACACACTTTACTATTTCGATATCGTGAGTTCAGATTCATTAAATTTTCGCATGACTCATTGCACTTGATCAATTAAAAAGTAATCACGCACTGATGGGTTGTTAGAGCGCACAAATGAAAAAAATCGAAAACAATACGCATTTCGAGACAGATCAATGTAGAAAAATGACACTAGTTTTGTACAGCGTCAAATTGGCCAAATAAATTGCATCGAGTTGGATGCCAGCGTAAAGTGCAGAATAGACATTCGTTATTTCGAGATATAGGGTCCACGAATTTTGTGTAGATTGAAATGTGCTCGTGCTGGAAATTAAATGTCAGTAAAATCAGATTCCGAGTTTGTCAGTCTTGTAGTTTCTCTATTGCAACCTGAATTTGTGTTTTTCAATCTTACCTTCCTGATTTTACTTCAGAAATGATCTGAATTTGAGTCTATAATAAAGAGTTTAATTAGAGTTCCTCATCTCATAATTTGCATTAATATTATTTGAAGAGCTCAGTTTCATAAGTTATTAATTTGATGCTTAGTCTGATATAATTACGTGAGTTTAATTGCTCAACAATTTTGCTACTCGAGCTTTCAAAACAGTCTTTTGCACATGATACTTTCAAAAAGAAAGTTCCCTAGTACACTAGTTATTAACCCATTGTACTTGTCGCTGTGAGTGCATACTCAGATTGTATTTCCTTTAATTTAATAAATTACCGGAAAATTTTATCTCAGATTTTCCAACTGATAAGGGTACTCGCTTACTATGTATGAAGGCCCGGTTTGATAACCGGAACCGCCATGGTCTGTTTGCGCCAAATCATTGGCAGCTTGAAAAGTCCAGCAGTTGCTACGCTGGACACTTGATGTAAGCTACACCTTTACCACGCTCATTGACATGCCCCTGCGAGCCTCCACTTCCTAGTTCCAGAAGAGAAAACTGGGATTTCGCTTGTAGCATCATTACTACTCTGAAGATTTTATCGATACGCACTGTCACTACTCTTAAGATGCTAACATTAAAACTTTAAAAACCAATATATATGTACTATATACTCTATTGAAAATAAGGTTATTTTTTTCTAGCTGCGGAGTCTGAATTTGGGATCCCAGGAGAGCGGCGAGACAAAGCTAAATTCTACAACAATGATAAAGGTTTAGGAAACACAATGGTGTTTTTGATTGGCATTATCATCTTGAAAAAGCGATTAACACGTTGCCTCCGATTGCCTGATTGGTGTAAAACTTCACTTTGTACGCATAGTCACTAGAAGGATCTGAAAAATTACAGAACCTAACCTCAGTGGTACACATACGTACCACTTCGGAGTCAACGTGTTAACGAACGTCAGACTGCGGAGCGCAACTGCATAGTTCGAACAGTACGGAAAATTTCCCTCTTTTATAGAAAACTGTGATGGTTTCACTGTTCTTTGATTTGTTAATGACTCTGTATTAATAAAATAAAGTCAATGTTAATCAGCTCTTCAGATCTTTACTATGCATAACGAACTCTTTTTCCATTTTTTGATATTTCCCGAGGGTTAAGACTGTATTCATTCAATACGCCATTCGATAACTGCAAGAAAGTTTATTTTTCGACTTCACGAAACGTTGCTAAATTCAAAATTAAAATTTTACGTTATTTCTGTAGAAATATAATACTTAAATAATTAACTGTTTGTGGGAACCGCTTCAAAATTTTAAGACAACACATCAGGGAGAATCTGCAAAATCAATTCTAGCGAGTCAATATTCAGTACAATTTAATGCATGATATTTCATTCGATGTTTCTCGAGTTGCATATTTACTTTAACTTAATAACATACTCTCTACCCACTTATATGAATTTCAGTAGCTTCCTTCTGTTTTGGTGTGCAAACAACGTTCTCTCAACAAACATTTGTTCACCCTTTCCCTGCTTGTGAAATCGTTAGATCTGTGTGTGCGGATTTTATTTGTTGAGAGCGAAAATTGAAGTGGCTATGGGGCAAATTGACGTGCCATTTACTTTTTAACGTTACACCAGAGATGGAACTTCATGTTGTGATGAGTGTAATCCGTCTACATGCGTGTGATGATTGTGAGGCCCTTAGTGGGTTTGTTGAACAATAGTGAACACATTGATACTTGATACACAGTCAGGCCTCGTTATATTTGCCATCATTATTAGTATGATTCACTATTTGTAGTGTTTTTCATAGTATTTATTCATGATTTTCAGTATTGCCTCGCCAGTATCGTAGTTTTGATTGACGTTCTTCCTCAAATATAACCCTTTAAATCTTATATTACAACTTTAATTATATCAAATAACGAGACTTGATCATGAAAATAAATATTCAAGATAAAAAATGAGGTTCGCTTTGAAAATAATAAATTTCACTCCGTAAGTGTTTATATACATATATATGTATATGTACACACACACACACACACACACACACACACACATATATATATATATATATATATATATA
>VCRD01000194.1:278781-309213 GCA_006783055.1 Trinorchestia longiramus | reverse complement strand
TATATATATATATATAAAATATATATATATATATATATATATATATATATATATATATATATATATATATATATATATATATATATATATTGATGCTTTAAAATTTATACATGCGTCGCTAGAAAATTGTGAAATTACCTAAATGGGGGAATTTCCTCCAGGACTTACTATAACCACTCCAGAGATCATGCTGATCATTAAAACAAAATTAGAGTCACCGGAAAATACATTATTCCGTCAAGTTTTGCCAAAATGAATTACAGAAAAACCCGCCGTGGTAATTATTCATAGTGTGAATATTTGTTTTTTCAGCATGATTAACATAACTCTGGAGTTAAGGCTTGACTTCAGTGTTATGATTAAAATTTAACTCGGGCATATATAGTGGGATAAATAGCATTTGTGATCCGTTTAATCTTCATTTCAATATTTTATACTTTATGTCTTCATTCTGTTCTCATGCGATCCGATTGCCCTTTCTTCAAAATAAAACGTGTTTCTCCAGTCATGTGCTTTTTTAAATTTGTCCTGATGGTTTTCTTAGTTGATGAAATGGTATTTGGACCAGTTTAAAGCTTTCAGTCGATAAATAATTAATTTGTGACCACAAAAACTTATTGATCTCTCTAAAGTAGCATTTATAGAGGCTGCAAAAAATTTCACTATATAGTAATATCCAGTTTGTTGCTTGCTTGTATGGTTCATCTCTCTGTCATGTTCTTAAAGATTTAGATAGAAGAAAATTCGGTAGGGAATAGATGCATTGTAAGCATTGTATTGTGGATACCAAAAGCGCACCCTTCAATGTGGAAGCTCCTTCGCAAAGTCTCTGCCCACTGGCAGACCAAACGAAAAAATGCACTAAAAACCCGTAATTTTTTTTATGTGTGGGTTTACTATTCTTTTATTAAGAAAACATCTAATTTCGAAGGGGCTGAGATGTATTAGTTTACACTGGGGTTTCCTTCTTTTTGAGACGCCTTGCATAATGTGTTTCTAAAATGTGTCCTAATTTGGAGACTTGATGCGGTAGAAGAAACTGATTAAAGAGGATTGACATTCTAGTGCATAATTACGTCATTTCATTCAACGAACCTTACTGAAAGACACCTCTGCACTAGACAAGCAATTTACTGAGAATATCTCTAAAATCAATTTGCTATACAGGATGAGCCAACTTGCAATTAAAGCGGAGAATATTGCAGTGAATCTTGAAACTGACGTCCCAATAATGGAGGAAAGCTTGTCTATTATAATACTTTAGAATATAAATATAGAGCTTGCGGCCAAACATTCCTTCTGAGATCCAAACCATTGATATGATATAAGTTATTACATCAGTATCTGAAATTTCGTGGTACTCGTCAATTTTCGCCACTAACGGTGAAATATTCTTATGTACTTAATTCAAAATATTGTCTAAAAGTATCTGATTGTGGTTCATAAATCTATTTTGTCAATAATTCCTAATTATGACCAATGCTTGTGTCACCAAAAAATGTTGTTGTGAGATTGTCAAGTTTTTGATATTACGTTGATGTTGAGAAAAAGCCACAAATGTCATTCTTTTGGTTAGGATTCAGAATTGCCATTCCAAAACGTGAACCTGTAGTAATAGTAAAATATTAAGCGCTTCTCAACAACATTTTATCTGTCACCTAGGTTTTTTAACCATATTTAGCTACCGCATTTTTAATTACTACATCTGAAGATGAGGGACATTCAATTACACATGGTAGGGCAGGAATACTTCTGAATAGAAAAGAAACTAATGTTATCAACGTTAAGGGGAATGTGTTTCAAACAAAGTTTAGAGTCGTAACAGAAAAGTTTCAATACAACGGTAGAGTGACACAGAACATTTGAGGATGACCAGGATTGCAGGCATAATAGGAGCAATAGCATCATATATTAATGCATCATCAGATTTTAACAGTTCCCATAGTCTGCTGTGAAAAGAAAAATTGCCTCGATTTCTGTCTTTACAGATAGAATTTTCACGACACGCCATGCGCCCACAGGCTGACTCATTGAAGTAGAAATCTTGACAGGCTGACTCATTTAAGTAGAAATCTTGACAGGCTGACTCATTTAAGTAGAAATCTTGACAGGCTGACTCATTTAAGTAGAAATCGTGACAGGCTGACTCATTTAAGTAGAAAACTTGACAGTACGACGTTTACGAGGCGTACTATTGCTGCTGATGCACTTCTTCACGGTCCAATCTACTCGCAGAATTGAATCAGAACTTGGGTACGCTACGCTTCTCAAGTTGCAGGATGAACAAAGGGCTTCTGTGCCGGTAGAGAGAGAGAGAGAGACTGGAGGATCCTTTTGTGTAGACTCGAGTACTGAAGAAATATGTTGCAATAATCGAACTAAAGCTCCCCATAAGTATCACCAGGCGTAACGCAACAATGGTTTTCGCGTAGGTTCTGTTATAACTAAGTATTTCTATTATCGAGTAGTAAATTTACGAGAGAGTTATGGTTTCTTCTATTTCAAATGTTGTAACATTGCAAAATACGGATATTCCAACTGTGTTTTCTGATACATAAATATCCGAGATTTTATGTTTAGTTCTTTTTTATGTATCTAATGAATTTCCAAAACCACTTTGTAGAAATGAAAATCAAGTCACATGCTGATGTTTTAAATTAAATATTTTCAAGACTCGCGTACAAGCCTTTTAATATTCATAGTTTATATTTAAATTTTAAACACGGAAACCAATCCAGAGAGTAAAGTCAACTGGTTGTTGAAGAATACTTATTGTCAGTTACGATCCTGAGTATAATATATATATAGAACTTATCGTCGATTCGAAATTCTTTCCAAGCTTATTTGACATTACTACCTCACTAACTAGCGCTTGAGTCCATGGACTTTTTGGCGCAGTTCAGATTAAAAATATACTATAGGATATATTTTTCCCCATTACATAGCTGGTGATGATAATGAATAACTGCAATCAAAGACGTCCTCTCAGTGACTACAGAGTAAATGAATGCCCATGGAATCCGGTCAATCGCGTATTTTAACCTAAAATTTAGTATGGATTCCAATTTATCTTTTTCACAGTTCAGTGATGCAGCAAACGCAAAAATTTTTGGATTGCAAGCACATACATACATTGGCACAAGGGCACGTTCAGTCATAAACTCTTTTCGACTGTTCGATGTAAGTCTACCTAGATGTTGTTTAACGTGTACGTTTGAAGAGCGTGTCCATAAAGTCTTTTTACCATTTAAAAAACTATTCGGAAAAATGGTAAAGAGACTTTGTGGACACACTGTAGAACACCATCGCCCCTGATCGAGTTGGGATAACCAAGACTTGAATTTAGAATGAATCACAAGTGGATATGCACGCATTGTGACTGGTTATAATTGCATTTTAGTTCAATGTACACAGTAGCTCTACTCTGACAAGGTGTATGGTAACATTAGAATTTTTATTTTGAATGAATACAAGTTATTTCAGTTGAATAAATTTGCATGTCATTACCATACAGTCTTGGAATATGATTAAAATTGTCAAATTTACAGCATCTCAACTTTTAATGGGCACCCAATTTTATCGTATATGTATATACACTTAATGCATAAAAGACATGGCCTCTATAGTTTGCTTGATGCAGTGAGGAAGCAATAAATGAACGTACTTCTTGAAGACACCTTAATATTTCATACCACAGGTGTTGCACAAGTTTCATAGCGTGATATTTAACTCAAAGAATACTCACATAAGACAACACGATTTTTATTAGAAATGGAACGACTAACGCCAAACAACGCAAGTTTCACATACTTCATTCAGGTTGTTTCAGCATTGGATACTTCATAACATTTTCTATCTCTAGAACACAATGTAAAATATCGACTAGTGCTACAAAGTGATTTGTCTGCTTCCTTGTACTGCAGATATGTGCCGGTTTTGTGTTGCCAAACTTCAAGCGACTGAATTGCAATTCTAGCAATGGTGGTCAAATGTTCAGTATTTTGTGCACGAAGACGTTCAATCCTATGTATGTAAATATTGTGCATTAATGAATTGACGATTGACGAACGTCAATCTTTTAATGTGTTTTATACATACATTTATGATGTCGTCACGCTCAAACAATACAAACACTTTAAATGACCCAACAAAATGGCACAAATATCGCGGTGGTTTTCTTCTAAATGATACAAAAATCACGTAAACGATGTGTACGTTTTTGTCAAATGCACTCCGAAAGGTCGAAGTACTAGTACTGTTCAGACATAACCTGCTGCGGCGCTCATGTGTAAAATTCATGCATCATGTTGCCTCTTCCGTTGACAACTCCATAGCTCACTTTCTTCTCAATCATTCAGTTGTCCTCACAAAGTCCTGGGATGCCATAGTACCGAAAAATTTAAGTGTGGAATATGCCTCAATGCTTTAGGAACGATTGAAATATTTAGCTTGCAATGTAAAAGACAGTAGATTTTTGATGATAACAAAGATTCTTGTCAGAAATTATATTAGCTATTAGTTTATATAGTTTATATATTAGTTTATATTAGCTTTTTAGTTTTAGGCTGTTTAGATAAACAATATAGTAACAAGACAACAATGTTCCTTTATCTTCGATGAAATCTTTATTATTATACATTCAGTAGATAAGGTCGATTGACGAAATTAATTATTACATCCTAGCATGAACTAATCCACAAAATACAGGGTGCGACAACATAACTACCCTTTTTCAAAGCGTTTTGCATTGAAAAGAAAGTTGTGCTGCGGCATCCACAACTTGCGTGGCTTCCTTCTTTCTCCAGGAGTTAATTGATCAAAGCCTCGATAAAAGACAGATTGAACAAAAGGTCGTACTTTCTTGGAAAATTTCATAATTGTAGCATCATAAGTATATGTATTTTGTGGCATTCATATCCCGTGACTAACAAGATTTAAAGATAAATGAATATTTGAATATCCAGTATTGGCTCAGTTCGGTAACAGATGATGATCCAATATAAAAAAATTTTCTCTTGTAATACGATCACCGTTTGAGCATTTATGAGAAATGAATAAGAACCCGAAGTCGTTTGTGTTGATAAAGTAAACTACTTGTATGTATATAGAGTTCATTAAATTCACTCTTTAACTTGTGCAGTGCACACGGCAGCTCTTAGTTGGCTTGTGATGTTCAGCGAGGCATAAACATCCCTGCCAATTAGTTAACCAAGTGATTGCATGTAGTTAGTCTATTGTCGAGCGTCTCCCTTAATTGCGTGTATTTTGCATTTGATGCTGCATAACAAATAAATTGGCATGTGCTGCATGAGAGATCATTAAACAAGATTCGAATTTCGGCTTTGGATTATTCTAGAATGATCAGTTTCATGCAGATCTATATGTTTGTAGCCCACACAGTCGCTTTGAAATGGAAAACGTGAATACCAGACTGATCAACGCATTGAATGAAGTATTTCCAATCAAGGTTGACATTAAAAAAAACGAGAACTAGGGATTCAAATTTCATTAACTCCACGGCTCGTACGTATAACAAACGTAGAGAATGGAAGTATACGGTATAATTACATTTACAATAGGTATTTGCAGCCACCGTAGTCAAGTGGTCTGCGGCCCGTGTTCTGTATCGGGTCTCTGCTTGTGCAGAAAGACTGCGGGTTCGAAACCCGGCAATGAATACGAGCTGTTTCTCGTTTCACACCGTGAGCTCGCGCTTATCAGTAAGCCCATGGACACATCCCAGGATCGTCGCATGAAGCTCGCCATTACCCTTACTCTAAGAATGTTAACCTTAAGAATTTGAAAAACCAATGTACTAAATGTTTATGTACTGTGTACTTGATTGGAAATAAAGATTGTTTGTTTGTTTGTTTGTTTGCATTTGTAATTTCATTTGTCAACATGATTTTAAGTCCCCACCAAATCCTGCTCACGTTTATTACCTTAAATTTTCATCTTGAGGTTTCATTTTTCCTTATTTTCTTTTTCGATGCAAAATATAGAATTTCACGTTAGACTCAGAAGACGATGTTACTTAAAAAACAGTGACAGCTCACCAATTAATGAACGTAACCACAAAAATTTTTACCACATGTGTCACAAAAAAGGCAAATTACATATTTATTTTACCGGGTCTCCATTATAACACTCCGACAAAAGGAATTGCTGACAGCTGTTAGCGGGTTATCTTAAAGAACCTGAATTTGTTATTTATTTGTCAGTACCGAATGTTTGCAACACTAAATCCCAACGACGTCAGTGTATAAGAAAAAAAGTTTAGTTCAAACAAGCTTCTTGAGTCTGAAATTTTTCAATTGCATTCATACAAATTTTTTTTGCATCGTTGATGTACCTCCCGTTGCTTTATAGAAATAAAAAAATCGGGAATTTTTTTTATTAACGACTGGCAGACGAAAATCAAGACCACCAGTATTCAATCCTAATGGCTCCAACTCCCTGCAAATGGCTTCTGTTCCTAAAAGTTGCCGCCAGTTTTACACCTGCTCTTTTGCACGAATTGGCTTTTCTTCTTGATCAATAAAATATAAGAACTTTGCAGTCCGTGATGGCAGAAGCAGGTTAAAAGCTTCTAAAAGAACCCGTAGAGTTTGCGTGAGAGCAAATGGCCAAAGCGTGTTGGCCCTTGAAGAAGCAGGACGAGTTTCAACACTGCTGAGTGCTACAGAGACTGAGAATGTGCCTGGACATTTTTCCTCTGACAAAATACTTTGGAAAAACAGAAAATTCATATTTTGCTTTAACAATTTTGATTCATTTAATGGTCATTGAAGTGCAAGGTCATGTGCGTGGAGATTGAATTTTATTACAGCATTGTAGGTATCGAAATATCAATTTTTTGGTGGATTGGTGGAAATTTTTAAATATTGAGAACAAAAACTAAAGGTTTAATAATCTTAACTGAAGCTCAGACACAATATGGGGAGGCTCAAGTTGATAATTTCCACCGATGCTATAAATATCACGCATCTGCTGGTAGCGTATTATTATTCCACGTCTACTGGTTGCTGCACAAGTACTGCACATCTACTGGTGACCGTGAAAAATCTGTGCATTTACTGGTTACAGTAAAAAAACTATCTGCTGGTTGCTGTTCAAAAACTAAACATTTACTGATTACTGTACAAATGCTGTATATGTGTGCTGGGGAGTACAAAATGGCCTTTGGATGGTGCAGAGGCAGCGCTTCGTCCCTACTGCTCAAGTTATTAAAACAGATTTCATCCACTATAAGAAATCAGGTTTTACGTTTTTTACATACTTTGTTAGTGAAAATTTAAAACGACACTGAATGTTAGCACACGTATCCGGCTGTTGCTATGAAAATAAGTTAATAACAAATGTTAATGCAGCTGTGTCCTGGTTCTCATTGATTTTCAATGTGTACGCGCTTGGTGTTGTCAATAAATATATTGTCAGGCAGGTTATTTCTACAGAAGATTAAAGTGAAAGTGGTATTAAAGATTTGAAGCGAGAAGCAGAATAATTTGTAGAAGCACGTCTTTGATCTATTTCAGGAAATTTCATAAGAAATAGCTGTCAACGACTCAGTAATTGGCTATTATTAGTGTAATGTCAATAAATTACTTCCTCTGGTCGGAAACAGTTGGTGCAGAGGGAAAAAGTTTAAAATTTAAACTCATGCATTATGCTTTCAACGTTATACATTATACTTGAACAAAGAAGAAAAAGCAGAGATAAAAAATTAATTGTTTGGTTGACCGTTCTCGACTAAGGGAGTTCATAATTTAGGTAAATCATGAATTAAAATTCAGTAAAAATCGCGTTTTTAGGTCATCACACCAACTGAAAACGAAGCTCATTCTGGAATAATGTCAGCTTAAACAGATTTCATGCACCAATAGTGCTTCTAATTCATTCTGACTTCACTTTTAAATAGTTCATCTACTTTGCAATAACATGTTGAACGAAGTAAAAGGCCGCACCATTTGGGCTCGACACAGAGACATACTGTACGCTGTATTTTTTTGTCGCAGGTTGTGCTCACCCTTCTGTTCTCCGTCGCTCTGTCTTCCCAGCCCTCTGCAATTGTACGCTGGTCTCTGTGAGGCAATCTAATCCACAGCTGATCCTACCGCGTCTTCTTTGCAGACCGAGTCTGTGGAGGAAAATTGGTTGCTCACTTTCAGTGACAAAAGTCCCGTATTTTGCCGACCCATTCAACAGTGGGTGATGAAGCGACGGTGCCATTAGATGCAGTTCTGTCAATTGGACCAAATCGTGAGCCGATAGGCTGACATTGATGCGAGAACTCCATCAGTTTTCTGTCATTTCACTCAACACAAAACAGACGTAAGTTCTTTCTTCAACAAATCTTGGGACAAGGATTTCTATACAGGATTGTACGAACGGGTTCGTAAATATGGGTGGGAAAGAAGAAGGGTAAGCGATCATCTTTGTAATATGGGTAGCTCCATATTACGTATAGTCTCTTCTGTAAAAATGTAAAAATATATAAAATATATGGATATGTAATATGGAGCTGAACAGTTTCATTCGAAGGCTAGGAAGTTAATAAATGATAACATACATGAGTAGGCATTCTGTTAATTCCATCATTTTTATATCGACAGAGCACGGATGGTCAAACTACTCAGGTTTAAATATTCAAGGTACATATTATCCAAAGCTTAAAGAAATTTTTCCGATCTTATTTTTGTACAAAAGGCGTTTGCAGAAAGGCTTGCATGTTTTGAAACGTTTGCTTGAAATGTTTTCAAACAGATTTCTACTACTTATTTTAAGCACTTTTTTTCGATAGACTGCAGTGAAAAGAATTAGATCGAGCCTATTTATTTTATAAATCGTCGTATAAAAAATATTTATTCCTTTGAATGATTTACTTTAACAATTTGTAAAATACTAGATGAATAAAAATGATTATGAATTGTAAAAAACTTTCAAATAAAACTAAAACGTGATAGTATTTACTAAACGTGATAGTATTTACTGTTCCAATTTTCTTTAGGGGTTATGATACATGATCTTAACATTTTTGGCCTTTCGAAGTGAAATGGTTTTATGAATCTTCTGAGCTGATAAACAGTTTCATGCATGTATAAGAAAGAGGCTTCTTGTTCTCAATTATGTTATCCGTTCTATATTGGTTGTAATGAACTCATCTGTATTTAGAAGAAGTACGAAATTACTTGAATTATATTAATAACAATTTTACTGTACTCAATTTGCTATTCATAGTAAAATGCAATAAGCAAGTAGCATTCAATGCACTCAAGGGTTTTTGTGTTTATAACACAAGAATTAATCAACACTATATAATAAAACGCCAGGTGTCTCCTTAAATAAATAATTTTTTTTGTGTGCGTAATTTCTCCTATGTTATTACAGTGCGAGTCTTCCTTAAATACTGGTATTTAAATGCGTAGATTATCTGGTATATAGATACTTAAGTGCTGGAGTTAAATCCTTAAACTTTCTGATTAGGTCTGAGAATCTGTTGCTTTAAGTTCTTCCTTCAAATGCATAATATTAAAACCCATTATTTTTAACGTGCATACACACTAGTAATCAATAAAATGCAAAAAGTGACCCTGAAAACGTCAAGTCAGAAATAGAAGACGTAATACTTCACTCTTTCCAAGGCAATGAACAAGTGTACTCCTTCCTAAAAAAATTCCACGTAAAGCCCCGCCCTAAACGCAAACTCAACACAAGACCCACTCAACACGGAGGGTGAGGCTGGAGTTACTAGGGGTGGTCGGGGCAACGCGCCTCTTGCTTGGGAGTTGCATTTCCTTAGTCCATTTGCGTGTCATGTTTTAGAGGCAAGATTTTGTCCGGTGCACGTCCGCTCAGCACTAAACAACGGAGAGCTCTTAAATGGTCCCTGGAAAAGTTATACTTTCTTCATTTCTGAAGACAATTTTAAGAACATGTGAAAATTCGGAAAAATCAAATTCGTTGTCTTGAATTAGAAAATGACACGAAACAAAAAGCAGTAGTTTGCAAGAGGAGAGCTGTGTAGCAGAGAGTTGAGCTGGCTGAATTATTGTACAACATATTGTGCGTTTAGAAAAAGTCACAATATTTGAAATTGTTGTGAGATATCACATGGGATCAATTCACGGGACCTATAAATTACAGTGCAAGAAAGTAATTTAGGTTGATATTACCAGCTGTGAAGTGTATGTTTAGGATAATCATTACATACATTCGGTTTATTTCACTTTAACATCTGAGTGAACATTTTGTTTTTATTACGATAAGGTCTGTGTCTTAGTTTGGTAGAGTCTGAGTTTGAGGACAGTAGAGTCTGGTTTTTTGTACGGTAGAATCTTCGTTTTAGTACAGTAGAAGCTAAATCTTAATACCCTAGTCTGATTCTTTGTACGGTAGAATCTTCGTTTTAGTACAGTAGAAGCTAAATCTTAATACCGTAGTCTGATTCTTTGTACGGTAGAATCTTCGTTTTAGTACAGTAGAAGCTAAATCTTAATACCGTAGTCTGGTTCTTTGTACGGTAGAATCTTCGTTTTAGTACAGTAGAAGCTAAATCTTAATACCGTAGTCTGGTTCTTTGTACGGTAGAATCTTCGTTTTAGTACAGTAGAAGCTAAATCTTAATACCGTAGTCTGGTTCTTTGTACGGTAGAATCTTCGTTTTAGTATAGTAGAAGCCAAATCTTAATACCGTAGTCTGGTTCTTTGTACGGTAGAATCTTCGTTTTAGTACAGTAGAGGCTAAATCTTAATACCGTAGTCTGATTCTTTGTACGGTAGAATCTTCGTTTTAGTACAGTAGAGGCTAAGTTTTAGTACTATAGTCTGATTCTTTGCACGTTAGAATCTTCGTTTTAGTACAGTAGAGGCTAAGTCTTAAGACGGTAAAGTCTGATTTTTGAAAAATATATACAACCGCTCTGCCACAGTAATAAATTTATATGACATCAACAAGGAAAGTTAGAAAGGCTATTTGCTTGTTTGTCTGTCCACGTCGTCAACGGATTTTTTCTCTTGTATTAATTAATGTGAAATTCAACCACTCTGTGTACATTATTTGGAGCTATTATTTATTGACGAGTTTTAGCTTTCTTGGAAGTAACAAGTTTTGCAAATTTCAGTTCCTACATCACAGTGAGTGTTAATCCAAAAGCATCACCGCATGGTTTCTGACTTCCTAGCATTTCTCATATTATGATCGTATTATTTATTTGATTTCCTACTCCATTGCAGCGCACATCTCATGAAAAAATAATGCCTTGTTGGTGCTATTTGGAGTAGGTTTTCTGCAGCTGTCTCGAACCCCTACATGAGGCTTGTTACTGTGAGCATACATGTTTCCATGGCATGTAGAGCTCAAGAAATGAGGTTGCATATTATAAATAAAAGATCAAGTAATAAAATAAAGATGTAAAATAAATCACACAAAGTTAACAAATCCTGATAAATATATTAGAATATTAATTAGAAGCTAATTCTGGTGTGCGGAATAATTAATACATACCATCAAAAATTGATTAAAATCATACATAATTGTACAATTTCGAAATCAACTGGGAATAATTATTGTGTTTGAAAAAAGTTTTTCCTAATTATCAACCGCCTTTGTTATTTTCCACCAAAATATGCCTTCTAATCCCACCATCATTACGTTCCTTGTACCAGTATTACCCCTGCACAAAAATCTTTTGTTATTTACTATTGAATATTACAGAAATAACTCGCCAATTTCTGAGACATTTCGTACTTGACATGACAAAAAGAATGAACTTTAAAGGAAATAATTTTAATAATAAATTTTTCCAGTTGCCAAAAAATCCATTTTTGTCGCTGAAATGAGACTAAAGTCACTCTAAAAATACTTCTATATTCTGTCTTATGATCCAGCGTTATATGACACTGTTCTGGCGTGCGGCTTCACACTCATAATTTGAGTATTTTTTTATAGGTGTGAGCTCTATGGTCTTGAGAGACGAGGCAAAAATTAGGAAATGCGAGTTTTTGTTGGCGAAGAGACGAAAGGCCACCGAAAGCAAAAAACTGTTTCCTTTATTTCAATCAGAAACAAGTAAACATGCTCTACAGGACTGGACGTGAAAATAAAATCTTACATAAATAAACAGGATATAAATTCTTTTATATATTTAGTTGTTCTGTTTTCAGTGCGGGTTAAGGAGAGCATCTGAGTGACTAAAATTTTCTACGATGCATTACACCATCAGGATTGTCGGCGGACAACTGCTCCAGCGGTTGAATGTACGTTTCTAACTGTTCTTTGACCTAACTCCACCTTCTTTCTCCCCCCTGCTTTTTGCAGAGATGAGCCGAGGCTCATTATTGTTTTTATTGCTTCAAAAAACGTTATTGTCCTTCAACGAGATTTTGGACTTTTTAGTGCTAGCAGAAACAGGTATACTCGTTTGTTATGTATTCATAATACTCGTACATGCCTTTTCTTGGCGCGTTGTTACTGGTATAAATTTTAGGAAACAGCATAGCTAAACGATCAATATCAATTATTTTTATTCGTGAAATAAGAACTTTTCTGTTTCCTGCAAAATTCATCGTCACCTTCATTTTTCGCGATTGGATAAAAAATAGCTACTTGGGGTTGCGCAATTTTTGTTATTATTATATGCCTGGTTGAACCACCCCAAATTTTTTATCTCCCCTTGTGTTGCAGGTTATGCTGATTCATTCTTAAGAACTACGCGTTAAATGCACTCACAATTTCACTATCGGTCCCAAAGCCTGCGGAAAAAGTGAAACATTTTGCGTTGAAAACATCAGTTTGTGCAAGAGGTTCTGCTTAGCGCTTATAAAACCTCCCGAAATTACCAATTCGTTGAATCTACTGTAGTCTTCTAAGGGTAATGGCTGGCTTTTAGGGAGAGTTCATCTAACTAAAGTAGATACAGGTCCATTGCTGACTATCTGCTGCAGCTCCAAGATTTTAGATACTTTGGAGGCGAAATGAAGATTTCTTTTGAACACGAAAATGTGTTTCCTTACTTTGTGGTTAGCGCTGGAAACTTAACGGAAAAAACACTCAGCATACTTGTTTGCACACAGTTAAAAATACTTTCGAACGACTGATTGTAGCCCAATTGTGTAATAACTGTTTTATGTGTAAGACAAGTCATTTCTCCATGATATTAGCCCTTTTTCTCACCCTAAAACTAAATGCTTCTGAGTTGTGTTTTCTCGAGCATGTTAATTTCACAGATATCTTTGAGAAGGTCCCGGACCATTTGAGCTCAGCCATGAGCATCTCATTTTAAGGCCGATAAACTTCAAAGGCGTCTTTTGAAGCCTCACAGGCGCCTCGTCCTTCCTTACCTCTTAACCCTTGAATTTATTTTTTCCAGAACGGGAGCGTTTCTAGGCTGTGTGTGTTATGTTTGTGTAGCTGTGCTACACATGCCAGAGCTTTCCTTTTTCGTAGCTGGTTTTGCCGGTGAGGAAAGGGAATGAAACTGGAGTTTTAGGTTCGTTCTTTTTGCACAGTTGCTTGTTAAGCTCAACGAATAATTCATAGTATGATTCATAATAAATTTGTGACTCTTTCCTATCGAAACATTGAGAAACTTGAGAAACTTCTGGAAATCGAACTACATTCCCAGAGACAAGAAAAACTTGAAGGCAAATGCTCCTTCATGTGACAAAAATTATGAGTTTGGATACTTCTACAATGAATTTAAAACTTCATCGGAAGTTTTGGCACATTATGTGAAACAAGTACATGACGAAAATATGTACTGTATTCTTAATGAAAAATAAAATAAATTGTTTTGTTTTGAAGCATTGCATCCAGTATAATTAAAAATGCTCTTGTTCTATCAACGTTTTAAATAGACAAAACTTACATTTTAAAAATTACTGAATGCAATCATCGCAGTTACTCAGACGCCCAAGAGCTTTTCTGTATCCTGGAAACATCATTGCCATTTGGCGTCTTGGATCATTTCCATTCGAATAAAAAGGATTTTCTCTAGAAAAAATAAATGTCATGTAGCGATAGACATGAAGGAAAATATTATACATGTTGAAGCCGTCAGGTACTCCAGATTTTCTTTAAGGTTCTTGACCATAGATGAAATAATTCTGACTTGCATTCTTCATCATGCATTTTTTTTGTATTACATTTAAGGTCGTTGCTGGACAGAATTCCCTAGCATTTTATTAGGAAAAATTTTGCACAGCGTAGCTTAAAATAATCATGGAGTAAAATTTATGGATTATACGAATCAAAATTTGTAACTTGGCCTCTTCAACCGAAGATGCAGCTAACAAATAACGTATATTGATCAACATGGCCATCAAAATTGTACAGTACCTCAAATCAATTTGAAATAAGAAAGGGGTCAAAGAAATTATTTCAAAAACATAGTTTCACCAAGTTGGAAAAATATGAGTGAGCCATGCATAAAAAGTAACTAATTTTGAATTGATTATAATCGAACAATTTTTTATTTTCATATGGAAGTATTACTCAACTATATCTAGTTAGTAGTAAGTTAAATGTTCTAAAAATTCACGAATAAAAGATGGTGGCTCAATTTAATAGTAGGGCATGCACGCTGCGATCAAATTTAAGCCGAAGATACATCATTTCCACCATTCTTAATTTTGAAAATTTGTCCTTCTGTAACGTATTTTATTCCACTACATAATAATACACAGTTTGTTACTTGCTTGCTTGGTCCGTCTCTCTGTCATGCTTTTAAGGATTTAGATGGTAGAAAATTCGGTAGGGTATACATGTATTGTAAGCATTGTATTGTGGATACCAAAGGCACATCCTTCAATGTGGAAACTCTTTTGCAAAACCCGCGTTCGCTGGCAAATCAAACGAAATAATTCAGTAAAAACACGTGAATTTTCACGTCTGGGTATACTAGTGAAATAAGGGCGTGATAATTTATTTGAAACACACCAATTTATGGAGAGCAGGCGTAGGTGCGTAGCAGAAGACCTCCAAACATGTGTTCGAGAAAATAAAGCGCTCTAAAAATACAGTAACACTTTTTTCCCTAGCTGCTCTTATACTCGATATCATTTATGCACTACATTTAGTACATGAAAGCATACTTTTAAACATGATATACACTGGAAGCATGTAAAGGACACTTGCAAAATGTTCATTTCGTGGCCAGTCAATGCAGACATAGTTGAATTTCTCCTGATACTAAATTTCCCTCTATTTTAGGCTCGCCAAGAGTCTCCATGTAAAAATCAGTGGGCCCTACTTTTGTCGAAGATTTTTCGTAACAAGAACGAAGGCCGCATAAAGATGCGGGCTTTTACCAATCAGAAAGGACACTGCGGGTGTGAGTTTGAGGGTCGCAGTGAAATGCACGAACTCGCTTTTGTTGTGAGTTCTTGCATCATTTGTGTGTGGCGCAGGGTCGATGATTGATTCATATATGTAAGTGCACACACACATACGTGTTTGTTGTCAGTTGCTTCGACCATTTTGGTTAATATGTGTACATAATTTTTACTGTACTGCCTAAAAAAACAGGAAAAGTTTTACCTCATGAATCAAACACTATCCTACGTAAATTTCAAACTGAAGATGGTGTTCTTGTGTCAAGCAACTAGTGACGGACGGGTTTAATATAACTCAGACCAAACTCGATTTTCAAAGCTTCATGGTTTGTCAAAACTAGTCAATAACTAAACTGTCCTCTCAAGTTTCTCTCCCCGTCGTGTCAAAGAGAGAGAAATTTTCAGCACCAGGAAGGCAGCTGAGCTCTGAACAATGTTGACTCATATTAGCGAGGCTTGTGACCCGAGGGAGAGATTCCTGTCTCAGGCAGAAACAAAAGTTTGGGCAGAGTACAAGGTCAGGGTTTTAGACTTGCATAGATAATATGCGTAGGCTTTTCCGTATTTACTGAGTTATATGAAAGTTTCCTCCGTACATGCGGTCATTCTTTCAATGTGTGTACGTAGTGTTTTACATGAAGTGCTCTCTCGACTTCTTGGTTCGTACTTATAGCATCTGTTTCTACAAATTTACTAGTAATGAAATGGCTTTCGAGTGCTAGATTTTTAGCGTTCTCTCTCTTTCAAAGTTTTAAAATCCGATGAAAATATGTTCTGAAGTGTCATTCTCATTTTGTAGTCACACTATATTTTATTATATTGCAACTCATTCAGAAATACTTCTGAAGTATTTATTTTCAGATATACATTTCAGCAACCCATTTTGATATTTTGATATGTTGGGAGCCTCCATTTTGGAGATTATGAATATCATTATTTTTGGCACAGGGAGGCTGTGATATTGACCGTCATACCCAATAATGTAATGTATTAATATTTTACAAATATTATATATATATATATATATATATATATATATATTTATATATATATATATATATATATATATATATATATATATATATATATATATATATATATATATATATATATATATATATATATATATATATATATATATATATATATATATATATATATATATAAAGATAATACAAAGTGCTGCCAATAGAGTCCTGTTTGGTAGTGGATTGGGATCAAAAAGTTATATTCTCACTATGTCAAGAATTACACAGACATCTTTCTAGTGAGTTATCGAAGAATGATTAAAAAAAGGCAGTACGCCAAGGAACACTAGAATTCTAGAACCATCAAAGAAAATTCAATTGTGAAAATAAAAGTATTTTTTTCATCAATAACTTGTGAAGAAATACTCAGCCTATTAAAGTGACATGCGTTCCATTATCTTTCCTTCGTATATTTTCTTGAAAAAAACACATCCTGACTGATTTCGGAAAACGTTGTACGACACATCTAAGTATATCTTCTACATTGCATAATGCTTCTTACGGTTACATACTGTGCATAAAAGATAATACATGATCGTATGAAACAAGAGCAATATTTCTTGTACGGCTTGTGAACAGGTACCACATGGTATCGATAAGGTTTCACCTCAGAAGTTGAAGAAGTTTAGACCAGTTTATCCGAGCAGTTCAGACAATAATTTTACCAACTTCTGCAATTCTCAAGTGCTATCTGCTTAACTTTGTGTCACGCATTGTTTTGCAGCACTAAAGATTCGAACTCATGGATCCAAGGTTTAAAATATACGTCGTATCTATAGATTGGAATGTTGCAAAGAGGTAATACGGTTCAGTTCTGAGAATTTACGGGACAGTGTTGTCCCCAGTTTACTATACTGTGCTGTATCCTGTTGACATTACTATGCAGGACTCAGTTAATGATAATGCTTTATCAATTATAACATTTCCTGAAGTAGCTGGTAAATAAAAGTTTTATGTAATTTTGAGTTAAAGAAAAGAAACTCTTCTTTTGCTAGTGAAACAAACTCAGGAATTCAAAATAGAGTACAAAGCCGTGGGTGTATTAGCAGTTTTCGTGAAGAAAAGATGTAATTTTGAAGACACGTGACATCGAAACCTAAAACAAATCCTTCCTCGTAAAAACTTGCTGCTCATAAAAGTCCTTTTCATTTTATAGCCTGTCCCAACACAGTTCGCCAATTCCAGGCAGAGCGGTAAAATAAGACTGATAGATGAATTGAAGTTTTACAATAGATACCATCAGCAAGTCGGCTCCGATGAGAAAAAAATCTGGGTGGTCAAAAGCTCAAGGAAAGTCAGGTTATCTGCTGTTTTTGACCGGTCCCAGAACCGTATTTTCTTTTGCTGAGATGGCGAGCGCTTGGCTTTCATGCGAAGACTTTTATGGACGGTGAACTTAAATAAATGCATCCGAATTCAGTATTTCACAACATAAAATGCCGGCGACTGACTTTGCAGGGGCTGGAGGAAAATAAGAACCTCTTCACTATAAGGTCAAGGGAAATATTTGTAAATATACAGACACTTTTGTAACGGTTTTAGCCGAACATAAAGGCTTGGTTTCAATCATCGTCAGCAGAAGGCATTTACTTGCGAAGCAAGTTCAAATGAAGGAAACTGAGATGAAGAATTTTGAAACTTGTTGTATAAAAGTTTGACACTGAGTTAAATCTCATAAAAATCTTGTAGGTAAAATGAAATACAAAGTTGTAAAAAGATATACTTGACCTATTGCAACTGAAGGGAAAAGAAAAGAAAATGGATTATGAGTATAAAGACAAGAAAAAACTGGGGTTGTTAGTTGTAGACTTATTTCAATGAGTAAGCAATCTGCAGGTTTTTGGGCGATGGCTTCAGCGTGTGAGTTTCGATAATGAGAGTATGATTATAATTTGAGAGCAATCTAATAGACAGACTTTTGTAGGCCATGTTATTATAGGAAATCCATAGAATTATTGGAAGATTAGATTCCATTCCGAGGAAGTCATAATAGTAATTAATTTTCCTTGTGCAAGTTTTAAGGCAGCCACATTTTTAGTACCCCCACTTTTCAACACACACGGGGGTACGAGTTTTAGTATTGCAATTCAATGAAATTACAATTTTTAGCATTTACGTGTTTGATGAAGAGTTTTGCTATTAAATTACACTTAAATCACTTGCTACAAAATTGTCTCTTACTATCGCCACCAGAAATGAGGACCACGAGGAGCCTGGTCATTGATTCTTAAGCAGAGAGACCTGTGAGTCGCAGTAACGTACTGCGAAGAGCATAGCTACAGCCAACATTAAATATTGCATTGCATGCAATCGTGCTCAACATTTTTTATTTAGGAGAGTAGAAAGTATGGAGGCTATAAGAAAGTGCTGAATAAATGGTGAAATATTGATTTATATTTGATTATATATGAGGTCACAATTATGTTCGTCAAGTCCACAAGTCCATCAGATAATATTTTTGTGACTTCGGAGCACACAATAATTTATCGTTGACTGCTATACCTGACCCTATATTTTCTCAACAATTGAGAAAGCATATTTTTAATGTTTGTTACATTTCTAAATAATATGTTATTCTCACCTCAATTTAGACCATAGGTTTATATAAACTATCCTCGTGATTGACTGATTACTTATCATGAATTAATTTACTTTTTTTAAGAATCAGTGCAAAAGCATAGCTTATCAAAAACTGAGAGTTCTTGCCGTACAGTGGTTAGCACATCAAATCAGGTGCCAATAAACTGATCAAATACTCAGCATGTACTTACATAATAAAGTCTTACTCGTTACGTCTCTTCTAAAGCCGGATATATACAAAATTTGTCCCAGCTTTCAGGGAGATCAAAAGTTCGATGAATAAACTCGTATATTCAAAAATTTCCTCAATAAAAAAATGGACCCTATCATAATAGAGTGTAACGTCATCCTTAAATTTATCTGAATTTTGGAGTGTCTTTTAGTAGGTCAAAACATTAAAAAGAACAACTCATTACAACATTTGACGGCAGCTGGGATTCAAAACACTTTTTCCACCACGACAAGGAAGACAATAACGGAATCAGGGGCAGCCAAATTGATTATTATTTCTTCGATTTTTCCCGCTAATTTCGAATGAACATTTTAGGACTTTATTCTACCTAAAATTCGCGTACATTTTAGCAGTGCATGTGGGTAACTGAAATTGTAACCTCATGCATTGCTCGTTTTTCATCTAGCTAAAATCGCTGAACGATGTTACTCTGATATACTTCTAAGAACGATTTCAAGAGAGTTTAAGTTTGAGTTCGAGAGAGTGAGTGAGAGAAAGAGAGAGAAATAGCTCATTTTGAGTGGTATATACTCATAAGAGTTAGGAACTTCGGAGGCTGAGAGAGGCTAAGACCGAGAAAAACATATTTTCCCTGCTGATATATTAAAGGGAACTGGGAATAGTTTCCGTGACAGATTTATTTTTTGAAGGGAGGGTAGCGTGAGGAAGCTATAATACGACGCAAATGCAGAGGCGTGCATTTTCAAGTTCGCTGCTGACGAAGCAAGATATGAGCAGAAGCTGCCTGAGTTCATGTGGCCATGACTTAGACCAGCAATATTTCTTTGCATTCGGTCTCGTAAAAAGGAAATCTGGGAATGAGAAAAAAACGAGCTTACTAAGGCTTGAGAAATAAGATTTACGGAAGTGTGATCCGATGGAAGCTTAGGTTTTAAATGCGAATAGCTTCTAATAAATTACTCTCCTTTCCATGCATTTTCACAAACGTGATGCATGAAAATGTTTGTGAAAATGCATGGAGAAAAGAGTAATTTATAATTTTAATTTTCAACATACTTAGGAAAATAATAGAATATGAAGACAGTTATAAGAAAATATTATATTAGAGAATTTCTAAAAAAGATCAAATGTCGTTGTAAATTTGATGCATGTACACTGCGAAATGTTACATATATATATATATATATATATATATATATATATATTTGTTATACGCCAGCATATACTTGTTATACATGTTTAATAGTACATTTCTCAACATTAATTCAAATTTCATTTTTAAATTCTGTTCGATAAAAGCGTTATTTTGTCAACAACCAAACATCATGACGACTGAATCCATATTTCATATGGTAAATGACGGTGTTTCTGACGATTTTTCCATATTTAATGACGGTAAATGGTGTACAGAAATACACTGTCCGTATATTTCTCCTGACCTTATTAATACAAGCACGTCGTTTTGTGATTATGCTTCCAAGCACGAGCTCATCCACCTGTTGTCTTAATTAAAAATCAGTGAATAATTTGTCCCAGATCCGAAGAGCAAAAATTTTTATTGAACAAGCAGCGGTTCCAAACGATATCGAAAACTATGTCCATTTTTAGTTATGACGGTCAGAATTTGTTATCCATATGGAAGAAAAACATAAATTTCACCCAGAAATGATAAAGTCAGAAGTTTGCGTAACTGGCTGTAGAGGCGTGAATAGGATGACTCGTTTTTTCTGCTATCGGTTTGGTTATTTGATAACTCAAGTACTTAGAAAAAATGCCCTTAATCGAAGGTGTTTTATCCTGAATTGTCATTCTTTTTAAATTAAATTCCTATTTTGATCGATGAAAAAGACAGATTTAGTGGAAAAACATGAGATTGTGTGTGGTTGCATACAATTATCTGTTTTGTTTGACTGTTTGATCATGAAGCTTGCGAGTGTTCAAAAAATTAGAGCTAGTGATCAAATTTCTGGGACCACCCGAACCATTCCCAGTTATCAATCCCATACAGGGTGCTGCATGACTCTGTTATATTTAGTTTTCATTAGAAATAGTGAATTAACTCATTTATATGAAATTACTCTCACCCAATTGTTCCATGCTACTCGATGTTGTTTGTTGTTTGTATTAGTTGTTGTTTTTAACAACTAATGGTTATGTGTTGCATTACTTAGAAAAGACTCACCCAGTAGAAAAACAAAACGATTATCAGTTTAAGAGTCAGGACAATAACAAATTAAAAGTAATCAGTAGGTCTGCAAAAAATGTGATTCACGTTTTATTTATCATGTTTCCGACACTACGACTTTGCTAATTATTCTGATAAACGAGACTCTGATGACCATAATTTTCTCATTCCATGTGCTTCATTGTCTGCAGAGTTCACACCTGACACTTTCCCCAGCAGCTTTTTCTGTTTGATGTGAAGCCTGTTTCTAAATAAAATTGTGATATTGTGACAACTACTAGTAGGGTCGAATTATCAATCGTATCATCTGAGAAATATACTCATAGGAAGCGAAGCCAGATTGAAAAAAGATATTTGATTTAAAAAATGTAGTTTGTCTTTCCCGATCGAAAGCTTTCACCTCGTCGCGTTATTTATTTTAGTTTTTCATTTACACAAATTTTAATTTGAAAAACAAGTTACATTTTTCTTTCTGAATAATTCTTGAGGGTCTGAAAATTAGTTTGTGAAGTCTTTAAAAGACTGTACAATCAGAGGAAAACTCATCGTTGAATTTTAATTCCACAGCTAAATAAAGTTTACAAAATGGTTATCGTTTCCACATTGTCCTACATTGCCTCACAAGTTTTTGAAGCTCTAGTAATGAAGTAGACAGGACGAGACGAAACCATTCATTTACAAGACGTATCAATCCGAGTGTTCGGCGTTTTAAAATTCTGCGAACGAGTACAATTGAAGTTTTATTTGCTGCCTAATCAGAATTTCTGCTTTTGATGTTAAGCTATCTTTCCATGGTAGGTTTGGAAACTAAAATAGATGAACAGAACGAAAGAAAAAATATTAAATTTTGGAATAGAACAGAAATTTGAACTTTTTCACAAGCCTTCAAAACTTTTTTATTTGAGAGAACACATCCCAGTTCACACGTGCGTGCTGGCTCATCATTGGAAAGACTGAGGAACAAACTGAAATTCGAAGAGAATACTTTATTTTCAAGTCAGCCAGCGCCCTGCAGCAGCTGCTCATCAAACACCAGTAAAGCTCTCACTTTGACAATGAGTCCAGCAACAAATTCTGCTTGAGCTTCTCACAACTTGTGCCAAATGTTTCTCAGACCAAATTCACTTCTGGCGCGCGTAAAGAAAGTCGTAAGTGCACTCATGAGACGAAGTGCCTCAGAATTAGACCTGACCTGCGTTTGTGAGACCCAGTCATTTCTTTAAATGTTGTTGTGTCGAATTATCGTTCTTATCACATGTGTTCAGCATATTTTTTTTTAAATTGTATTTTCTGTTGGTCCTACGAGAAATTACGTTCATTCGTATTTGTCTGAACATAATATTCACGGGGTGTTCAATAATTACGTTCCAGTTTTTAGAGACCATCTTTATTAAACGTAAAAATACATACACATGCAACAGAAAGAAAATAATAGTGAAGTACGCCATAGGAGGAAATTTGCACCTTTCATTTAATTATCCTTCCTTCTGTGTTGATTACAAGCTGAAGACGCTTGGAGAATGACCTACACGAGTCACGAATGACTTTATGAGGGATATTGGCCCATTTCATTTTCAAATTTGATTTCAGTACCTCCAAACTTCAGTGATGTTACGTTGAAACCTTACTCACCAGTTTGAAGCAGATGCCGTAACCAAGAGGATTTAGGTCTGGCGACAAAGAAGGTCATTCCTGTTTCGAAATAAAGTTGAAATATTGGATACCAATCACTCCTGTGTTTTCTTAGCTCCGTGTGAGAATGTCGAGTCTTACTGAAATGACCACTGATGTTTTATGAAATGACTTTTAGCACAAGGCAACAATGACACCAATGAATGGTGTAAACGATTTTTGAAAACGGATACCGTGCAAACTGTGTAACTGTGATGACGAGGGAACTGACTGTTAGTAATATGGGTTCTCAATTGTGCAAGAAATACTTGCCTAACAATAAATACTGGTGGGAAACACACAGTATGGTCGCTATTATTGAAAAAAGTGATCAAATGATCATCGAGGTCATCGTGCACCTTTAGGCAGAAACTTTAAATTGAAGTATCAATAAATAAATCTAAAAATTGCCAAGTTACAATCTTTTTTACTTTTATATTTGACCTATCGCGGTAAGTTCTCCAATTTATGCATCATTTAAATCGTGATTAATATTGAATAAAATATTGTTATCAGTCTGAAAATTTACTGTGCAGTAGCAAAAAGTCAAAGTCATGTTTTAATAAAAATAGTACAATATTTCACGTGCGAGATTTACTTTCTCCTACAGCAAATGCTGGAAATGTTCGCTAAAAATTCGATGGCACTTCTGCCTAGCGCTGCATGTTATCGAACACGTCCTCGCTGGTGGCAGGAGTGATTCATTCAATGCATTAGATAATTACTGTCTTCAACTCCTCAAATTAGAGGGGTTGTTTTCGCACATCTCTCCTTTCAGTGCACCTAGAGATAAAAATCAGGAGTGAGGTAAGGAGGATACCAGGCAAAATGGCAAGGGAAATTATACGGTTAGCAGAAATATCTGCCGCAGGAGTTCCAGCATGAGGTAGCTAGTAAGCACAATGAAATGCTGTGTTTTAACTTTATTTAATAATTGGTCTGTAATTAGTTCCCTCGATCTTGTAATTGTAACAAAACACTGTATAAAAAATGAACTTCATTTCCTTTAAAAATTGTCTGTAAATCTATTCTATTATTTTCCTATTTCCTGTTTTCTTATTTCGTGTTTTGCTATTTCTCCAAACGTATTTTCTTTGCATCAAAACAATGTTTGGCATCCTGATCCGATCCTATTTTAGTATATGTTCAATTCCTGAACGGTGAATAAGTGCTGGATAAAACAATGAAATTTTCTTAGTTTTTTCCAAGGCTCAATAATTCTATTTTCTACGATAATTGGAGAAAGCTGGAGAATTAGATAATGGCATTGAGCTTCATTGACAGGAAGGACGGCCCACTCGTCCTACTTCTCTTGCAGTTTTGTCAAGCTCTCGAGCCAATTAGTTTTTGAGCTTGAAATCGGTCGCACAAATATTTGCTTTGAAATCATGAATACCTTCATGAAATAGAGAATAGATTAAGCTGATAAATAGGTTCGAAGAATAATAACTTCAATAAATTTTGCTTAATTTGCCTTGATCAATAAACATTATTCAGGTGTTGACAATAGAAGGCCCAAACTGCAAACTAGCACAGAATTACAATTTGGAATTATTTACAGACTACTCATGCTTTTACATCTCTAAATTAACAGGTAATTCTCCGAGTGAAAGTGCAATAGAGAGGTTAATCTAGGCTATGATTGAGTCCAGATTGACTACGCACCGCTTATTTAAATTAGGGTTCTGCAAATGAGTATCCAATTTAGCCGTTGTAGATGAAATCATAAGATTCTTTCCCGTTTTTGCTCCTAATTCCTCGTTGAAATAGGACTCTGCTATTGCAGTCTCATTATTTTGCTTTAATTTCAATCGATTTTTTTTCTGATGGCTGCGAAATCTAATGGTGTGCCTGAAATTACTTTGTTTACTTCAGTTGATATTGAATATGTAAAATTACTAAAAAATTCTAGGTACGAATTTCAAAGTTACAGTACATCTAGATGCATAGCTCAATTTTAAATCTACAGTGAGCACGAAGTAAATTAATTCAATATCTTAAATTTTATGACTATAGTTTCGAGCAGAAATTCGTTGAAAAGAAGTGAAAAATGTTTCACAGTTCAGAAAAATGACACTGCAAGTTGTATTCGTCTCAAATGGCAGTCTTGTGAATTGCTCCAATGAAGTAGAATGGAAAGTAATTATGTAAAATTTTCTCGGGGAAAATGTTGATTTCTTCGTTGTGAGATACAAACGGGGAGCTACTTCTTACTTGAAAAAGAATATACGAGTTTTTAAGTATTCACTCTACCCAGAAGAATGAAGCCTCAATTTCATTTCAATATATTTTTATCTCGATTCCAATCACGCCTACATTTGTCAGTCGTTTGCAAAAATCCTGTCCATATTAAGGCAAAGGCTTCTGAGAGCACTGTTGACGTGAGTCCATTACGTTCACATTTTGAAAATGTGGTGTTCTTTACACTGGGAACTTTAAATTTATAGGAAATAACAGCACTTTTATTTCGTGATTCTTTAGAATACAAACTTTCCCCTCAAATCAGTAGAAAAGTTCAAGTGTACAATACGTGTAACCGCGTGCAATATTGTGATTTCTGCACTTTTCAACGTATCTGATTTAAAGGTAGATTAGAAGGCATGCAAAGAACGAGATGAAGTTACCCACGTGCATGAACTTGTCCTCCCCTCGCCGAAAAAACAAGGCGAGTGCAAAGCTGGTCTGCAATAACCTGCAATGCCTGTTGCCTCAAAACCGCGCTAGACTAAAAGCAAACGTACGTTTCACCTACACAAGCTTCACTAGCAGCTCTCTTACAGTGTGTGGAACTTGTAAAACAGTAGACTATTATAATGCATAGATCAAAATAAAAATAATGAAACAAGAAGTTTCTTATAACTTGCTATCAACTTGTTTTGCTACAGAGAAGGCACAGGCTACTTAAAACTGACGCGACTGAAACCCCGAGTCGAAGAAACTTGCTAATAATTGTACACTTGTGCGAATCGTTTCTACGCACAAAAGACATTACTATCAAACGTTGTCCTTAGAATTCTAGGAATTCGATTTATAGTCGTCTTTACAGGTGACGTGATTTTTTAGAACTTTTTAGATTCAAACTTGATGTGTTGCGAAAAATCTTTTAGTATTTCTTGTCAAAGAAACGTTTCGTGCAGGTAAAAATTCGATAACAGGATTAAAAGTCACAAATCTATGGCACTATGTTTAGCTGGCAATCTTCGACCATTAAAACATTGATCAAACTCAAAGTTTTAGATATTTCAGATCAAGTCCAACAACCAGCATGTCGCCCACACTTGATGTAGAGCATGATTTGTATTCATAGATATATGCATGACCCTATTGTTGTCTAAACTTGGACTCTATTTCTCGTTAATATGTTTTAATAATGCTCTAGAATGATTTTGAAATCATTATGCCAGAGGAGTAAGGATAAAATTGTAACAAAGTTTTGTTTTTTCCCTTCATAGAAAGGGTGCTTAACAGGTAGGAACAAAATGTAGAAAATAAAAGGCTTCTTCATTTTCTTTCTCACGAGGTATAGTTGATGATTTCATAGATATTGTATTGAAGTGGTGGCTTGTTTATAGAAAAATAAATTGCTGACTCGACTGATGTACTGATAAAAATGCTGTTTACTTTCTAGGGCTGCAATTTCTTCTATACTGCTGATATTAGTCATATTGATTTATTTTTATATGGCAATTACCTAAAAACAATCTTATGAATTATTTTCGTAAAATGCGTGTACGAGTATGAACTAAAAATTTGCTCCAGTTTGTTGTAGCTTAAGTAAAATTATTTTCATGTTGATGTATGCAGCAAAATAAACACTAGTACTGAATCACACTGCTGAAGTCTTCTCTAAACAGAGACAGAAGAAATTTTCAACTGTGTTTCGGTGGATTTGCAGTAATACTTTTGTCCTTGAAATGAACGTGAAAAAGAATAGAATAGAATAGAGTGAGGCTATAGGAACGAACCTTCTGGCCCATTCTTGGGTCGGATAATTAGTTCGATAATTATTCGGTTGTTTACCCAAGTCCCATGCCGTATTTCTAGCCGCGTCAACCATGTCGGCAGCGGGATTCGAACCCGGGTCTTCCCGCTCGAAAGCAGATTCGCTCACCAGTCGACCAAGCTGGTGATAGTCGACCAAGCTGGTGGATTAAATTAAATTGGAATTTAATTTCCCTTTTCGATGCAACAGTGCAATTGAGAAAGTTTACAGTTTGTATCTGTACCTGGATTTACGAAGCTATACGATAGTAAAAAACAATAACTCTCGATATAAGATCAAATGCATTTTTTACTGCTCGTTGTTGATCTAAAACATGATGTATCGCGCATGACAGGGTATCTGTCAGATAAAATTCTCATTATAGTTATTCTTATTTGTGCTACCATTATCACACCCAGCATGAGAAGCACACGCTGAATCTCAAGAATGTAAGCAAATTTTAGAGTGGACTGAGCCACCAAGTTCAGCCGAGCAAATGCCAGAAGTTGCGGCGTAACTTTTTTCGTTGCCGCACTTCAAGTTCTCTGGAAGCAAATGTGCCTCAGCAGCGACCACAGGCTCCTAAGACGAATTGTTTGTTGTCAATTGCTAGCAAAAGTTTCTTTTGATACAAAATTAATTATTCACTTGTGCAGAAAGCTGTTATACTGTCTTTTCCAGTGATCTGAATTTGAAATTAATCAGGAAGTAAATATTCTGTGTCAACAAATCATAGTTATCGTGCAGTATATTATTGGGAGGAGGTATACGACCTTTCAACGTTGAAGAGAATTTTTCGTTTTTCCATGCCAAACTCACGTGGTGCTTGCTAAATGATAATGCAATGAAAGACATTAAACATCATTTTGATTGCCACATTAAAAACTGTTTTTTCATGATATGATACGTACATCTGACTGTAAAAATTTAGTAAACAATAATTTTTGAAGCAGTATTCATATTTGAATTCATGCGTTTCCATTCTTCGCTATGATACAGTGATTTAGTTTGCAAGACGCTTTGAAACTCATTTTAGAATACGAAAATTATTCAGCTGAAAAACTATTTCATTGATGGATTATAATATCTTCTGATTCTTGACACTAATGGACACACATTCGTGGAGCTGACAAAGCATAATAGATCTCATAAAAGCATGAGACTGCACTTCCCAAGCATAGATAAAATATATGGCTGTGTAATTGTTTATTTGGTGGCAAAGATTGCCAGGATTCAGTGATCGTCTTGACCTTAAACAAAGGACGTCGATGAGTGCATATGTAGTGCAACACACCCTCCGATGATGCTGAGATAGAATCATCATTTGTGAACCAAGGAATTTCAGGTGATTTGAAGGGCTTTGCTGATATGTTGAAGGCTGAATTGTAGCAAAACCAGTATTCCTTTTTTAACAACCTTTTTAAACTCGTTGAGAAACATATAAAAATATGGTCTCGCCTGTTAACTGTTTTGGTGTGTGTTACAAATAAATTCTGCATTTAAGTTGTACTATACCAAAGCCTTTGCATTATTGTTAAAATTTATCCAGTATGACCTGTTCCTGCTTGAGCTGCGAAAAAAGAATCAGTTTGACCAGCATTTTTGGAAGCATCGTAAAATATCCAAGTTCATTCAGCTGATCAGAAACGTACAGTTCCACGACAGACAATTGTTGCTTCAGGAGCAGGCCTCGTTCCTTTGAAATTACTGCCTCCCGTCACGAAATATTGTGTACATTTCCGATACTTAGTTGTAAGCTGTGAGCAACATCACAGCCTATTTCTCAATTGGGTTGACTGTGGAAGGTAAACGAATTTATCGATTCAAAGCAATCAATCTTACGAGATCTTTGGTCTTGCTAAATTATTGCAATTTTGTTGCTACAATTACGCTCAAAACGTTCACTTTAGGGAAATTACTCCGCTCCTCATTAGTTAGAATGCATTAAACGTGACCATAAAACTTCGATGCATCACTTACCAAACTTGTAAAACACGCTTCTTCGTTTTAAAGGTTAATTGTTTAATCATTTAACTATATCTGTTAAACCCCGGAACAAATTTGGATTGAATTGTGTCGTTAAATATCGAAACGCACTCGAATAAATAAGAAAATTTTCTTATAAGTTCAACCATTATTCATATATTGAAAGTTCTTAATCGTATTTTTTGATATCAGAAATGTTTTGAAACTCATGCATTTATACTAAGCATACGCACAAGTTTTCAGGCAGTCATATTATGCCCAAGTAACTTTCAAACTTACAAGTTATGTGTGTTAATGATTTGAATTTAAGTTATTCAGTGTGAATTCATCTGCACTTCTTCTTGCAATCATTAAAATAAATATTTTGAATACTCGTCTGTGAACAAATATGATGCTCTGTGTGGGTAATGCAAACAATTTTATGACAATTTTATTGGAAATCATGATAAAAAATTAATAATTTCATAGATATAAAATGATAACAAATAACAAAAATGTTTAAAGCACACAACGCTCAAAGTCACACAAAAACGAGTCGTTCTCTATCATGAAGCGGAGGCTCTCCCGTCCTGTTGTACCAAAAAGCTTTTAACATGCAAAGAATGCCTCTCTCCCAACGGATCAGACCGGGGCTTGTGAGCACAGCTTGTGGCTGCTTTTTGGATGTGACTGTGAAGTATCACATAAAGTGGAGGCGCTTTCTTGCTCGGCGCTCTCACGAACGGTATGTTATTTTTGACAGAGATCAGAGAGTGAGGTACTTGAACGTTAATGTTGTTTGTTCGTCAACGTTGATTTAGCAAGCACTGCCTGTTGTCTTCTGGGGGACAAATTCGGAAGTCTTAGTGTTATGGTAGTTATGATATATTCATAGGTTTGCATATTCCTGGCGATGTATGAAGTAAATGTATGAGAAGTGTTTATCACACGAGGAATTTGCAGTCGTGATACTCTCAGCTGAAGGTATCAAGTGTTGAGAGGTTAACCGAAAGGTAACTTCGAGGGAAGGGAAACAAACGAGCGCCTGCACTTGAGAAAGTTCGAAGTGTTGAGTTACGTTAGAGGTGTGAAACTATAGAGACCGCTACGTAGAACTCGCAGCGCAGACAAAGGGCCTGCACTTGAAAAGGTCGGGCTGTTATGTGTGTAGCTAAAAGAAACGTCAGCGAGAAGAAATTTATGGCTAAGTATCGTGTGACTCAAGAATCACGCAGTCGCGAGACGCTCAAGGTGATTGAAGAGTGGGTGGGGTATATCACAAACGTCAGAAACCTATTTTAGACCATTGGATAAATAGAAAGATTGGAAAAGGAAACGGAAAAGTACTTGGGAGGAGCAAGGCTCATATAAATGCGGTAGTAGGGATAGATGAAGGGGCTTAGACTGGGAATTAGATCTCGACAGCAATGTAGGCTTGTGCAGCCAGAGCGACATCGAGGGATAGGTGTAAGTTTTGGGGTATGGGTGGAATAGGAGT
>VCRD01000194.1:234886-278086 GCA_006783055.1 Trinorchestia longiramus | reverse complement strand
TCATCAGCAACGAATCTCCAGTGTAATGGCAAGTTAATATTATTATTGTCCATGTGATCGAGGTTAACAACAGGGTAAATTTCGTAATTTGTCGTGAACGCCATTGATTTAATTAATTTGTTCTGTATGCACATTCAACTATTCAACTATTAAGTATGCAATTGAACCATCAATGATGTATTGTTTAATAGGATATCATGTTGTGGTTCATGTGCCAAAATGGGGTAGATGACTCACATTTCCCATCTCTTGAAGTTAGAATAACATGTATTATATCTTTTGTGCGTATTATTATCCTCTCTCTAGTCACTGAAAAGAAGTACTGGGAACACCTTTTACCATATTATGTATGGAGAAAATTAGAGTCCCTCTAATCCACACATACGTGCGATTACGTATGTTTGTTGCATTTAATTAAATTGTGTTAGTTACAAGTATTTTTTGAAATATGATGGTAGGACAGCATGCAGAAAAACCATGCATTGAAACCAAGTTTACGTAAATTATGAGAGGGAAAAGAACTCATTATGCAATAAATCGTAAGGCAATTAAAGTAGGTAGAAAGAGCAATTTACCTTTTTATATGCATTAATTAATTATTCAATGAATCAACAACTAATAAATAGACATGTCAATATTTACCACACAGCCATTTCACGCGTATTACCACATTAGTGAAAAAATTAATTGGCGTATTCTTGGTACTAAAATGTTTGTTTTTCAGTTTTAAAACTTATTAAGACAACCATGAAAAAATCAATATAATTTGGGAACATTTATTTCGATTCCTCATTCGAACAATTCCTTATATTTTGACTTTACTATTATATAAATTGAACTTCATATTACTTGGTTTTCTGACTAATTACTTGTTCTCAGAAATTAAGTGAAAACACTGAATCGTCTTCCAAACCTCAGCTTGAGAGTTTATGTCAATAGTAGGTGTTTGTTCACTTGCAAATTTACAGATTCTTGATAAAATGGGACAGGAAAGACCAATACATTTTACGCACAAACACTTTATTTGCTGGTTGGTGACATGAATTATGAATGATTTATGATAGGTCATTCAAGACTTAAGGTTGAAATATGAACTGTATCACGCGAAGCTGCCGAGTAACCTTTTAGAAGAAAGCTTAACTTCTCTCATACTCGTACAGTAGAACACTTCCTTTCAAGACCAGTCATGCTGAGCGCCTGAGTGTTCTGCGTACAGACGACCCTAGAGTGGAAATAAATGCATGTGTATTGATGTTTGCTTCAGTTAGAAAGAGTGAAACTAAACTCTCGTTATGAAACTGTAGTATGTTTGAAAGCGAGTAACACAATACATTCAATGCATTGTCCGTGGATTCTTTTTTTCGATAGTGCTGTGCCTCAAACGACGCCTATTCAGACCTATCGACAATGGCATACGACAATTTTGTAGTTGCACGTGCAGCAATGTAACAAACTATCGTCATGCCCAAATATCTCGAGTGATACCTTGTATGCCATTGTACACACCATTGCTATTTTTTATTTAACAAAGGTTCAGTGCATCTAAATGGAGGAGGTAAAAATGAATTGTCATGTAAAACATTCGGCAATAAGAAGGTTTTTGAACTACAAAGATCCAGTAAAAATCAATTGTTTTGGCCTAACAATCATTGAGGAGAAATTTTCATTGTGAAGTTTGGGGCTGGTGTTCTGCTCCTGATTTTATTATTTTGTTACATTTTCATGTGTGGGAAGATGTCCGTCCTGAGAACGATAACATCAGCTATACGAGTTGAATTTTTCCAGCTTAATTGAGCTGCATGATCATTGGAAGGTAAACTGGTGTGTAGGAAAAAGCTGGGTTGTGGGCATTAGTCCGTTTACTGCGTTTCAATTTCAATCTAAAATCAAACCGAATAACTTGAGTGATAAGCCGAAAGAAAACCTTCGAACCTGAATTCTATTCTATTCTATTCTATTCTATTCTATTCTATTCTATTCTATTCTATTCTATTCTATTCTATTCTATTCTATTCTATTCTATTCTATTCTATTCTATTCTATTCTATTCTATTCTATTCTATTCTATTCTATTCTATTCTATTCTATTCTATTCTATTCTATATTAACCATACTATTGTGAGAGAGTTCACTAAATTTAACAGGGTCCTATAACGGAAATTTAGGATAATAAACTACAGTACATTAGGGCTAGGATAAAGCAAAAAAAGTAAATTACGAAGGCCTGAAAACATAGCACTATTTATGTAAGTAAACATCAGATGAAACATACCATTACTACTAACATTTCATTGAATACCACACGAAGCCACAACACTGGTCTGACCCAACCATGGTACTGATGCTGCAGTCTTTTTGTTTTTAGTGGTATGACTGGAAAAAAAATATTGGGAAAACACGTGAGAACTCATGTCTCAATCTCGTTAACGGCTTCAAATATATATGACCAACTGTGCCAAATTTCAGCCTTCGACAGCTTTATTTACAAAAAAAATGCCATGAACTAGAGAAAAAAGCAGTAAATTTTCCCCTGAAGCCATGTGAGATAGCACGAAACGTTCCAGATAAAGTAATTACAAGACTGTCTGTACATGTATTATGTGTTATGAGTTCATTCCTTAATGTGTTTTGACAACAAAGTTTGTGTACAGCAAAAGAATATATCGATTCGAAGTATTCATTCCCACAAGTTATCCACCCTTGTTAAATTACTGCATTTTCGTGGTTGCAGTTGTGCTCAATAGACTCGTTTCGACAACAACTCGAACATAGTAAGAGGCTAGTGTATTTATTCCATATTAATTAGATTACATCATTGAATTTTTATCAAAGTTATCTATTGTACGGCCCAGTGCGTCATTTTATTTTCTGTAACAACGCTGTGATTGTCAGTTACTCAACATTCACCTTTGTTAAACCTGAGGCTTTGGGAAAAGGACGGTCAAAAAATAATGGTAAAACACTGCAAGGAATCGTGAAGTGACATCAAGATTAGTGAACACAACTTTTAATTGTGCAGAGAGGCCAGATGCTGCTGTACATTAGTACGTGATGCATTCATAAGAACCTTCCCATCCTGAAAGACATTTTGTGAAAACCTATGTAAAGAGTATAGTTTTCTGTATCCTATATACGTACAGTATGTATGTATATGATTTCAGTGGCAAAGCATTATATGTATATAGACTACATTAAAGTCGTATTATTTAAGTATGATTAACTAAAACGTAATTTTTTGAGCTTAAACTCTGCCGCTTTTCTATGTTAAGATTTTCTAGAACTCTAGAATATTTGAGTTGAAATTTCAGGTGAGACATGAGTGCGTGTTGACAGCGGAAGCTGTACATAAACTTTGATATATAGCCCTTCAATTAGTATTGTATTTTATTGTTTATAATTGAGTTTTATCCAGAAATGCAATTGAGTCTTTGCAGTCATTTGTGAAAAAATGGAAAAAAACGCTCATGATTTTTACGTGTTATGAGGTGTAAAAATGATCAGCAAATTACGTGCAAAAAGTCAAAAAATGTGAACTAAAGTAAATTTGTACGCATGAAAGTACTTGCAAACAAGGTAGAGTACGTGCAGTATAATGTGTAAATAAAATAAATACCATAAATATGTTTGCAGCTCTCCGTCAACACTGCGACATTTGAGCACAAAAAGCTACAAAGTTTTTCATGCATGCAATATAAAGCAATAAAAATATTTTAAAATGATACAAAGACACTAAAATAATGAGTGTATAGATACTTCCCGTAAACCATTGGAAAATGTTTATTTTTATTTTTATGCAAATATCTGAAATTTACCTCTTAGCCTGTTATGGGAGTAGATTTGTAATTGCACCGAACAGATTCTTGTACATCCAGTTGTGCTATGAAGCTATGTATGAAAGCTTCAGTTACCATTTTAATTAATTTTGTTATATACCCTTACAACTAATGGGACAATATGTTTTCTTTCATGAACAGAAATACATTACTATAGATTCTCAGTTACTTTTTTATTTTGATATCATTAAAGTACATTATTTTTAGATGATATAAGAACTGATTAAAATACTTTCTGAATTTTTTCAGCTATGGAAATTTCATACGTGCTTTGAAAGTCTTAGACAGTTTTCTGTCGCGCATGATTCATAGCATCAAAAATAAAATATTTTTGCCACTCTTCGATTTTTTATAACTAATTCCGAGCCTTCTTCTCCATAATAGAGCCAACGTGACGTCTTCTTTCCCAGGATATTTCCATTAATCGGAATGAACGGAACGAAATTCTAAATCCGGTTAATGGTCGGTGCGCTGCAATGATATTTAAGGCGTTTAGCTAGGGCTCGATTTTAGGCCTCGCCGTGGGTTAGGCGGACGGCCAACGGCTCAATTTTTTGGTGGCTGCACACTTCATCAAATTGAGGTCCCTCTTTGATAAAAGAGGCGAAAAATTTCAATGAAAATTCATGACACCCAAGCGTTTTATGTACAACGGTATGAATGATGTGAAAGTGTTTGGGGGTTCCAAATAGGAATTCTTTTAGTCAAGAGCTGTACGTACATGTATTATGTATTATTATTCATGACTTTGTTTCTATTTAACCCTATATTCTGACACAAACTTCATGCTAGAGTAACCTTTATGCAAATGAACTGGAAGCTTTGGTAGCAAATGAATATGATGTTTTGATTTATAAATGGAAAAATTACTGATGATTTTGTGATGACGCATAGTGTTATGGAAATCATATCTCAACCCGGACTTTGATTTTACACGACAACGTAGTCGTGAGTCACATACCATAAACTTGACCCTTATGTGGTGTACATAGTGTTGTTACTCAGCCAGTGTTTGTGAGTCTGATGGACTCGTTGAATTTTTGGCCTTTAATGACTCACAATCCAACTCTTTTATGTTAAAAAAATACACAACAGATTTTGGCCTCATCCCAAAACCAGCCAAATAAACAGTAAAAATGTCAGCAGTAAAAATGAAAACAGATCCCACAGATCCGAACAACACACAAGACTCGGGAGTAAAAAAAGAATGGCTTGTGACTTTGAAACGATGACTCGAGGTGACGGTGGTCAAAGGGATCACAGGATGAGCTTTTTTTCAGCAGTTGTCAGCGATGAACTCCGCTTAAGGGAAGCTGATAGGAGATCGTGAATGTAGATTATTTCGTTAATATTACATTAAATAGCTGCCTATCATTTTATTCGCCATACAGGAGGATAAGAAACATTTCCTTTCCAAATTGTATTCATCAAATTCATTCCCTGATGTATCTCCACCCCTCAAAATTAGAAGTATCGTCAGATGAACGCCAGAATTCGAAGAAATTATAACGCATAAAAACATTCCTGTCAGAAACTTATTCTCGGGTTCAACATATGTTCAAGTACCTGCGATTGGAGGTCACAGCAGCATGTAAGTTATAAATGACATCTTCAGAAATTTTATCCCTAGGATAATTATCAAACAAATTCCTTCCCCTTCATTTAAAAATAGACATTAATAATTACTCATCATTTATCGCTGCTATTAGTGTCTGCTGTTACTTGGGTACCTCCTGTCTCTTTACTTATGATTTTGTTTTTTACAGGTTGTAGCAAAATGATCTGCCACATTTATAGGTGCAATAAAAGTTGAATAGGGTAGAATAGAATAGAATAGAATTAGGCTATAGGAACGAACATTCTGGCCCATTCTTGAGTTGGATAATTACTTCGATAATTATTTGGTTGTATACCCAAGTCCCATGCCGTATTTCTAGCCGCGTCAACCATGTCGGCAGCGGGATTCGAACCCGGGTCTTTCCGCTCGCAAGCAGATTCGCTCACCAGTCGACCAAGCTGGTGATAAAGAACAATAACAATGTAAATAACGTTGCTGAAGCACACAGCGGAAACACAAACTATCATTAAATGTACGTTTTGAAAATAGAAACAGATTTTCCGTGTTTTCATGAATTTCAATTTAATTTCACTTACGAATGTCAGATTATTTTCCCGGATTTTGCTTCCTTCCCAAGAACGTAAACCGACTTTAAATGAGGCACAGGTCGTCCATTTCAGATGAGATATTAAGAGATAAATGAACTTAACAACTACAGAAAATCCACCTAGACCTGCCCTACGAACTTTAGTCCCGTTAAATGTGCCAAACACATCGTCATAAGCAAAATATATTTCAAATGTTCTTAGCAGTCAGTTTTTGAAAAGTTTATAGGATTCCACTGAAATCGTTATTGTTGTAGCGAGTCATCCATCGCCTCACCAATTTTCAATCTCTTAGCACGCATAAAAATTTAAATTAATATCGAAAAAGGCAAGTGAGTCATATCATTACTAATAAATGATGCTGATAAAGACAAATTAAGAATATCATTACTAGTATAAATGTTGACAAAGATAAGTGAGGCATATCATTTCCAATAAATAATGTTGCCAAAGACAAATGAGACATATCATTACCAATAAATAATGTTGCCAAAGACAAATGAGACATATCATTACTAATAAAGAATGTTGACAACGACAAGTGAAAGACATTATATTTTCAGTAATAATACTTGCATTGCACTTAAATAGACCCGCATTTAACGGCCAAGATGTTAACTACGCTGCTACATTGATATACATTGCGAAGTAATAATGCTCGTTCACATGCAGGAGGAAGACTAGAGGGATAAATTATATTATATGTATTGATAATTATGTATTATATATATTGATATATTTCCTTATATATATTGATAATCTATTATAATATAATGTACGAATTTTCTTCGTGGCCCTGAAGTTTCATTCTTAAAATTTAAAGACATGAATACCGGTAGCAATTTAAAAACACATTTTAATCAGTGGAATACAAAACGAAAACATTTTCCCATCCTGTGCAAAGCTATAAAGTACAATAAACCAACAAGTGTCAATAATTACAGTTTTAAAAAGAATTAGCTATCGGAGATTTCCGAGTACGCTGTTATTCTTTCTACCCTAATTTAAGTCAGTGCGTATGTGTCAAAAGAAAAAGGTTCCTTGACTGTACTGTAACTCCGAACGTCGTGTGAATAGGACATTATTTCATCAGTATTAACAGACATGGCCATTAACAAGCTAAGCTTGCATTTATAACCCACATCCTGCAATGAAGTCAGTGCACTCGCTTGAAAAGTAATGAAGTTGGAAGAGAGCATCAAACCCGCTTTGCAACAAGAATTTGAAAGAAAATTTTCACTCCAAGTTCAGTTTTCCACCAACTCCATTTTTGCCCGCAAGTGCAGCTGCAAGTTCTGTTCTCGTTGTCCTTAATGAGGGGCGAAGCAAAAGAGGCATGCGATGGAAATTTCTGAATGAATAATGACCTGAATTTGTTCTGTGAAATGCATTGGTCAGTACAAGGCAGATTATTTATAAAAAATTGTCTGCTACTAAGCTCACTCGGGTCTGCTTGCTGCAGCACGAGGTGGAATTGCATGAGGAAAAAAGGAATCGAATATCGATATTGACCAATGACAATCTTTATAATCGAATGGCTTTCTTGACACCGTTACGGGAAGAAATATCGTTGTGCCCTCGGATTTCCTTAGCATGCACTTGTAATACTCACACGAAATTGGAAACTGCCGTTCGCTCTACGGAAAAGTATCATTGTTTAATTTATGTTATTGAAGTAAAGGAGTCATGAAAGTAAACTCATCATTAAGAGGGCCAGATGGTGCGTTGGTTAGTTGAAGCAGTTTATCTTCCTGCAATAATTTCTCAAACTGGTGTTGCGAGAACAATTTTTAGTAACAGTATGGAATGAAAGTTTGAAAACTATTGTGAAAACTATTGGGCTATTGCAGTCGAATTGTGTTTTCAATATGCACCATTGCTGCGAGCTTTTAGTTTTTCTATGTAGAGCATCGGTATTTTTTAATCTAGTATGGGGTCCGAATCCAATTCTGATCGCATGAAGTTATCATTGTACTTCATTTTTTGCGTGATTGAGGTGTACGTGCATCATTGATGCCTTTACAGTTAGATGGCATGGGATTTGGGTAGCAGCCCAATAATGGACGAAACGGCTCGTTCCTATCGCTTTATTTAATTCCATTCTTAAGAGGGTGCCATTAGAAATCCAATTAGATACTGAAAAATATCATTGTGGATTTTCATTCGATTTAGTAAGTTTTTTTGAAATCGTAGAAACATCTTGTGAAAGGTCTTCTTGACAGAAGTAAGACGCTCATTTTTTCGATTGAAGATTCATCTCTTACTTTAAAAATGGAAGGAAATGTTCAACTTGGAACAGCGGCGAAGCTCACGGTATGGTGAGAAAATGAAAAAAGTAGAAACATGAACTCAGTGAATTGTGTGAAAAAATCATGCTGATCTTCCAGTTTGATCATACCACGTTCTGAACCTTCACTAAAGATATGATAAGCATAGGAATTCTAAAATAGTAGTAAAAGATGGAACCTGTGAATTTTTTTGACATAGTTAAATAAAAAACTTGCTATGCTTTTGCAAGGTATAATTCAGTTTTTTAAGCTTCTAGCATTCAAATCTTATCATTCAAAAATGAATTTCGATTATTTGTACACGAAAAATTTACACAATTCTTCATTTGTGAAAATATTTTACATTAATGCATGGAGTAAAGCATATTTCAGACAGAATTTAATTTCATCTCAGATGTCAGTGTGAGTCAAAAGTTACGTTTGAATTTAAATCAGACAAAAGAATATCACAAGGTACATCAAACACTTCCCTTGTTCAGGTCGAAGTGATTCTTATAAAGCTCAAACTCAAACAGAATGTTTTCATAAATGAATTAGATCTCCGAACAGTCATTATTTTCCTGCGTTCAAGGTAAAATAAAACCAAGATAATGCATTTCTTGTATTCTCGCATGAAATTTGATGAAGAAAGGGAGTTCCGATGCTGCTGCAGGGCTGCTATTGAGAAACATTAGAGTTACAGCTGAAATTATCGTTAGGTGCATTATCGGGGCTGAAAGTCGATCCGGCAAATGTTCAAGGCTGGAATCAGTGAACGGAACAGAGAGGGCAACGGGATGATAAAGGACACGTCCTTTCAACAGTTTCTTTCGCAGCATAGACCATAATCGTCGAAACTTTAATTTTTCGAAATGCATTCAATGAAAATTTCATATCCTAGGTGCTGTGGCTGAAATAATAATAATTACGAAGGTAAACAGCGCCACAGTCAGTCGTCCGTCTAAGTTGCCCCACCAAGTGCGTGATCATTGCTTAGTTCTGACTGGGAACTAGTGTCTGTGATTTCTTGTGCAGATTTTGTTTCCCAATTTAAAATGCTAATATAGATACTTGATGGTGTATAAGCATGCTAAAGCTGTTCCGCCTGTGCCGAAAGCCTTCCAAACTGAGAACATTAGGCTTCACGATTGTGGACACAGATCAAAGAACGGGTCTTTTTTAGAACCAATTAAAAATTCTAGTCCCTATCATTTACTTCAGCGCAAAAATAATGAAACTGAAATTTATAGATAAATAATAATTAAGAACAAAGGCTGGCAGCAATAAAATAAAAACACTGAAAGTTTTACGACCTAAACTCTGGCAGTAATAAGATAAGAATAGAGCGGCGACGTTAGAAGCAGTCATAAATAACGGACTTGCAGACACAGGTAATTATAAATATCTTGTTTTGTTTCAGTCATTATCGCTCCAACTGCATAAAAAGTTCTTACTCCTTTTCATTATAATTGCATACACTCTTTCCAACGACTACGAACTAAACTTGGGTTTCTGCACATTTATTGATTAGCAGACGATAAAAAACGAAAGTTAAAGTTTTGGCGGGAAAGTCTCACTCAAATTGATGTATTTCACACAGCGAGTCTCACTATTCTAGACTAAGCAACTACTCTGAAACGGTGTGAAATTATGTTGCACTGTCATAAATGTAGGACACAAATACAGGGTGAAAATGATAAGAAAACCCTACTTTCTGATCACCTACCATTCTCTTTAATTGAAGCGTCGGTGTAGTTCTACCGAACAAACCTATTTGAAGACACGTCTTGAGATGTTATCGGGGCTTGCTGCAGTAGAATGAATTCCATCCAGTGCTCATCTTGCTCGATAGCACTCTGAGAAATGCAAAGCACTTCCACTACGGATTTGGCAAACACCATTTGCGACAAGTGTAGCGTCAGACCTGTGCAAATTATGTATCACGATGTTGTGTCTCTCGGTTTCACTACTTCACTCCCTCTTTCATGCTTCTAATCTCTGGTGTTGTGTATCCTCTTTATCTGGATGTTTATTTCTGCATCTAATTTATCTCGACTATTCAGTAAAATTACGACGGCGTTACTTCAAGTGATATACTTTGATACACTAGATCCGCAGAAACAGTTTATTAAAATGCTGTGCAATTGTGGTATCGGTAACATTACCGCAAAGGAAGCCGTAAAAGGATAATTAATCTCTCAGCCTTTATATTTATGCTACCAAATTCTTTAAACAAACCATTTGGTGATACTCCAATCCAGAATAAGGATTCACTCCCTGTTTTTCTGCACTGAAAGTTTCTAACGTTAGTTTATAATTATAACCATGAACATTGTTAGCATTTGTCTCTCATACAGTGCGCTGTAATCCGCGCTGAGGAGTCGTGTAATTATTCACGTCAAAAACCGCATGTGGCTGTCGATCCATAATCAATGTGGTATGAACGACGGACGTAAATCAATGTCAGAATCAAACACTGGCGCAATTCAATTTTCAAGAATGACAGGATGTGGATCTCATCTCTGCTGTGGAGTTGAAACCTATCTTTTGAGCAGCTCTGACCCCTCTGAGCATAGAAAAGGTAAGATGTCACTGTTGGCGTGCGGTGCTCTACGATAAAATTAGAGGCAAATGCTCTGTAGTGAATCCCCTTATTTTTAATTCTTTGCTGAATGATGAGGTGGGCAGGGAATGTATTTAAAATTGATAGTATTCGTGGAAATTATACGGTTTAAAATTCGGTTAATTCTTTTGGTAGGCACCATTTTCCATACACGAAACTGTAGGATTCTGTAATTCACAGGAGCCATGAAACCACGCACTTTAGTACTTTCCGGAACAATTTTCAATCCAAGTCTGCATCTGGTGTTAAAGATTTACGACGAATTATTGTATTTTAAAGGAACTTTTTAATAAATGTATACAGAACTTTCATCCTGTATCTTAACTACTGATAACATGGCCGTGGAAATTTCACGGTTTAAATGTGATTGAACTAAGAATTTATAAAGTAAAATACAGTCTTCATTTCTGTAGCACATGAATTAATCATGTATACATATTTTATTATGTATACATATTTATTTAGAGTATTTACTTTAGATTCTGATTTTAGTTCAATAAATTTTTTTCAGTTATAGATTGGAAAATATGGGATACATATACACATATACCGAGATAAAGAGATAGAGATAGAGAGAGATACAGATGGAGATAGACTTCGTATTATATAAGTAGATTATCGTCTGTAGAGTTTATAAATGACTCATGTGACGCTTTAGTAACTATTAATTCAATGAATATAAACTTGGACCACACTCTTTCTGAGTGAACCCAGTTCCCAAGACCTTTGGTGGATTTTTTCAGTGTGATACATATGTAAATGCGTGGAAAGGCTCCACACTGGGTACTGAATTCAATACGGTGCAGGTAACTTGACTTTAATTCCACACAGGGCAGGTAACTTGACTTTAATTCCACACAGGGCAGGTAACTTGACTTTACTTACATACAGGGCAGGTAACTTGACTTTACTTCCATACAGGGCAGGCAACTTGACTTTACTTCCATACAGGACAGGTAACTTGACTTTACTTCCATACAGGGCAGGTAACTTGACTTTACTTTCATGCGGTACAGGTAACTTGACTTTCCTTTCATGCAGTGCAGGTAATTCGACTTTACTTCCATACAGGGCAGGTAACTTGACTTTACTTTCATGCGGTGCAGATAACTTGACTTTACTTCCATACAGGGCAGGTAACTTGACTTTACTTCCATACAGGACAGGTAACTTGACTTTACTTCCATACAGGGCAGGTAACTTGACTTTACTTCCATACAGGTTAGGTAACTTGACTTTACTTCCATACAGGGCAGGTAACTTGACTTTACTTTCATGCGGTGCAGATAACTTGACTTTACTTTCATGCAGTGCAGGTAACTTGACTTTCCTTTCATGCAGTACAGATAACTTGACTTTACTTTCATGTGGTGCAGGTAACTTGACTTTCCTTTCTTGCGGTGCAGGTAATTTGACTTTACTTCCATACAGGGCAGGTAACTTGACTTTACTTTCATGCGGTGCAGGTAACTTGACTTTACTTCCATACAGGGCAGGTAACTTGACTTTACTTCCATACAGGACAGGTAACTTGACTTTACTTCCATACAGGGCAGGTAACTTGACTTTACTTTCATACAGGGCAGGTAACTTGACTTTACTTCCATACAGGGCAGGTAACTTGACTTTACTTTCATGTGGTGCAGGTAACTTGACTTTGCTTTCATGCGGTGCAGGTAACTTGACTTTACTTCCATACAGGGCAGGTAACTTGACTTTACTTTCATGCGGTGCAGATAACTTGACTTTACTTTCATGCAGTGCAGGTAACTTGACTTTACTTTCATGCGGTGCAGGTAACTTGACTTTCCTTTCATGCAGTACAGGTAACTTGACTTTACTTTCATGTGGTACAGGTAACTTGACTTTACTTTCATGCGGTGCAGGTAACTTGACTTTACTTTCATGCGGTGCAGGTAACTTGACTTTACTTTCATGCGGTGCAGGTAACTTGACTTTACTTTCATGGGGTGCAGGTAGCTTGACTTTAGTTTCATGCGGTGCAGGTAACTTGACTTTACTTCCATACAGGGCAGGCAACTTGACTTGACGAATCAGATAAATATTCTCGGTGCTAGATGAAAAGAAGCCCAGTATTCATTATAAAATGAGTTAAATTGTCACAGAAAATTTACATCTACTAAATTTACAATTCAACCGCGTTATTTTACTTGCTCCGTAAAACTTACATTAATTCTCAAAGACTTTATTTCACTGAGCACCGAGGTAGACCTACAACTTTGTATTACATTTTTCCCTTAAATATTCAATATTGCAAGCATGACAAATGTATAACCACTTCAATAGTCTTTATGCACCAAGATATAAAAGAAAAACTACCACCAACTGTGGTAATTTCTTCCTACAGAGCATCAATTTCCAGTTTGCTCAGCGGCTGCGCCTGTTCTCATTTCTGTGCACGACTCAAATGCGATTTCTGAACAACCTTCTACGAAATATCATTTCGATTTCTCGGATAGCTCTGGTGATTGATTAGTGAGGTTGGAAAAGCAGTGAAACTCGGAATATAACCAGAAATAACCAGATTTCGATTCATCACGAGGAAAAATCTTGTGAGTTCCATGATTGCTGGTCTTATGAGGTATCATCTTCTGATTAAGGGGTAAATTGCAGTACGTATCATAGGAACACATTCCTAATTAATTTCTATTGAGAAAATATTAACAGTCAGTTGTAATGCTGATATGAGGGTCGAAAATAAATTAAAATAAAACCAGTCTCAACCCAAAATTCTCATTCAAGTTGAAATTATCACCCTTTCACACAAGGAAACTCTGATGTAAAGCTATCAAATATTGAACATTTTTCCTTCTAGACTTCGCCTTTTGAACTGGCCAGGAAAAATCTGATTCTATGGAAATAATCGTAATTACAACAATTCCTTATTGCGGGGAGTACTTTGGGCTTTCATGTTTATGAAGAGTTAGGGAGAATGAACTGTTATTTATCATAAAGTTTCCTAACATCATTCAAGCTGAAAACAGGATTTCAGTTTTATTTCTTAGTAAATAAAAATTTCTGGTTGCCTTCAGCTTAATAAATTTTAGCATTCTCCTTTTTAGGGTCTCCTATAAATTTTTGTGTATCGACGAATTGAATCAGAGCAAATAACTTTCCAAAGCCCTAACATTCATGAGAAGAATCTCGGAATACTGATGCCAAACCGCTCAGAAAATAAAGAGAAAGCCCTTCAAGCGTACAGGCGCCTCAACTAACGACGTGTCTAATGCTTATTTATACATGAGCGAGACTTATTGTCCAGACAAATGTCGAGGGAGAAATCAGTGAAATTTTTTACCCCGGCCGGAGGGCTCACCCCATACAATTTGGTTGCTATGTTGTCATGAATAGTCGCTTCTTGATGTAAAGTCGCAATTGAGAGCATTCTAGAGGGAAACCTGTAGTTTGTGACAGTTGATACCAACATAGAAGGCTTTGTTTATTTATACATTTGTTCAATAGCTACCTTTTGTATAAATTCTTTCGCAAGGACCAACTTTAATTTTCCTGTCAATTCGATAGAGGGATTAAAATGTAATATTAACATTTGATTTGTTCAATGCTGCTGGCAATAATTGAAGCTTAACTGGAAAATATGTAATAATTACCTAATATAAAATTTATGACAGAAACCAAATTTAAACTGACGTATGCAAACTTTACGTTGCATTAAAATGTGTGTTAGATGTTATACCTTATGAAAGTGGTCGCTATATACAGATTACCTTGTCAGCGTACCACGTCTTTTAAATATTTATAGATTAAGGCTACAAACGACATGCTAATTTATCTGAAGGTGAGGAAATTACACGGAAGAAATGAATCAGTTGTTAAAATTCACCGGAATTATTTGTGGCACTGGATGCCAAAAATCAGGCGTGCCTTTTTTTGCAGACGTACTAAAAGAAGTCCCTCCGGGTGCTTTTAAATTTATCTTAAATATTATATTTTAGCTTCCTGTACCATGGTTGCAGTGATTGCACTCACATCTAGATTTCAAAAAAGAAAACTTGAAAAGATACCCACCGTAAGTGTTTCACCATGAATTTGAGTTTCACAACAGAACAAAAATTGGGTTGGAGGGAAATATATTGAAACAACACAAAAACGTGGGGAACTACATGCTCACGCACAAAGAGAGGGGTTTCGGGAAACAATTAATGCAATAAGGGGTAACAATGTGTCAACGATTGGTCAGCATGAATCGTAAGGGCCCTGACAGTTTCATTATTCAAGTGAGATTGTCGTCCAGCCTCAACGTTCGAGTGACAATGCAGCCTTTGTTAACGAAAGCAATCCGTATGTGACGACCAATAGCTTACTGCCACAGCCTACGCTTGCATTGGTTGTCAAATAGAAACGTCACAGAAAAGCAAGATGCGTAATAAGATTGTCTGCATTCAACACACAATGTCTTCTCTGATCTTATGAATCCAATAAACTTGTCGTTTGTACCAAAAGAAACCTTCTATGCAGCAAAACTGTCCCGCAACTGAGATTCTTATTGGGGGCTTGGGAAATATGGTGTAGCCTCGCCGGCGGGAGCCAGTCGACATGTTTTGGAAGAACTCGTGATCTTGGGCGAAATAAATCTGCAGTGTATGCTAAGTTCTGGAATTAGATAGCTAGAATACTGAATTTCTGTTTTGTCTGCGAGCATCAATATTATTCAACATATTTTTTCATGAGTGAAGAAATTGTATTTATTCAGACGGTAGAACTACATAAATCATAGAATTTTCTACCATCTAAGCTCATTGCCAGATTAAAGTAAATATTCGCACACTGTTGCATATTTTTGCAGATAAAAATATACTCTGTAAAAAATACATCTGATTGAGCACAAAGCTCAATCCCCAGGGACGTTAATGGCTGGGTACATTTTCTTTTGTTTGAACGATGTTGAAAATACGTTACCTTTGGAAATCTTGTAAAATCTTGGAATAAATCCGTGCTTACATATTTTTTATTCAAGATTATAACTTCAGGTAAGTGACAAATGTAGTATTGTAGATTGCGGGAAATCATGGTACAAGGTGCAGCAACATAACTTCCTTTTTTTAAAGCCCTTTACTTTGAAAAAAGGAAGTAAAGTTGCTGCACCCTGCACTTGGCTGTTCTGAATACATAGTGCAAATTCATTCGGTCAAACTACTACACTTCACTCAACTGTATGGGTATTCCATCAAACTTTTACACTTCGAATTCAGTATTGTTTTTTTAAAATTCATTCAGAAATGAAGATATGTGAACTGATAAAACATTCTTGGAAAAATGAGCTTTTAATTTTAAATTCTTTAATGGGCTTTGTCTGAACCATGCAAAGTTCAAAAACGAGGTAGCCTAACGAGTAAATTTTATGAAGAAAATATAAAAATGACACAAGTGCAGATTTATTTGTAACGACCCACCACAGCCTATTTTATTTGCCGTGCTCTTGGCTACATAAGGACGCATAATGTAATCTTCATTCAGTTCTGAGAATGCACGTCTGCAACGTTACACTCACTGCAGGCATCTATGATATATTTAACTGCACCGAACTCCAGAAACAGCACCGAAAGAAACACGCAGTATCCTTTCCATCGTAAGTGTAATAGTAGAGCTTCGTGTTACGACGTTCATACGATAATGGAAGTCGTATATCAGTCGTAATGCCATCCTGCGTAGGGCAAAGGCATGCATTTGCATGTTTTACAGTTAGTATCGTCCTTGAAGTCAAAGAAGTGATACGCTTTTTAATTTGTTGTTTCAGAATAGAATGCAAAAGATTCAACGTCTGTGAACATTTTAGTTTATTTAAACTAACCCGGAGTTGGAATGAATGGTACTCAGAAAACATTTTTAGATACAGGGATTTTTATAATAATTTGAGAGCAAATTCGGATGTTAAATTATTTTCTGTTCAATATAAAGGACCATCAGTTGAATGAAGGTTTCCGTACTTGGATATTTTTTGCACTGAATAAAAAAAACATTTGAAAGGACAACCTAAAAATAACAGAAATAATTTCGTCCTCGCCGTAGAGATGGTACAAATTTCGTAAATCAAATAGTTCGAAAAATGCCCAATGGTTCAAGATGATAACAACAACAGTAGTTATGTTCTTCTTTTCTCATGCTGATGCCGGTGATAAAAGATCATGCCCTGGTCATTCTTCTTTACAGTTACTATTATCCTGTTTAGAAAACACGTAGCTTCTTCCCTCAGGATTTGGTCAATACAACAATAACCAGCAGACAGAATGTTCTGGAACAGAACCAGTGGAAGTGTTGCGTATTTGTATTATTTTATTTACCAGTTTACGAAAACAATTTTTATTGCTTAGGTCACCGCTTGCTACAGCAGGCCCTCACTGGGGTCAAGCGGTGCAGAGATTAGTATGTCGGACCATGCGCCAATGAAAAGTCTATTGTTTAGGTTAAACTCTGTCATATAGTAAAATATTAACAGATAACACTAGATGCTATTATAATTTGCTGCAATGGTCACCGTGCTTTCTTTATTTTCATGAAGACTAATTTGTACTTGTTCTGAGTACATACATAGATGACTCTTTATGAGTTTCACTTTCAATAGGCTTAAGTGAAATTCATTTTTGTGGGTTGAATTAGGAGTTTTTGTCAATAAAAGAATCTCATTTAATTTTATTCAGCCTAGTTCAGAGGTTCATTCTATATGACCACAATACAGGGGTGAAGCGTTGTAATTGCTTTTATTTTACTCCTATGATCTCAAAATTAACTTATGACCCTTTAATTTTCATTGCCATGCATTTTTTTGATTGTTTATCAATTTTATTCATGTACGTGCCCTGTTAGAGGTAGGGATAGTAATTACTAGTGGTATCAGTGAAATTATTACCCGCGGTACAATCAAGCTTCATAATTACTAATGGTACCATCGTGACTGTCATATGGTATCCTAGGTTTATAAATCGCTTATGGGACTACTACGCTACTCACCATATACAAATTAACATTGTTTTAATTCATGCTCTAAGTTTATATGGAATATTCTTTCATACATATATTTACGTTATTTTCATCATCGTTTTTCGAATTCCTAAGCAAATTATATTGCTAGGACAGTGTCAGCCAAGAGCTAGAAACTGTTGTGTACTGATGTGTGACTTACATACAAGTGTAGTTCCCATTCATATTGTTTTTATTGCTGCTGCACTTGCTAGCTACATCTGATTCTCCGCTTCTGAAGCATTGCTGTACTCTTTGTTCAGGAACGTCACGTATATCTGATCACAAATATTGTACTTTAGCGAGTCAACTGACGTGCAACGAAGGCCCTTCAGCTTGATTTGAGTTAAGTTAATAAAATGGAGTTACTGGAGCCTGACCAGCAAAATCCAGAGCGATTGTTGACGTGAGCGAGAATTTCAGCTTCCCGTGAAAAATGTATGTATGATTTTTTTTTTTTGTCATGTATCTAAATTTTTACCAATGGTTCACGAAGACCAGCAACACAATATCACCTTCAGAACTCGAACATGAGTCTCTGAGTTAAGTTAAAATACGTTAGAAAAATTAGGAGAAAGTGGCATAAATTTTTCATAGTATATTTTTGCTGGTCTCATATAGCATTCTTATTCCTTGCAGGTGCAAGAATGATCATTGAATGCTCTTCATCAACCGGCAATAATCTTTTAGAGTAAAAAGTTTGAAAGAACAAAATATTTAAATATATTGAGTAGATAAATAAAACATAAATTTTTTACATCGAGTGTATAATACCAGGTGTCCATAAAGTATTTTATAAAAGTCTCTCATAAAGTCTCAACAGCACCTGTTTCTCAAACAGAATCTCTGAAACTCATAAATTCAAAATGAGATTAAAAACTGTAATAAACACTAAATGCAATAAAACAAATTTGAATAAAAATCTTCTCAATTGCATTTGTAATACCTACATATTTGAAATGGTAAAGAGACTTTATGGACACCCTGTATATACTCAAGTCAACAGCAAGACTTGTTTAGATTGATGATGAAACCCTCACTCACCGAAAACAATTCTTCGGTTTTCAAATTTGTGTCAACAATATGACGAGATTTTCTATATAGCTTATGCGTTGTGATCTTCAGTTGCTTAGAGAAAGGGAACAGATCAAGTGAGTAGGCTCTGAGGGACGTTTTGAACTTGGGCTTAAGGAGGATTTCAGTAGGGGATGAGTTCAGAATACGGCTGAAGATAACACTTGTTTTAATGAGAGATTCTGATACAACACTAAGTATTTACCGTAATTTCTTGCCTTATGGTTCAAATGAAGCTGAGCCAACTCAATTAGTAGATACCAAACAAAAATAGAATATAATGTTGTTTGTTAATCAATTTTAGAAGATAATTTCTTTTTTTCATTTAATAATTACCCTTCCGTGCTGGGTTAGTGAAAAGTGCTGTTTGTGTACAGCCTTGCTTTCATTATAACTATTTAGTCATAAGGTAAAATAAAAGGTTCGAGTCAGTCGTTCTACGCTGGCCAAATTACAGCTCCAGGTGAATTTTACCGGAATAATTAAAGTAGTTTATGTTTGTAATGTGATATATCAGTTTCTAGCCTGAGAGTAAGTTCCCTTTCACGACACACTATCCTCGAAGAAAGTTCATGCTTAAATGAAACTAAATTTCGAGGAAAACGGAAGCGCCCAAGAGCGACATATGTTTGGCCAGTGCGCACTTGCAAAGAAAACTTAAACTTTCCTTCTGCCATCCATCTGCCTGGCAATTAATGTCTCAGAGGCGCTTCAGTTAAAATCTTTTCCCAATCTCACAAATAAATCTAGCATTTCTCATAAGTTTATGAGGGCAGAACGAATAATATTTTATTTACAGAACGTAATGGGTTGTCGGCTTCATTTCACGAATTACAGAAAATTAAGGGAAGGTATTAGCCAGCGTGTGACAGAAAATTGAGAAAACTCGCTCTCTACGATTCGAACCTTGTTTGAAGAAGGAATTTCAGAAATTCTCAGTGAATTTAGAATTTTAACTTCACACACATTCGCAGAATAGACGTGACCCAGAGCCAGACAGAAGTTACGGACGTTAGTGCCACCCCTGAGATAAATCCTGTCAAGCTGCGTTGGAGCCCCAGACCCAGAGAAGACTGAAAATTTTAGAGCAATCTAAGCATGAAAAATAACCAGAAAACCAACGGTAGTATAGCTGTTGCAACTGACTCAGTCGAGAAAACTGTGAAGCTGAAAATTCTTCAACATTATCGTCCTCATACAAAGTCTTTGACACGCGCTATTTAGATTCAAATTTTTTAGGAACTTATTTCTCTGTTATGTGTGAAGAAAATAACAGAGTATAATTCATAAAATTCTTCACAGCTTTCAATTTGTTTGATTTGGAATATTTATTTTCATGTTACAGCATTTACAAAAACAGACAAGGCTTTGCATTTCTTCTCGAAAGCGTCGTTCTCAGCGCATTTGCGTTACAAAAAACTTCTATAAACCAAAGCAATGCCTCAGCTATGGCCAGGACTATTTTTGTGTCTTTAAGAATACACTAACATTGTAACATTGTTTGTTGGGAGGTGTGTCCAGAACTATTCTCAACTGTCTGCTTATTGTCGTCGTGTTTCTTGTTGTCTGGGCAGAGTAACGCGGTGTCTTTTGTGCCACGCCGTCCAATTACAGGTGCTGCTGGCAATGAAGAGTGCGTCTTTTGCACACAAAACAAGCTCTGAAAACTCGCTTTTGAAGCGTCCTTCGTTAACAATCTCTAAGCTAATTAAAAGCCTAACGCGATGAGTGCATCTTATTATGACGCTGGTTCCGTTTCCCAATGAAGCCATGCTTCGGTGCTAAGATCTTTCTTGTCCGTTCAGGAAAGCTGAACCTTGCTGACAAAAGTCCTTTGTCATCCAGCTCCCCTAATTTTGTTCTATGGAACCAATAGGAAGTTTGAACATAATAAGGCTTTGCAATTACTGGCATTATTCTAATTTCAGGTATGTGATTGGTGCACAGATACTGAAATACTTGGAAATTAAACGTTGTGGAGTTTGAAATGATCGTCCGTGATAGTGTTACTACTGAACTGATCCAGAAATTATGTTCTAAGTATTTGTTTATCCAAGGAAAGTTAGAATACGAGTACATGAGTCTACATGGGATCAACTACAACCCTTTAGGTAGTTCATCAGGAAGATAGACTCATTATATGAAAATGATTGAATACTGTTTCAGCTTACGAAACACCGCTACATATCAATTGACAATTTCTTCAATCTTCCGTAAATAAAACTACGAGTAGATATGGTCGCAAGTAACGTGCGAAAGGACATTTTCACAGAAAATCAAATGATAGAGATGACAGGTTGTATCCCACTTCAGCAATATATATGGCCTCAACTGAGTTATGGAATACTGGCCAGAATTTCAGAAGAACTTGAATTTATGAGCATTTCTCCCGTCAAGTGCCAGTTTGCTGCTTAGAATAATAGCCTTGACACATTGCTCTACCCGTCCGTTCGGGTCAGAATTTTCCTGAGGTTAAAATAACGGCATGAAGCACACGATTTAAATTCCTCCAATCATCAATTCTTATTCCCATTCATTCATTCATTCATTCATTATCTACCCTATGTATATAAATAGCAGCAGTTATGGCTACTAGGCAGAGTTTCCATTAATATGGACTTCCCACAAAGGATTTTTTTACATCATGAGAGCAGAACATAGAAAATCTTTACTGCAGCAGTTTCTACTTGCGTACTTTATATATGCTTTGGTCTGGCAAGATGGTGTTCCATCGCAGATGCCAGAGCCAGACCCACAGTTTGAAAAATTGAACCTGACGCTGAGGATCCCCGCAGCAGCAAAGTTAGCATCTTCTTTGCCTCATAATTTTCACGAGTTGAGTTTCGTGGTACAACTTCCGTATGATAATGAGAGTAGTGTATCAGTCTTTATGGTTGCCTCGAGGAGCAGTTAGCGTTCCGTTTACATATCTTATGGCATAAGTTCTTCAAACATGAAGAAGTCATCATTCTCTTGTAGAGTAGAGTTAGCTATTAAGGTAGAATAAGAAACTTTAGCGCCCAATTTGAAGATTATAATGAATCTGCAGATTGCCAAGTAGCGTGTCTCCCATACAATGTTTAGTACTTGTATTTACTGAGGGATGAACATCTTAAACAGGAACTGTAGACGCACACAGCAAAGAAGAGGAATTCTCACCTAAAAAGTTACGTGAACAAGTCAGCTTACAATTGTAATATGAATTCACATTTTGTTTATTTGAAGGATAAAATGTTAGGCATTTATTTTAGACGTATAAATACTTTCCATGCTATATAGTTTAAATAAAATGCCTCATTCTCCAGTTTTTAACTTCAGAAAAATTACAGTAAAAGTTTGCCTATATGGCTTAACTCGTTTTCCTTAAAAATTTCAAGGCATGCAGTTTGAAATAGAAAAAAATTAAGTCAACTAAAACTGAATGCTCAACTATACTCACAAATACATGAACGTACGATTTACTTTATTCGAATGTATATTTGTGCGGTAACTAAATTATAAAAACACATATTCATAATTATTTTGAAAGTTTTATTCATGATAAATTGTCATCACTTAACTGCCAACTTGCAATTACGAGGTCAGGTAATGTTGACAGTGGAATTAAACACTTGGAAATAATTTGGCTGGCAAAATATGAATTAACTTGGTAAGACATTAATAAAAAAGAACTATTGTATTTCTGTGATTACTGAACTCCGAAGAAATAGTACACTCGTATTTTCGTGCATTTTGTAAAAGTATATAAGTAAATTCTAAACTGGCCCAGTAAAATTCATTAGTATTAATTTAACATTGTATTGATACTAATATTAAAATAATATTAATGAATATTAATTCATATTAGTATGGATTAATACACATTTAATATGTGTATTAATTCAATGTTGCGTTCGTTGTGAAGATCCGTTTTTCCAATTGGGAAATCTCTGTTTCAAAATTATCGTACATGAAATGGAGTACGTACATGTTAAAGATAGAACAGTAAAAAAATTAGGTGTGGTATGTAACTTTAACTTATGTATGAAATAAAAGAAACTTATAAGAGTTTTGATGAGATTATGACGGGGGTGAAAAATATTAAATGAAATATTTCAGTCTTTTTCACAATATCAGATCATTGAAAACAACACAAGGAAATGAAAATTGTCACAGTTGAGAGTTCGACCTAAACCCTAAATGAACAGAACATGAATACTTTTCTATGACCGTAACATTGATTCCATGCTGCCAAGTGGACCGAGCATAGAAGCAGCTCCCGAACCAACTTTCACACTCTACTGCTAACTTTATCCATTATATTGCACAATTACCCGTGTAAATGCAGTATTTCTAATAGCACCCGATGGTGTCTTTCGTATCAGTTGCTGAGTCTGTTGTACAGTGTTGTATGTAAGGAAGAAAGAAATAAAAACTATTTTAAAAAAAATTGGGGGATAAATGATTATTTGTTCTCGCAATATTCAACGACATTGGCTCTAAAAATACCATGATTTTTCCAAAGTGGCTTCTTCAATTAAAATGATGGGGTCATTCAGTTACAGGGCAACTTTGATGAGGTAATAGTTTCATTACCAGAGCACACTTAGTAATGACAAAAGAATTTCACCAGCGAAACAAATAATAAAGTGGGCTAACAACGACAGAATTTTATTTAAAATTGATCTTTAAAAGTTTGAATCATGAATATAGCAACTGAAAATTACAGATCAGGTAGAAAATGTAGTTAACAGGTAGAAAATTGTCTGACATACAATTTGTAAACAACATTGTAATTAATTTGTACTTTCTTATATGGTAACCTTATCATTTCGTCCTTAACTTTTATTTTCTTTATAAAAAAACAGAGTGATTCAATCTGCAAAGGCTAGAATCCACCGACTGATGAACTTGTCTTATGTTGTTGTTATAGGATTATTTTCTTAAGATAAAATGTAGTGTCACGATACAGCTCTTCATTGAACTTGAAACACTCTTGTGTAGCTAGTACAGTTGTCACAAGAATATTTACTTCGGTTTATTTCAGCTTGATATTAAATGAACAGCTTGAATTGAAATACATATTGATATTCTGTGAAGTTTTTCAAATATTTTTCATCGTTCAATCAATTTTTATAAATTTACTATCAGTCGTTAGAATTTTGTAAATTTCAACGTAAACTTCAGAAGGAAGATTTTAATGGGATGACATTAAAGTTTCAAGTCTAGTAAAAATTCAAACGTCACTTTTGCTACAAAATATAATATTTTTCATCATTTTCTTATCAATTGAAAACAATCACATGCTGTCCTAATTAACGTACACATGGTATTTTATCTGCTCAAATGGTTTGTCAATAGTGGGGGAGTTGTTACTCTAAAGCCAAAATCCCAAAAGTAGCTTTTTTACACGAATTGTATATTTTCTGCGAAACTGGCATTTCATATCCTCCTTACGAAAATAATCAAAAACCTGCTACGTGAAATAAAATGCTCACACTCTACACTCACTTATGTTTGCAACATCAAATGGCCACCACGTGGATTTCTGAGGAAAATTAACAGTGGCTGTAAATATTTAAATATTGGATTAGGAACCCTCCCAGTATTGTAGAGCACTGATTCTATGTCCTTAATTCAAGGCGCCATAGGATGATTATGGTACATGTGAGTGACTAAAATGCCTGTACATGAGTGAAGTGCGTGTACGTGACTGAATTGACTTGCAGGATTGATGTATACGAGTACGTGCGTGATTGATGGCTATACTATAGACGACATGGGACTTGGGTAGCTACCCAAGAATGAACCAAACGGCTTGTTTCTATCACCCTATTCTATTCTATTTTATTCTAGGTGCATGCGTCTTTCAAATCCATGAACACTGCTGGAAAAGTGTCATCTGCTGTGGAAGTTAAGTATGTATGTTACTAAATTTGAATAGGGAACTTTTCTGTAGTTGTAGTTTTTATAGTCACTATTTTACGAAGCAATTCTGACTTCCCCTCAAAAATTAAAGCCAGCTTTTAGTTTCTGTGGAGCAAACTTTTATTCAAGAGTGTGAGTTTCCCCGAGTTCGAAGTGCATTTATTTACAATTGTTTTCTGGCGGCATTTCTGACTAATGGAGCAGAAGCAGCTTTTAGTGCACTTGCTTTCATGGGCATGCTGGTTTAAAAGATGGAGAAACTTCTGGTCTAGATTAGTCTTTTCTGCTAGGGTTGTCACAAGAATTTATTTTGAACATTTTTTTAAAAAATACGATACCGTCAATTTCATCTAAATAAATTAAACGAACGTGATAAACTGTTGGAAATTTCTATGTAACCTTTTTTAAAACTTGCTTCAAATTGTATTTTGTAATTCTAAACTTCGCCCGTTTCAGTCACACGCGCTATTGTTCATGTGATATGTATCACATATCACATGTCTGCTGCTGCTTCAGACATGCAAGGCTCGGGAAATAATTACAATTTCACTGAAATAAACACAGCTTTTGCATGTGTCAGAGCGAGACTGCAACAAGAGTGTTGTCACTGACGTTTCCAGCTCTCCGCGCATGAATAAAGTGCCCATCACCAGCTGCATCGTCTCAAGATTTGATGCTTCAGAGCTACAATGCGACGAGTTTATCACAAGGAGGTAGTGACGAACTCAACACAGCCTACGATTGTCACTTTCACTGTAGACCTGACTTTACAGTAAGCGGGAATCTTTAAATAAATCTTATTTGTTTAATTTTATAATTTTCAGTGAGCCTGTAAAAAGAAAAAAAACATTGTTTTAAATTCAGAAAATGATCAATCCTGAGTTTGGTTTCTTACACATTTTAAAAATCTTTCTAAATGGAATAACTAGTAGAGTTTGATAAAGCTATTACAGCTATTTTTGATGATACATTTGATAAACATCATGAGGAAAAGATGTTAGACGTGCATGAACATGTTAATAATTTATGACGAGAGTTTAAAAATGATGATGAAGTTTCTGATCATGGAAGTACAATGTATACAGTTGCAAGTTACAGTGTTCGGTAATAATTACTCTGCAATTATGTCAAAATTACTTTCAAACTTTCTTATAGGTGTATTGTTCTTTGTCATTAAAATTAAACTTTTTAATAAAAATCGTTAAAGCACACGCAAGCGAGTCATTATTTACAACTTATGAGAATGAGGAAATGCACATCAGAAGTTACTTATATGAACTGGTGTCAAAATTAAAGTCTTTATCCAGTTAAGTTGAAAGTTTAAATTTCAAAATCGGATTCAAGTGTCATTGATAGAACTGAAGACCGTTGTGCATTCTGTGCATCGCTTGATTAGGAGCCCAGGTGTTAAATGTTATTTCACTCCCTTGAGTCTACTAAACTAAACTGGCGTGCAAACGTCTAGCTGAAGTCCATTTTTTGTGTATCTCAACGAAAGGCAAAAATACAAGCCTTGTGTGTATGAATTAAGTTTAAGATTTAAAACGCAAGATAATGAATTTTTCGAAATGAAAGTATTTGAACAACATCAATTTAGTCGTGTGGTTTAGATTTCATTTATTTGAAAGGATTGAAAAGGTGAGCGCAATGTTTTCTCTGCGAAAATTTAGGCTCATAACACAATGACCCGAAGTATTTACCTATTAGTTTTTACCACCTGACACTTGGAAATTTAGAGTCTTGATGTTTACATCATGTGTCTCAAAGAGAAACTGTATATTTTCATCCGAGATGAAATACAATCTCAATAGAGCATTTTTTGAAATAATTTTTACATGTTCAACTACATACAACAATGCATCATTCACTAGTAACAGTTGAAAAGTTTCTAGTGTTTTATTTGGCAGACGATGAAAATAAATTCACATTCCCGTGCACCATTTTTTTCATGAAAATAATCTCATTGTTTCGGAGTCAGTATATCAGTTCATTACGTACAGAGAATCAAAAATTTCCTCATTTTAAGACCCATATAATATTATTTGTTTGACAAGTCTAGTAAACCCGCCTCCAATCATCTCTCTCAAGATTCATTCTTTCCAATGCGCAACAAAACTCACACAGAAAACAATAACTTACATATAAGTATTCTTCAGACTGGTGGTGCTTATAGCACTGCTTTGTAAGGAGCGCTGCGCACAGCTACAGGACCTGTTCTTGTGTCTCAAGTGCTATGGAGTCTTTGAAGCGCTTCAGGAGTTTACTCGGACGACATCATTTGTGCCAGCGGGTGAGGGGCGCAGGACTGTTTGAACACCACAGCAAAATGTGAACGCTCAGCTCATTTCAGTATCTATGGTCAATGAGCTCCAGTAGTTGCTGGAGGGAGATCTGGGGTAGTATTTGCAGTGAACTGTGTTAATATTTTCCCTTGAATTTTCCTTACAAAATAGAGAATTTATTATTGAATGACTTCACTGAGATAAATGATAACACTGATATAAATAACTTCATTGATATGAATGATAACACTGATACAAATGACTTCATTGATATGAATGATAACACTGATATAAATAACTTCATTGATATAAATGACTTCACGGATTTATCATTCTAGGATTTGGACACCGAAAATGATCATTCACCTCCTGAGGAATTAAAATTTATGTATTTACTAGATAAAACTTTCTGTTTTTAGGAACACAATTTCTTATTTGAGATTATTAGTGAACTTTTTTCTTATTTTTGCTGATGTAGGATATTTTAATTTTTGACATGAGAGAGATTTTATTCAAATGGTTAGTCTTAAATGATGTCTTGAGGTGTGTTAGATACACATATGTCTAACCCTTATTGTTGTAGATTTACAGCATATGTATATATATATATAAATTCATATATACATGCAGATGTTATATAACCTTCTCTCTTCTCAGCATATCACCAGCTTGGTCGACTGGTGAGCGAATCTGCTTGCGAGCGGAAAGACCCGGGTTCGAATCCCGCTGCCGAGATGGTTGACGCGGCTAGAAATACGGCATGGGACTTGGGTAAACAACCGAATAATTATCGAAGTAATTATCCGACCCAAGAATGGGCCAGAAGGTTCGTTCCTATAGCCTCATTCTATTCTATTCTATTCTCTATGCTTGCATTTCAGAGCGTGTTTTTCAGACTTCCATCGTGATGGAGGCTGTGTTACTTAGCTTCTGATTTGATGTTTTTCTTAAGTCTAATTAAAGTTGTACAAACAACCTAAGAGGCGAAATCTTAGTCAATTGCACCTTAAACTTGAAAAAATTCACATGCATTTTTAAGTGCACAAAAGTGCAGCTAAAAAAATTGTAAGCAGGTCATGATGCATTTACTAACGGTTCATACAAATGTGAGAAAAAGAGTTCAATTTAGTTGTTCAAATATAAGAGGACTCATCAAATGAATTAATATTTTTTTCTCGCCGTAGTTTTCAAGCCAGTAAAAATAATTTAGTTTAATTACTGAAAATATTGCATCTACGTTTGAACCAAAACATAGTACGTTAGAGATATTTTTCTTTTATTTGCGAGGCAAGAAGCTTTGATATTCGAATGCAGTACAGGGTGGTGTCCACGAAAAATATAAAGCCATTATCTTTTCCTTACGAAAAAAACATAATCTTTGTTTTATGTAAGAAAACTCCTTTCCTCTCGTTAAAAGCATCGTTAATTCAGCAATAAACATTGAGTCATCATCAAACGGAGTGATTTCAAAAAAGAGCGAGTTTTGAAACAATCTCAGAGAATGCAGACGTCGACTCGAGGGAAATTTGGACCTGCTCCAAAGTCACGTCAAATTTACGGCCCCCATGCATCACTTTAAACGGGCAATTGTGAGCTGTTGAAGCAGGTGTAAACGATTTATCGAGAAAGCGCTGCACTGCGGATTCTGGACACAATTATCTGGAGAAGAAACAGTCAAGGAAGCAAAGTGACGCAGCAGTGAAAAATTTGAACTGTGTTTTTGTTTTGTGTTGATGAAGAAACCCAGTATACATATACTAATAAATTAAATTCTTCAAACATTTTTATCTTCAGAGGGGTTGAGTGTATACTTTTGTCATTTTAATGTGTGGTGGCTGTGTAGTTTTAATTTAGTAACAGTTAGCTCTTCCTTGTCATGAGTAGCTATTTGAAATAATGATATCGTAGAGGTATGATGATTTTCATGTAAGAAAAACAGGGTGTCATAGAATTAACCGTTTACACTAATCTGGTGTATAATTTGGTAAAATCTGACTGATAAATGCAATAAACATTGTTTAAAAATAGGCATTTGAGAAATGTTCTGCACATCCTTTTTATAGTTGCCTGCATTGTGAACACGATCACATACGGTATGGACATGTAGATTTCTGCCAATAATTTTCATACTTTGAGGCCTACCAATTAAACCTTTGATGTTTTACTTCAAAGTTTTGTGTATCTAATGTATGAACGAGAGACTTTAAAGTGATTGTAGAAACAACTTGGAATTAAATGAATTGATTAGTGAATAGAGTCATGGTCCATTGCTTGCTTGATGCAGTGATTTCTATATATAAAAGTAAGCGTTTTAAAAAAAGCTCACAACTATAAAATGACTGCCAAAAGCAGAAAAGACCGTTAGTGAAGAAAGAGAACAATGATCATAATGCAGAGAGAGTAAGATTTTCATTCATATAAAATGTTTTGGTTTCACTTAATAATTAGAAGCAAAATTGACTGTTAGCAGTGTCAGACATTGCTGATTATCTGTTTAGATGCTGTACTGAAATGTCTTATCAATCACGATTGATTACACATGCATATTTTAAAACATACATTGTCAACAGTGTTAAAAACTTCGCTGTGTTTCATTTTTAGATGAGATCTTAAATTGAACAATGGTGCTGATGAATATAAGCCTGTGAATTAATATCAATCGGAAAAAAGAGATGAAAGAAGTCGTCCGAATTAGGACGGTGCTGTCAGCCTCCATCATTGTGTCAGAAATAGAAAGTTTCATCTCGCAACAGTCGCAGAAAATTAAAATGTGTCATAGCGTACTGGATGATTTACTTGGAGGCATGTAGAAGTGAAAAAACGAACATTAAAGCACTAGGTTTTAATTATGCGGTAACGCCTTCCAAATCAGCATTTGGCAGCTATGGTATAATCAAACAACGTTTTTGCAACCCAACATTTGCAAAAATTTAGCCCCTACCACTGCATCGAGCACATTTCCTTCCCACTACTTATGAGATCGACAGTTCCTACATTACGCCTCTACAAATATTTAAGGCTATGAAGGCCAAAAAACAACTTAAACTTTTATCAAACACGTCTCGCACGTAAATCAAACTGTGAATATATCATTTACACTCTCTGCTTTGAAACATTTTTCATGGTTCCTCTTCATTCCTGCTGATATCGTATTTAGTTCTCTATCATATGTTTTACAAGCAGTCCACAAAGAAATATCGTCGCTTGAATAGCTCATTCAGTTGATCAAATAATAAATCGCGACTATAAAATAGATCCATCAAAAACAGGCTTGAAACAAAGCAAGCATTGTACAGACTTTCCAATTATTTACACTGACCAGCACCTTTCTACTCTACAGTATAATACTATGAAAGGCAAGTAGGAAGAAGCCATAAATATGTGAGCAGAATTATCGATTTCATAGCAAGAAAGAATGCACGTGAAAGACCCAGATATGGCCTCTTTATTGAACTCCAGCCCCACCATATTTGGAATATGTAGCGCAACTCTTGTTTCTTTCCCTAAGACACGACATAAAAAAATGGAGAGAATTTCCCATAAAGCCTAGAAAATAATTACAAAACTCCATAACTTAAGCAACGAACGGTGTTTTCAAGAGATTGAACTCATCACTTTTCAGAAAAGAAAACTGCCAGATCAACTAACTCAGGCCTAAAAACATCTTAAAAACGTCAACGATGTTATCCCGGAAGTGATTCCGACAGAGACAAAGTACGAAACAGAAATAACGATCAAAAATCAACAATAAAAAACTTTAGGACACTCCAAGGCCGAAAATTTCTATCCAGTTAATTTCTTTTCTCAAAAAAGGGGATTTTTTTGTTGAAACTGACGTATTGATGCCTGTGCCTAAAAATTGATGACTGTGACTGTTGCCACGTTGATTCCAACTGACATCACTTTTCTCTGGAGCTTGCGTGTTATCTGTGCCTGACGACATGGAACTTGCGTAGCAACCCAAGAAAGACCCCTTAATTTGTTCCTGTTGCTATATTCTGTTCTCTTCACTTTTAACACAGGAATATGAACTCTTCATTTCATAGGCTCCTATTTGTACCTCATCTTCTGTATTGCTATTTCTGCTTTACTGGACGTACTGATCTGCTCACTGGACGTACTGATCTGCTTACTGGACGTACTGACACTGATCAGTACTGCACGTACTCATAGGCATCATCATACCTTTTACCACACGACTTAATTCATCCATTAACATCACTCACCTTTAACATCTTCGGCTTACAGTCAAATTTCTCAGCACTAATTAATTTTCCTACAGCATGATCCTTCTCTGTCCGTACATAATTTCCAGCCTGCTCTTATTCCGAACCACGCTTTATGCCTTCTTCGCTTCATTTTAAATATTATTTTCACAGTGCAATTTCCTAATTTTATTCCCGCAAAACTAATCTGTTATCTTTTTTCCCCATTCAAATCGTCACTATTTTTCCACTTTTCTCGAATTCTGCTATTCTCTATCGAATTCCTGACTACTTGCTACTTTATGCGAATTCCCTGAAATGTCTTGTAATTTTTTGTCCGCAGGCAGTTAACTTACTACTTTTATTTTTCTCGGAACTACCAAATCACCAACAGTAATTTTCCCGCATCTGAATCACTAACAAGCAAGCCTGCGGGGGTTTTTACCTATCCATCCATAATTTAAGCCACATCGTTTTTAAATTCATGAAACAAACCACTTCTTTCGCTCCATTTTCGTTTCTTTCAACTGACATGCATTCAGCTCTTGGTTTCAACATACTGTATGACAGCAACTTCACTACTTTTGCATCTGCTTGTTTTACACTCACGCTCATTCAAATTACCCATGAAAGTTGTATGAGCTCTGACCACCTTGTTCTTTATCCACCTTATCTGAACCAGGAAAAAAGCACAGATGATTGGATTTCCTGCGGCCTCCCCTTAAATTTTTACTTTTTTAGCAATACTTTTGTGGGCCCCCCCAAAAAATGACCTAAAATATTTTTATCACGATGTGGTAGAGCCCTCTGAGTGATTCAGAACAATTATTATTACTAATAATTCATAATTGCTAATATGATTTCAATATTTATTCGCTTGTCATTCGAAGCCGGTCTAACGCCTACTATGATTCGGCGTGCCTTATTATTGAGACATAATTTTGATAGATTATCAAAGCGCTCGCACATTTCCATCAAACAGCTTGGCGACCGATTAATGCTTACGTTGCAGGCTGCAAGTTTGAGAAGCAGTTCAAGTTGGGAGAAGTTGTAGAAACCCTGATCTTAATTATAAACTGAGAGCAAGTCCATGAAAGTTATTGCTCGAACTTAAGAGGACGATCGAACTCAATTTACTATTTAGTCACTACGTCGTTCACCGGACTGCAAACGTAGTGAATTTACCTTGGATCGACTATACAAAGGAAATTTGGCTTGTTTTATTAAGATTTCTTGATAACAAAATGCTTCAGAAAAATATTCTTCATTCCTTTTCTGATCTCAGAATAGAAACCGACTAAATTCAACTTAGAAAAAATTCAAGAGATTAAATGTGAATGCACAAATTTCTGTCAGATTTGTTTAGTATATTGTCATTATTTTTTCATTGCAATGCAGACAAACCTGAATTTGATAGAATGTTGCTTGGGAGAAAAAACTTTTCGTTCTTCACGTACGTTTTTCCTATCAATAATTCCTTTATTTTCTAACGTTTACAATAATTAATTTCCTTTAGTTACGTCATGCACCCTGATACTGTAAATTTATTTTTATCTCCATACGTTTCAACTTACACAGTGATAAATTTTAGTAATTATTAGTACAGATTGTTGAACAATGGACAATGCAGGTCGACAGCGTTTCCGTTTCCATCACAAGTTTGTTATTCAATCTACAATGAATGTAAAATTACTCAGACAACCAGAATGCCGACCTTCAAATTCCAGATTTCAAAATGACAAGATTGATGCTCAAATTTAGCTGCAATAGTAACCTTTTTAGTCATTATAATTGCATGCATTTTCCTTTAATACATTCCAATTTGAAAGGAATTGTTTCTTAGAGTGCTGCCGAAACGGTTGCATCAAGTTTGAACAAAAGAGTGCGTTTAATATAGAAACATTTTTGAATCGAGTAGTGAAGTACAATTCTTATAAGATTTTGTATAAGTATGTCTCTTCTGTCCAGAGCTCTAAGTGCAACAAAGCGCTCATCTGAACAAGATGGCATTACATTTATAATAGTTATTTGAATCACATTGTGTCAATAAATATGTATATTCCATCAACAATTCTTACATTTTTTGGGGATGAAATTCTTTACGTGCGAATATACTTCCGGTTGATCTCTGAAAAGATTCGAGAGCGTCTTAAAAATCAGTATATAAAAAGATGCAAGAAACTCGAATCATTTTCTAACGATACACAATTCTTACCAAGTTACGACTATATTAGTGACTATTTCTATGTATCTACGATGAAATGTTAGTCGGTAACATGTGTACATTTCGTAGCTTTTCATTTAAACATCAATTGTGAATCTTTCGTAACTTACCCCAACATATGCAACCACGTTGGACTTCATTAAAAGTTTTTAAATACTTTGAAGTTGTGGACTCTATTACAGGAATGATTGTGAATCGTACACAATATGGGATAGAAATAAAGTGCTCAGTTTCCACTCGCATTTCGTCGTCGCATCAGAGTTATTACGCAAAACTCCACACAAAACTAGTACTTCTCATGTTCCTTACAGAAATTATGATAGTTTTTACGTTATTAATTTTACTCTAAATATTTTTACGTTATCAATTTTTACTTAAACATTTTTTAATTTTTTAAATTACAATTTACGACCTTTTGTTTTTTCTTAGAGGTGACGTTAATTACAATTTTAATAAATGATCATAAAAAACATAGACTTTTACTTTGCTACTCATTCCCATCATTAATTTTTTATCCCATTAAGGCTTCCTTTGAGAAGCTAATTAAGAGAAAATTGAAAAAGGGAAATATTTTGTAGTTGATCAGGAAGTGGAACCCTGTAAAGTGGTGGCTGCTACAGTGGTGCCCAACCTGCGGTGCATGCGTCACATGCACCGCATTGAACGATTGATGATGGCGCATTGCCTCATCAATACAATGCAAAGTAAAACACTTTGCATTGTTTGTGAAGTCAAACATGATTTTGTGTAAAATTGGCGCATCTGATCTTATATTATAGGGCAAGTGGCGCATGATATGTAAAAGGTTGGCCACCTCTGCCTGAGTGTAAACTAAAATTTGAGAAAATTTCAAATTTGTAAACTAAAATTTGCGAGCAAAATTAACACTAATTTTACACCTCTCCTTGACGATTTTTCTTATTGTCCTTTTTATGTGATGGAATAACGCGGGCATCGAGTCATATAAATTATACGTGAAAATATTCCACTGATGTGGATACGTAGCTACATAAATTCAATATTTTGAATTTTAACCTGTGTTTAATGTCGTTTGTTTTCCTGTACTGCTGTTTTAATCAATATGTTTGTGGTACCTAAATGCGGTAGGAAGGGCCATAACCTGTATATTTTATATTTTATGTATAATACTTTTATATATTATAAATTTTACATTACACATTATGCCTTCATTTAATCGAGGACACAAAAATTTAAATCATTTAAATTAACTTCGTTCTGATATATTTTAAATCGTAAAAACAGCTTACAAATTCAGGAATAAATCTCTATATCATTCACATTACAATAATTGTTTTAGATAGAAGACAACGTGTTAAAGAAAAATGAACGAAAATATTTATCCTTAATACTCAAAATATTTCTTCTCTATCATAAATCAAGTACTACAAGTATCATACAAGTCACACTGAGAAAATAGTTTTCATACAGAGTACCAAATGTTAGCTTAAAATTTAGGTCATTTTTTTCGAAAAAGCTTTTATTGTTGTTTTGAACTCAAGCATTATACCGAATTTGTTGAGAATTAAATCAATATATTCCAGGATGGGCTATGAATATATTTTTGTTTTCAGTATAACGCTACATTTGACTATAGCCGCTAATAAAAATAATGCTCTACAATGTTAATGAAACTGTTTCTTTGAATTTAGGTTACAGTTTCATTTCTTAAGACATTTATCGAGCCCTTAAAAAACTTCCACAGTGGAAAGTAAAATAAATAAACAACAGCCTGTGATACATGCATAATTCCTCACGTGAACGCTTCAAAGAAAAAGATGTACAATGTTACCAGGTACATCTTTCACTAGTTACTTATTTTATCCACATAAATCAGATAGAATTTTCATCCATATCTTTTTTAGTGATTATTGTCAAAATATATCATACTCATGCTTATTTTTTAACCATAAAATACGATAGATTATAAGATAATTCTAAGATAAGATGTAATTATATAATACAATTTTTCATGCTACCTAGAATTCAGTGACACGATAAAGCTTTATTAATAATTCTGCTATGCCATAGTAGTTTTATTCCCTTATGGCGCATAAGAATCGTTATCCTGCTATAACTTACAAACAAAAGCCCTCGATGAGCAACAAAAGCAAGGGCATAGGGAACGAAGCACGTCTCTCTCTCTTTGCTTTCACTTGTTGCGGGCGGAATTTTTTACTGTAAAGGTTTGAAAGATCTGTTGGAGCTTAGTTTTTTTTTAATTTCATAATATTCTAACGCAGTGTAGTAAATGTATGCGGAATTCAAAGTTACAAGAGCCCTATTTCAAGTTTAATTTATTTTTTCCTGTCCGTGGAAATCGTTTTCAGGATCAGACTACGTATGTTTTTAAAGATTCTCTGGATTCGAAGAAAATACAATTTTAATTTTCTGGAATCTTTTCGAGTTCAGAAACGAGCGATCAGAATCACCCATAAAATTCAGCACAATTTTCAAAATCCGCAGAGCAGCAATGCAGACATCAACTAACTAGCCAGGCGAGTTCAATTTAGGGAAAATGAAGAGAGAGAGAGAGAGATATGAAAATATTCCTTCTAATGGGAAGAACGTTAACATACTCAAATGTTCAAATAAAACGTCTAGGGAACTGACGTAGTTTAAAAATTGTACCATCCCACGGATTCATTCGTCAAAATCAACTAGAAAAGAAAATGTGTCCTGGTTTATTAGGCACGGCATATATTTTGTTATGAAGCGACAACGAATGTCAGTGTATCAAAATGAACTTGCCACCAGAGAAAAAAAACGGAGGGTAATCGAATTTTTTAATCATGCAAGCTGTTTAACAGTTATAGTCAATCAAAGGTTGTTTTAAAATGCTCTGCTTTGTGGTCAGTGATTTTTTTAAGCGTGTTCTACCTAAGAAACTTCATGTGTGAAATCGGGCAGCCTGTTAGGCAGAATGGCAGAAAAGAGTAATCAGAAGATGAACATCCCACATAAAAACTTTTAGAAACTTGTTGATTTCATGAAAGAAATATACAAAATCGTTAAAATGAAGCATTCTTGAAAGCTTTTAAAGTATGAGTACCGGTAAAAAATATTCAATGAATATTTAACAAATCTTATTTATACTCTACACAAGCGATAGAGAACGAGTTTAGAAGCCAAAATAACAGTTATTCCTGTAATAGTTCAGTTTTTAGTACTTTAATATTTTAGTTGAATCCCACTGTATCATTTAGAGCAAGTTAATATCAGTCGACTCCTGTTGACTGATCTCAATTCAGTCTTAGTAGCAGACACAATTGCTTTGGTGTTTGCCTCCACCATGAGATGATTAGATTCCACAGGGCGGTCTCTAATCTTACTGTTTGGTGGGACACAATGCGTGAGGTGATTGATTGTCTTTGCTCGGCAGCGCTGGCGTACAGGTAACACCTTGTGCTTCCAATAAGTGTCTTTGTACTGGTTTCACTCATAACAAAACAGAACTTTGCTTTGAACTAAGAATAATAGCCATTGTCTGAACTGCACGTGATTTAACGATAGTATTCTGCGTAGATCATTTTCATGGTTGTTTGACATGAGCAAATTGTCGCATGTGGCTCATGCAGAAATGCCATTAATAAACGAGTTCATGAAATGAGAAATGCAAACTAATTTTATTAAACATAGTATTTTTAACAGCGACTTTTACGTGTATAGCCATCACATCTCTTTGGCAAATACATATATTCTCTTGCATAAGCGACTTGAAATTGTATTTGGATTCGAAATAACAGATATGCGTGTAGTAGGAACGAACTTTATGAAACAAAGGGAAGAAGTTATATTTTATCAATAAAAACTATTTTGGTGAAAATATTGACCATAGTTTAAATGTCAGAGCTATCATGAGTCTTCCCTATGAATAATTCAATTCTTTTTAATATTTACATAAACGCAATGTTTGAGTGTTATCATTGTAACCAGAATATTGAGTTTATTTCTATTGTGTTTATGAGATTGTTTCAACAGAAATACGAGGGTGACAACGATGGCTCACAAAAATAATTTTGCTAGATGTATAGGTCCCCAACACGCGTTCTAGACTATAGTGACTTGTTGATTCAAATTATGTAAATCATTTGCCTATATAACCCACCCTGCTGGAGATATAAACCTTATACTACTTGTCGTTGGTGAGATATACACAACCATTCATATACCTTATATAACTCGCTATTCGTGAGATATACATCAACCATTTATATACCTCATACAACCTGCTGATCATGAGATATACAACAACCATTTATGTACCCTTAACATTGCATCCAGGTAAACGACTCACGGACAGAAGTTTTGCCCGAAGACATGTTACTACATAGGGTGCTAATAAGGGCACCAGCCCTGAAAATAGTGCATACGGTTCTTATGTTGCATATGCTATACAGTAACATCTAGTTTAGGGTGTGATATGCGTGTAAAATGCACTCATGTAAAAAAGTACAGGTCAGAGTAGCATTTTGTCGATATCATTAAACCCTGACGTGATAGAGTACGAGTAAAACGATTTCCAGGTTTGAAATGAGCATAAAAAGCTGCGTTAGAAATATACCTAGGTCTTATGTCACATATATACAGCTTGTTTATCAATGAAATTTACTTCGCTAACGTACTGTGCAGTAATATTGATCATGACGTGCAATAGATTAAATTAGGTTATTTGAATACATGTAAAGTGGCTTTCTCAGATTATGTTTAAAGAAATTTTCATGCGGACTGAGCTCTTCATCATGAGAAGGTAATTAATTTCCTGTTTTGCATGACTCAGGTACTTGATCCTCTTAGGTCAAGTATTTTAAACTTTAAATGACGGAAAGAACGCGGACGCAAGAGACTAAAGAGGCTTTTTTCTTATGCTGTATAAATATTTTTGAAAAAATCCCAGCTCGGATGAATGGAGCACAATACTCATTTCTTCTCTACTCGAATACACAACTGAAAAACTGATTGTAGTGCTGGATCCTGCATGGGTGACAATGAGCTGCCATTAGTAGCATTAGAAGCAATAGGAATAAGATTGGAGACAAAGGCCGGTGAGCTCCTAGTAATCATGATGATAATATGGCCTTTATTATTGACACACAGGGGAGGTGACGATCTAAGATATCGCACGTACATCCGTCATTCAGTGGCTAACGTATAATCAGTGCGCTGGAAGCTGTGTGTTAGAATTACCCATAGTGATGTAAAGACACTATAAATTATGGCACAAATAAAGTATTCATGGACTGAATTTGAGTTTCTACTGAATTTAATCATTTCTCATCTGAGGATCTGTGTCGACACTTTTCCGAAACAAGTTCATATTAAAGTGCCTTAACTTCTTAAATATTTCACATAATGACTTCAAAATTCAGAACAGGTAAGAAGATTAAGGAATGGAATGAAGATAGAATGTTCCGATATGGGCTGTGGATCATTGGAATTATTGACATTTTTGCATCAACAGCATTTCTTTCAGCATACCATTTGATGAGAACCTAAATTTATGATAATTGTTATGAAGTTTTTCAGAAAAGATAAGTATTAAGTACTATTCCAGGCTCAAATTACGTTTGTTTTTTATTGCATTGGCACTGGCAGTAACATGGTACTGACCTACGATCATTTCTAATGAGTGATTTGACAAACTGCAATTTCTGACGAGTGAATTGACAAACTGCAATTTCTGACGAGTGAATTGACAAACTGCATTTCTGACGAGTGAATTGAGAAACTGCAATTTCAGACGAGTGAATTGACAAACTGCAATTTCTGACGAGTGAATTGACAAACTGCATTTCTGACGAGTGAATTGACAAACTGCGTTTCTGACGAGTGAACTGACAAACTGGAATTTCTGACGAGTGAATTGACAAACTGCAATTTCTGACGAGTGAATTGACAAACTGCATTTCTGACGAGTGATATGACAAACTGCCATTTCTGACGGGTAAATTGACAAACCGCCATTTCTGACGAGTGAATTGACAAACTGCCATTTCTGACGAGTGATATGACAAACTGCCATTTCTGACGAGTGTTTGGCATAGCTGCCTCTAGAAGAAGAAACTTGTGGCGTCACGTGAACTTCATCTTACGTGAGGCTCGCTTTTGAATGGTCAGGGAATTGACAACTCGCTACGAGGCGTTCGAGGTGAATACCAAAACAGCTCGTGACGGCCTCTGGTGGAGGGACAAACACAAGACACCTTCTGGCAACACTGTGTCTTATGCTCGGGCCTCCAGGTCCATTCTACATTTTAAACTTAATTCAATTCATGTTATATCATGTCCGGGATTAATATTTATGGAACAAAAGCATTGGGTTGTCAAATTTCATTGGGCATTCGTTTTCCATATATTTTACTCGATAGTTTTACCTACCTACCTTTTACCTCCTACCTTCCATGCTTTCTTCTACTTCAATGATAGTTTTATGACCAAAAACGGCAAATATTTTCTTAGCAATCCAATTGAAATTTGCGTTGAACTTACACGCTCACAATGGATGTCACACTAAGTTTTATTGATAAAATCTATACCAGATTTGTGAGATCAAGTGCATTACAATTTTGTTTGAAACCTCCATGTAAATTTCCAAAACGTTTTCTTAAAGAAAATATTTAGCTCCGGCTGAACACAAACATCGGCCCTTTGATTAAAAAACAGCTACCATTCGTTTTCCCAAACTGAAATACAACACACAAAGAAAAAATTTCTGAAGTTTGTTCTCGTTAAAATGTCATGGAATAATTTCTGCAGCAACATTCTTAACGCACGAACAATTATCAGTTGTATAGGAATAACAAATTCGAGTATCTAAACACAAGACAAGGCGGCGTTGGCCTGATAACAAGAGGGTGTTCACCTTTTAATTTAACCAAATCAGGGGCTCATTAGGAGGCAGACTCACTTAATCAACAACCTTTCACGGACACTCGCTCTAGAGGGTCAAAATTATTCTAATTAGATGTTACTGTTAGTGAATGCAGGACTGGGCGAGGCGTTGCAGTGGAAAAATAATGAAATGAAACAATCTGAGATTGATTTCATCGCCATTATTTGAGTCGATAAAACATTAATATTTGTTAAATTCTTAAGAATTTATCGTTATACAGGCATTCATTTCCTGTCCTCTTTCTGCCAAAAATTGAATCAGGATTGCAAAAGGAGTTGAAGTATTAAAGCAAAGTTATGTTATTATAGTTTAGGAGTGATTTTTTTTAAGGAGTAATAAAACTTATACTAGTAGCAAATAACCCCTAAACTATGCGCAAATAAGTGAAGTACTTGAAATAGGACTATAATATCAATACAACTGAGAGCTTTTTTAATCTTGCTATCATTGTAGAATTGAAAATTCATTCAAATATCTATTCTGAAATTTTTGAGCGTGCACAAGAAATTACTATGAGTATAAATATTCAAAACTGTCATAAATCGTACGAGACTATGTAAACTTATACAAAACATTCCTAAACTATGGCTATGACTTCATACGATCATACAAGATTCTGGGTTACACTATGCAATCCTTTAGACTATTCATACTTGTTTTCGTATATGCAAGGCTTAGCGAATCCTTCATATATATAGCGAGTCCTTAGACCCAATTCATAGGCCAAAATTTACAGTAGTAACTTAAATACTGGTTGTAAAAACAATAGAGTTTATTTATGTTTCAGTTACAACATAAGCTGCTATAGTACGATCAACAGATATTGACAATAGAGCAATAAGTTATAAAAAATATTCAATAGTTATATATTAGTTCAAAAAGGGGTGATAATGGTGTACCATACGTTGGAAATTTGTGTTCATTGCTTCAAATGTTCAAAATGTATCCCAAGTTAACCACAGCACAGCTGTACTCTTTTTCTTGATGTGGCTTATCATCTTCTCGCCTCTTCCTCACTCATATTAACTGCAAAGTCTTCCATAATACGTTTCAACTCTACCAAAGTGCTTGACTGTGTGATGTTGTGTTCCATGGCTTGGGCCCAGAAACAGAAATTAAGGGGGGACAAGTCTGGAGAATATGGGGACTAATGGTGATCCGTCCGACGTGAAATCAATGTCACCAAACTTGGATTCTAGGAAAAGATACTAGGCTGACACATGGTAGCTGGTGCCGTCCTGCTGAAACTAGTATTGACGTCTGGTGGTCCGAGCCTGAAGTGGCTGTCAAACTGTACTTTTTAGAAATTTCTGCAGCTATACCGAGTGGGTCATAAACACTGTGGCAAAACAAAAACAACTATTTTCCTGGAAAGAAACATTTATTTCAAAGTCTAAATTTAAAAATAGTAATAAATTTACTAATCTAAGACAATAAAAAATATATTCAAAATGCTTCCCTTCTGCCTTCACTATTTTGCAAAGTCTTTCAGGAAAGTCTTTTGTGGCTGCACAGTCTACTTCTAAGGGTATTTCTCCCATCATTTATTCCATTTTGACTTTCAAACTTTTTTACTCAGGCAAGTAGTTGAGGAGGCTTCACCTTGATGATTGATTTTATGAAATTACTTTGGGTATTATTTAAGAAACAATAATCATCAAAATTAATTTGAAAACATGTAACAGGATATATGCCTCAATCTGTACATCAAAGTTCACGGATCGTTTAAACCAGACAACAATGAGGGGGAATAATTACATAAGTATTTTTTTTAAATATTGTGTAATTATTATTATCTGCAGATCATACTGTACTACAGCCTATCCTAGTATGACCGCCACTTACTCCGCACAAAATTTAGCTCATCTAAAAGCTACTTCGTTTATTTTCTGCTTGTACGTCCATTCACAATTTATAATGTTTAGCGAGTATTTGAGTTGTTTAATACCTACGTGCAAAGATGCCTGTCATAGTTAGAGATATTACGGTTGGCATGAATCAATTATTGTTTATCTGACTAATTATTAATTCGCTTATTTTGCTTAGTAATATTCATATTACACATTATACTTGATTTGAACATGCTCTATAAGTCTTGTGAGAAGTGGCAACAAAAGGTGAAGGACTGCTGACATTTTCTCAATCTTCTAATAATTCTACTTGTGCAGATTTACCTGTTACTGCAACGGGGATGCACGTGTAGGAATACATAGGCTCTACCAACTCGCTTTACCGACTCATTTTACGAACTTGCTGTACTAACTCGCTTTACCAACTCGCTTTACCAACTCGCTTTACCAACACACTGTACCAACTCGCTTTGCCCACTTTCTTTACCAACTCGATTTACAAACTCGCTATACCAACTCGCTTTACCAACTCGCTTTACCAACTCGCTATACCATCTTGCTTTGCAAACTCGCTTTTCCAACTTGCTTTGCTAACTTGCTTTACCAACTTGTTTTACCAACTTATTTTATGAATCTGCTTTATCAACTCGCATTATCAATTCGCTACGGTGTTTCTAATTATAGTCAATGTGCCTCTAGACAATACTCCCAAGACCTGCAGAAGTGGCAGCTGTAAATGTTGCCTCTACACTTACATAGAAAAAGTGCAATCACAAGTCGTATCAGTGGAGTGACGGAACACAATAGTAAAATCAGCCTCACACAACTAAATATCCATTACACAAAATAATTTTTCCCATTATTTG
>VCRD01000194.1:214776-233958 GCA_006783055.1 Trinorchestia longiramus | reverse complement strand
AAGCCCTAATGCCAGCTCAGACGAACCACTAAGAGGTTCGTTTGGCTCTCACTGGGCCATTCCCACTACTTATTCTGTACAGCCACATAGTGCTAAATAAAGTATAGTAATTTACATTGGATTTGACTTTCCCACCTTCAAACGCGCAGTGAGGCTTGAGCTTTTAAGAAGTTAAAGTGGTTTCTCCAAAAGACCCAAATGAAAGATGTCTTGTTGCGTAGGAATGTTGTCATCAGACTCACGGAAGAAGTATCGAGAACAAGAAATTTCACCATTTTAATGATGTAAACTAAACATGAGAGAAATGACTGCAAATGAAATACTTTCAGGAAGTAGTATCAATAAAAACAGATATTGATTGTTGGTCTGTGAGGAAAATGGTACTTGTGAATCTCGGTACAATTGTAGGAATGAAATGAGTATGAACAGCGTCGAACATACTCGTGATGGAGATCTTTGGCTTGCCAGTTTTTTATATAGTGGAGCAGAAGAAAGAAAATAGTATGCCCTTTTATATAAAACTTTAAGCAACCTATGCTTTTGCATGTCAATATACTTCTTTGAGCATCATATACCACTTTACTCTATATAATATTTAAATGGACAACTCAGGAAGCACAGCAACCATGAATTTAGCTGCCTCAACTTAGAGAGGAGCATTTAAAAAAGATGGACAACGTAATGCACACACTTAGCAAGCCTTCTTAGAGTTTCCAGCTCTCCAATTAAACTAAGTATGATTGAATAAATATCTGTCTAGTGACTTCCATGAAGAACGCTTTCCGGTGTGCTGGTAAAGATTCAAGAACATAAGGACTAGGCAAAATAGATTGTTTCGCTTGTTCAGTGGGGAAGTTTGCGAGGTTTGTCAAGAGAATCTTTGTTTGTCTTTAAGTATCAGGAATAAGGGGCTATGCAGCCTCTTCGTGCAGCAGGACATGAGTGAACAGAACTTTGAAGATTTTGTGTTATGCTTCATCACTGTCACACTTGAGTTTATATTTTTGAGCTTGAACATGTTTGAAGCCTTCAAAGAGAGTGAATAAAGAGGTAATGAATTTTTTGAATTTTTATTTTTTTTGAATTTTATTTCAAAAAAATATTCGTTCCATTTGTGCTTTGTTTAAGCTCTGCAAAGCTCTAATCATGATTGCATAACTTAAAATGAGTGGAAACACGCGATCTATGAGTAAAACCTTTTATTGTTTAGTGAGTCTTCTTCTTCAGCGTTAGGATCGCAGTTGTTAGTCGAGAGAGGGTAATAACGGATGGCTTTGATTTTTTTACAGTGAACAGAAATGTGCATCATTACACTTGTTCTGAGCAGTTGCTTGCTGTTCGTTTCACATTTTAAATCAAGACTTGCTTACAATGCTAGTTGTAAGCAACTCTTGATACAGTAAGAGTTTGTGTTAACCTCCGTATATGTAGCTGCAATTTTTAGCAATTACAAATACAATAAATCTAAATTCCAGTCGGTCAATGGTTCAACTGTTACATAAAATACTTCACAAGCTTTACATGTTGATGCAGCTTTTGCTACCAACACAAACCTTCTCAAACTCAAGTAATAAATAGTATTATTGAAGCAGTTACGAGAGCTCTCATGGACACAAGCCAAAAACTACGCACCATAAAATAACAGTTTTGAAGTTTACTATGTAGGCAAGTTCCATAAATGACCACTACTACTAAAATTGAGAATTAAAATAAAATGTTTGGAATACATCATTATTCAGAACTAGAAAGAAAAAATGAAAGAAGGAAACAAAAAAGAAAGAAAGAATTAGAGGACGAAAAAAGAAAGGTAGAACCTTAATTTCGAATCAAGTATAAAGTACAGATACATTAGATTTCCAATTCCTAATGCTAACATCTCAAGACCAGTGATGATGCTTCAAGCGACTATTCCTATCCTCGGTGCTGCAACTTAAAGTAGACGCTCATAGGGGCATTTCGATGAGCTTGATGAAAGTCTAGTCTTACTCCGCGCGTCCATCGTCTCTGTATGCTGTACATGTTTTGCTTCCGTCGATGGACAGGCAGAAACAGACCAAGGTGGATACTGAAATTGAACGTGCGTCTTCCTGCATCACAAACGGGGATGCACGCCGCTCTACTGCTGTGACAGCAGAGAGAATGAACAGCCGGCGCGAGGCTCACTGGTTCAGAGGTAGTTGAGGAATGTTCCCTCATTGAAAGTTTACGGGGAAATTAAATTAAGCTAAAAAATATAGCGACTGGGGAACGTAACAAAGCTGTTTGGAGAAAATTTGTGTATAATGCTGAAATTCGTCTGGTAACCGCTGGAAATTTAATTTCAACAATTACATGATAAAAATGAGCACCTGTTAACTTAAAAAAGTTTTTTGAATGTTTTTCACAAACGTCGTTGCTATGAGTCTGTACATGGTCTGGTGTAAAGCCACGATCATTTCATTGAACTTTTAAAAATGATCGGTAGAGTTCAGTAACTTGACAGATTTTTGAAAATGGTCGTTAGAGTTCTGTATCTCGACAGGCATTTAAAGAAGGTCGGTAGAGTTCAGTATTTAACAAACTGTTGAAAATAGTTGTTAAAGTGCAGTATTTTGACAAACTTTTGCAAGTAGTTGGTAGAGTTTAGTATATTAACAAACTTTTAAAGATGGTCGGTAGAGTTAGGCAAGGTCGAAGGTCATAACTATTATTATCCATATTCTTCTCATTCTTTTTCTTCTTCTTATTTTTATTGCTGACAATTATTAGTTGTATCCCTATTTAACTAAATGTACACCTGAGGCTACAGAATCTATCAGCTTCATTTGTTGCTGACAAGTAAACTGATTTTCCTTTCTTCAAGGACACTCCGTTAACCAGCAACAGAACAATTGAAATGGAAAGATTTAAAGTATGTTCAAAAATAACAAAATTAAACTAAAAAATTACGAAATTAAAATAACAAATTTTGAATGAAGGTTTAGGCCTATCCATGGCTTAATTAAAAATTAGCTGAACTAAACTGATATTGTTTCTAAAATTAACTCGTAGGTAATATCTTTTACCTGAAAACCATTACTGAGCAAGTTAAATTTAAAAGCAAAGAACTGAAGTGATAACTAATTCCTGGTGAAAAACAAAGATCTTTTGTATAAACAGAGACTGGTCATTCATCGTGAGGAACTTCCCATGTAGCGATAGAGACTTCATAAATTCTTCATATTTCATTGTACTTTATCTCACCTGTCATAACATTCTTTTCGGTACCTTCTGAAGTTATCATTCCTCCTCTTGAAGGTTCTACAATCACAGACAGAAGTCCTCTAACACACATACTAACCTCTCATCTAATTCATCTGAAGTGTCCCGACGCTTTTCCTCTACGATATCGAGGGGAAATTCATTTACAGATATCGCCATGCTGAATTTACTCTCTTGGTCATGTGGTCTTAACTTCAAGGGGATTGTGTCCAAAGCGGAACACACGACTTTGACTCTGAAGCGCGCGAACACACGCGAATAGTTTTAATTAATTGTGACATCAGGCCCGACACGACTTCGACACAACGACTAGTTTAACTTCAATATCAACGCTTAAATTTGATCCTGTGAGGCTGAGAGATTTTCTGTACATGGTCCTAGCAAATGAAGCTAAGGAAAGTCCATGACACAACAACAATCCCAAAATAATGTGGAGTCCCAACAGGCACATCACATCGATTTACTACTGGACTGAGACCGTTTTGCAAACCCAAACCTCCTATTAACTCATATTTTTTGAATGAAATCAACCCATTTTTCATTGAAATGCAAGACAGTGTTGATGGTTTGATGATAACTAACATATTTTTCTGACTATTTAAGGAGTGATCTTACTGAAATCCCAACTCGTCCATTAGCTTTGTCTAGTTTTGCATCCTTATGACTTGAATACTTGACCTTCTTCACAAGCTAATTGAGCGTCACAAAGTATGAGAGTTTTCAACTGAAATCAAGCCGTATATTAGACGTCTGCAGTAGATCTTTTTTCTCAATTTGACTTTGCAACATTATTACACTCATGTAAATTCTATGTTGTGCTCCTCATGTTAATCAGTAGGAATTTCATGCATTATTTGTTTCATAAAACGAGTAATTGAACTGAAAATAATATTCTAGACTACATATATATGCCAAAATCATAAAAAATCGTACAAATAAGGGATATCTAAGACTTTGGTTGTTCAGATTCTCGCCTTTCTTTCAAACCTTTAAAGACTTGATTACAGACTTGTTGACGCCCTCGGATTTCTGCTCTTTGATTTACGATGGTTGTAATCTTTTCTCTAGAAAAATTTTCAAAAGCCTCGTCCAATTCAGCCTCGCGAGTGTAGATAAAACTCTTCCCAATCCTGAAGGAATTGTTCCCAGTCTCATCGAGCTGCGTCGTTTCCTTCAAAAATAAGGCAAGCAGAGGAGCTTATGAGACTGGACTTTGGATGGAGAAAAAATATCGAAAAGAACGAAATAAGCATCTCGAAATTTGAGTCCCTGTAATATTATTTCTTTTTCTATATCCTTTCTATACTAAATCTTCTTCGCTATAGAAGCTCTGAAAGAAGGCATAACGACAAGAATTTGTCAGAGCTTAGTAGTTTAAATTTTACCCAATTGAATCCCAGAAATAATTATACAGCATGTTATTTCTGTATTAAGCTTGGTCGGTCTTTGAGTTTAGCAAAAATCAGGCCAGGGAAAGTAAAAGTTACAAGAAACTGTCTTCTCACGAGGCACCAGAAGTCACTACCCATTGTGATAAACTACAAATGTGCGAAGAAAAAGACGTTTCCAAATTAAAAATAATAACTTTCATTTTCAACTCAGATTTTTTACTTGGGACATTTTTTTTTTTAGAAAACATGCGTCAGAAGTTCCCAGGGCTGAAGTTTTTCCAAATGGTTCTTGATGCTTTATCATCTTGCAATCGATTTAATACTTTTTTGACTTAAATGAAGTCAATTCTTATGTAAAGGGAAGAAATTCAGATCGAGCATAGAGAAGAAATTCAGTTCAGCACAACATTTGTGAAGCTTTTCAGTAAACATTTAATCATGTAAAAGTTCTCTCACTTTATCTTTTCTAGGATAACATTGCAGAACAGGATAACAGTTGATGATAAAACTCGTATATGAGGACAGATTTCATTATAGATTTGAGATATTTAGCTTCTTCATTTACCCAAAAAATATTTCATCCAAGTTTATATTCACTATACCTGCTAGTATAGATCCATGTACCTCGTCATGGTTATGTTGGCAAAGATCAGTAGTCAAATTAGCCCCTATTCTATCCTCTATCTTATTTGTTCACTTTGCTGTCGCATAATATGCTCGAAAACAAACGAGGAGGCTTCAACTGTTGCTACAGCTGTTGATGTCACTTCAGTTTCATTTGCCCTTTCTGCGATAATCACAAATTTTCAGATCAGCTTCCTCGCTGCTCTACAAGTGCAGTATGTTAATTAAGCATCTATAATAAGAACAGTGACAACATTAAACACGGAGTGCAGTAACATACTTTATTTTTTTCAAAGGAAGTGCCTTTCAAAAAATGAAAATTATGTTGTTGCAACCTGTAGTTTTATGTAAAGGAATAATTACGCTTCTTTCCTGAAAGGTAAAAAGGATTATACGATGTATGGCTTTCTGTTAATTGGCATTGATCGTTCATGGACAATAAAATGCATCATATACAAGAAGAAATCAGAACTACGTGGAAAACTGTAAAAAATACAACCTGATTATTAAACAAACCGGGGATTACGCGCACAAATGACAACCTGCTCGTGAACTGGACAATATTGTGGCCATTTTAATGCATAAAAAAGTACAGGCCAACAAACACTAGTAATTCTTAACTGCTAACATGTTATTTCGTTAACGGATATGGATTCAGTTTAGTCCAACTTTTCGCCTATTTTCGATCTGACATGAGAGTAAGTTGTTCTCGACCTCAACAGTGCTTAACCCTGACTAATATAATAGTCTGATAAATTGTTGCACTCGAAATTTATTGCAAAACTATTCATTTAACAGTCACAGCGGATTCCACTTATATTAAAAATCGATTAGACCATTAAGAAAAGCTTATGAATCTAAATGACTCTAGTTCACAAAGATTCCATATTAAAGATTGATTTATTTAACATGAAAAACAGTAGAGTTTGTTTGAGACATTTTTCTTTGTTTTCTTGATTTTATTGAGGGGTAAATATTTTTTACAAGATATTTTTTTTGGTTGATTGTTTCATCGAAGAAATCCCAACGCAGTAAGGTATTGTACTTTATAATCACATAAATCATGTTACAGAATCTATAAGAAAATAAATGTTCCAACAATTTAAAAATTAAAACAGCAACTAGTGCACCCACAAGAAACTGAGGAGATAAAATGATCAGAATTTTTTTAATAAACACATTAATGGAAGTAACGAAAAAGCAAGAAATTGTTGCTCGTGCATCTAGACATTAGATAATATCACATCGAAGCAACTAGGAGTTCACAGTCAACACAAACCGATTTATTGCTTGGAAAAAATCTTCCTAGGATTAAAAGGATTTAATTTGAACACGACGTACAATATTTACTGAGTGGCTTACACGGCGTCACCTCCCATCAAACTGTTAGACAGCGAAACTCTCTGCTTGGCTGAGTATTTCTTACCGAAATGCTTTAATTATAATGTTCTTATATCTCGTGACTTCCATAACACACATGCAACAGTTGTTTTATATCTTTGGCTTACAGATGGGAATCATTTACCAGCTAAAGGAACTCAAAAATAATGTAGTGTAATTTCTTAATCATTTGTGCTGCAACATGAGTGAACATAAATGAACAATTATCTCAGGACATGAGGAACGCGAAAAATTAGTGATACATTGTGTACTTCCATAACACACACCATCACGGAAATGTCTCGACTTCATTACTGTGACACGAAGACTGGAAAAATTCTACAGGGTCACTTGGATGTACAGCGAATACAAAGACATTAAAGTCAACTCTTACACTTGCAAAAACAAATGTGGTGAACTTAGAGCAGTGGTTCCCAACCTGTGGTACGCGTACCACTAGTGGTACGCGAGGGCCTTCCAGGTGGTACGCGAACACTTTCGGGGTCGTGAAAAATTTTTATTTTGTTATTTTTTACTTCACAAAAATGTGAACCAGGAATCAGGTGGTACTCTCTGGAACCAGGTGGTACGCAGCGACTGTACGGGACCTCCAAGTGGTACTTGATCACAAAAAGGTTGGGAACCACTGACTTAGAGTGTCTTTCATTCAATGAACTTTTCATATTAGACTAAACTTTTGCGCGAGTTTATATTCAGAAGTGTGTGTTGATGAGTTTGTATATTCACATATTTTTTCTAAATGAGATCCTCACATTGTTAGAAGGCCACTTTAGAATGATTAGTTTGTCGTGACTCTATAAATTGCTCAAACTCTTTTGTATTATTTTTCAGCGTATGGGAAAATTTGGTCCATTGGTATCAGTCTGTTTCTTCATAAAACGAAACGAATGATAAACAAAAATGAACTAGTAATTAAGTGATGTGTGTTTGTGACACTGACATTGCTGCTACAGCCTTCCCTTGAAAAGCTGTCTAGCTTTCACGGACAGCAGAAACAGGCAATAAATTGCTCCTGAATACACAGGAAGGCCATGGCTCTGTGTCTGCTTAAAATTCTGGCCTTACTGCCATAGCTTATCGCTCAGCTCCCGAGGATAGCCTTAAACAAATGATTTAGTTTAGTTACCCTGGTTATGTCGCTGCAGGTCGCAGTAAACTAACATAATGAAGATTCAGCACTGCAGGCAAATTTACTACCAGACTCACATCGCTGCTAATGAAGAGATTTGATCCCGTAAAAATCGTAGAATGTTGTTCAGAACTACCAAAGTAGAAGAGGGAAGCATTCTATTAAATTTTATAATTGGGATATGTAAAGTTAAAGGAAAAAATGTGAACCAATGACTGCCCTCTGGTGCTTGAAAATGTATGACATATTTGAAAAAAATTTGCATTCCACCATTTACTAATATTGAAATTTATATTACCGATATTCAATTGACAGGAGTGACTGTCTTGGGTATTTAGAGGTAAGTAGTTAAAATTCAATTAATTTAATGAAACGAGTAGGCATATAAAAGCTTCAAACAGATTGTTTGCCGTAGAAACTATCCTTCATGTGATATTTCCTTGCCTTAGACCAGTGGTTCCCAAACTTTTTGTGATCAAGTACCACTTGGAGGTCCCGTACAGTCACCGTGTACCACCTGGTTCGTCAGCCACAAAATATCTTATTTCTTGTCCATAAAATGCAACGAATACTACATATTAGCTGCTAATATGTAGTATTAGTTGCATTTTATCTTCCGAAATGCGCTAATAATTAGCGCATTAAGTAAGTGTACTGTTTGAATTTAACGGTGGGCCGCTGGGACAAGTTGGGTGGTGTGTGGCAACAGTTGCAAATCGTTGCCAGATTATCCTGTGTTAGGCAGTAAACATTTTTGTGAAGTAAAAAAAACAAAATAAACATTGTTCATGACCCCGAAAGTGTTCGCGTACCACCTGGAAGGCCCTTGCGTACCACTAGTGGTAGGCGTACCACAGTTTGGGAACCACTGCCTTAGACAACCCTAAGCAGTACTTAGTATTTCAAACTCTAAGAAAACATGATAAAATTTTATTTATGGTCAAACTTTAAGGCTGATACATGCACAATTATTAATATCAAAAGAACTGAAATTTATGTGTTGTAATTCTTGGCCTTTTTTTCGTACATATCCATGATATGTCAACAAACTTGCCCTTAAATTATAATATTCCTGAGATTTTTTGTTCCTTACTCGCAAATCAAATTAAAGTCTTTAAGGCAGTCTTTTCGTCAGTGCAATGTTTTAGTGAACTATAAAATTAAAATTCTCTGTCATATAACGTCTTTCCTGACAGAGAAAATTCTCTATATCAGTGTTACCTGAAGTATGCATTGACTTCAATGCATAATTTACAGCCTTCTTAGTATCAAGGATACAAATTCAATGATATTAATACTAAAACTTCTCCAACGGATAACACCTTGTAATTCGCTATACATATAAATGTCCAACTTTCGCTTCATTTTTACGAATATTTTGTTCCATTATTCCAAATGTTCTATTAATCAATATAAATGATACCTTCAATAAAATATTTGAGTTGAAGCACGGATATTGAATTGTATGGAACTTATGTACACTCTGCATCCATCCGTAACAAAGACTCCTGCAGTTCAAATAGCAATTCTGCTCATAAAGTACTCAGATTACAATTACGGAACGCCACTTGTATACAAAATCGTTTTCATATAAAGTATTCAAACCTTTTACTTTGAATTTTGTGACATTCCATTGTATGATACTCTGAAATAACGTGAAAAGTCGAGAAAATAATTTAATCTCTATTCGAACGAATTTATATAGAAGTGAAGTGAAATTTAATCGAAGTGATTAGTTGAACAATAAACAACTCTTGACGGTCGTTCAAACTTATTTATAGTCATCCAGTGGAATGAAAGCTTGAAGTAGGTTTTTACCTTCGCAAACATAATTTTCTTGGCATCGTTCCTTTCAATGTTATTTAATTTGAACGTTTCAGTACTATCATTCATGATCAACAAAGGTTTAACGTTCATTTTTGGTTCATCATGTTTCTGCATTTATCGATGTTTGTTGACATAACCGTCAATAAGATGTAGACCTTACAGAATGTAGTAAAACACTTCATACACTGGATGCAATTAAATTAGGAATACTCGCAGTACGCAAATCTAAGCAAAAAATTGTTGAAAATAAATAAGTATTGAAGAGTTTTTTGGGTGTCCAATAATTACAAAATTTGGTCTTGTTCTCACACGATGGTGGTCACTATTTCAATATTCAAAAATTTGAAATCCCTTCTTAGATAATCTATTCTGACACAAAATGTATTAATATTCCTGATTCTCGGCAACAAAACATGAGGCACTGAATTAATTTTCCACACCATGAGTCGTAGTTCTCATTCTGCAACAAACCTGACCATTGTATTTTGCTATGATCTAATTGACAACCCTGTTCCTTGTAAGATTAGGTGACCTGTGGAGAAGCAACTTGTATGAACTTCTTACTCCCACATCAAAATCCCAAATGCCAAATACAAACAGTTCGTAATGATTTTGCGCTATGTTATAACTTTTAATGAAGCTCAACTTGTTCATTTTAGTATGCATTACTTTCAAAACTTTGGTAATGAATTTTAGAACAGCTGTCTCATACGGAATAGGAAAAATTTACTCATTCAGGTGTGGAATATAAGTACTGTACTCTGGTGTGTTAATATGCAGATATTATAGTGAATTAGAAAGTATCAGTGGAAATTCTACGGATTAAAATTGATAAATTAAGGATTTTTTTATCCATAATTGCGTTAAAAGTTTGATTAGATTTGACATATTTGAAATTATGACATTATAGAGACGAATGTACTGACGATTTACGACGAATTATTGTGTTTTAAATGAATAATTTTAATGAATGTATACAGAACTTCCATTCTGCATCATATCTACTGATAACATGACTTTAATAGTACCTGTAGAAATTCCATGGCTTAGAAGTGAAAAAATTACGGATCTATGAAATAAAATACATTCTTCAGTTTTAAACATGATGCTATCAAAACTTGAATACATTTCATGAATAGATACAGAACTTTCATTCTGTATCTTATCTACCGATAACATGGTGATGTAGGAGAAGAAGGCTCATGAAGGGAAAATATGGAGTATTTTATAGTAATCTGGTGCGTGTGATATCCACAATACAATGCTAATAATACATGTTTACACGTTCTTATTTGAGTTTAATAATTTTTCTTCAGTAATAAATAGGAAGAAATGGGACAGACACACACAGATAGAGAAATAAACAGAGAGAAAGAGAAAGAGAGATAGAGAGAAAGAGAGAGAGAGAGAGAGAGAGAGAGAAGTGATAGAGAGGGATGGAGATACAATGTGTATTATAGAAGTAGAGTTTTTCAGTTTTATTCTTTAAAACAAGTACAAACAGTGCCTAAAGAGGATATACGTGTTTTGAATTTTTTTACAATTTCCTTGGATCTGCAAAGTGGTACAAAACCTAAACCACGGAGATGTTAAATCATATGAGTTCAATGTATGTTCTTGCTGGACGTCGGGAGTCAGAAACTGAATATCTTTCCTTTTAAGATTAATATTATAACCTCATTACAGCTTCTCTCCTGAGGTTCATTACAGCTACTCTCTTGATGTTCATTACAGCTACTCTCCTGATGTTCATTACAGCTATTCTCCTTATGTTCATTACAGTTACTCTCATGTATTATTTTTATTTGCTATTAAACTCTCGCTTATTAAACTGGCATTGGTGAATAAACTATTCTGTTGTGTTACTAATGAATTAATGGAATTTATCTCAACAAATATTAGAAATTATAATACACATGTAAGTGGATTTATGGTCTGTGGAACGTTCATTTTGCGTGATGGTAGACGCGGGAGTTTGTAATAAAAAAACACACAGCGTATTTGAGAAAAATTCAATCGAGTGCAAATGAAAATGAAATCATCCACCTAAATGAAAGCTTTCACACACCTCGGTGAAAGTTAACAGAACAAATAGTTGAGTTCGAAAAACAGAGTTGGACAAAAATGCGTCCCGTCATGGAAAGTAAGTTAAATGTTAGATCCAGATTCCGTAGAGTTTTTCTCCATCAGAATCGCATGTGTGTGCCCGAGTAGGAGAATTTTTTCTTATACAAGGGTATATTATTATGAGCCAAACTATCACATGGATCATTATAGTCAGCTAATTGTTCACGTATATAGATAATTATACACAGAAAATATATAACTATATACATGTATATATATGTAGGTTTAAAATTTCTACATATGTGTTAAATATATTGTTAATTTTATGTATGATATTTTGTAAATATAGTTCGTATCCCACCTTTTTGCATTTTTATATATCCTGCCTACATAGCAACCAAATAAAATTTACCGAAAATGTAATTTTTATTTATTATTTCCTTTAAAATTATATCACAAGTTTATCAACTTTATATTACTTCACATATCATACAATAGAAGCCGTTGTGAGTTTACTTATAAATAAATATATTTTCTGTTCTCGGACTGCTGAATTAGATAAGAGAATTAATTGGAAACGAGGCATTACTGAAGAGCTGAAATAATGTGTGTATCTTAGGGTAAGTATTGACTTCTCAATAGAACGGGAGTACATATGTATTGTAAGTATTGTAAAATATTGTATTGTGAATATCAAAGGTCCAGGATTACTATCAAATGTACCATTTTCACGTTATTAGCCATCTTTCCTTTCAATGTGGAAACTCCTTTGCAAAGCCCGCGTCCACTAGCAAATCAAACGAAAAAATTCAGTAAAAAACACGTGAATTTTTTCAATCATGAGTCTACTAATTCATATAATAATAAAGAACCCAACAACCATCATGAGCAGAAGAGTATGATCAATGCTCGTGCTTCTATATAGATTATAGTGATATGTGCTTATAGCACATATCGCTTCTATGAAGATATTTATAGTGCTTCTATGAAGATATTTTTATGATGTAGTAGCTATTTAAGTTTTCTAGCAACTACATTTCAAATAGTAAATGAAATTCATTTAGGTCGTCAGATTAAAATTTTGAGAAGGAAATCTTCTCTTCAGAGTTTACAAAATCCACCTTTTTTAGATTGAAATCAATTTGTCAGAATTCTGAAACATGTTTTTCATATATGATACTTTTATGCAAATTCATAACTAACTTTAAAATTAAAGCCTAATCTTCATTTCTACATAAGTTGATGTTGTCCCTTTATGTGAAGAAAAATGAATAAATTTGGATATGGATCACGACAAAATATTGAATATAAAGCATAGGGTTCTCATTTCTACTCTGGCGTAAGTATGTAGTAAGTGGACAACATATTTCTTATTATCATTTCTTTCCAATTTGCAAAATTATTCTATTAGAGACTGAATTGTTTATCGAGACTGCATTAATTTGTTTCCTAGGAAATTTTAAATCATATTTAAGCCTTTTAGAATGCAAGCTTCCCAAAAGTTTATGTGATTATTTTCTTGGAAGTCCATACCAAAAGTGTAAGTTTAAATTTTGCCATCTGCTCATTATTCAATGACATTATATCTTTTTTTCTAATGAAGAAAACTAGCATGCTTTAGTAACTTTAGACGTTGACCTAGTATTGTATAGGGACTCAAAACTTTTCATGGTCAGGCGACTAATCACTATAACAGCAACAATTGCATTTCTGAACAATCATCCCACAAAGTCATGTAAGAGACATGCAATCACAGCTCTCTCAGAAGGCAATTGCTTAACTCAAGTGCAGCTGCTGCACCAGCCACTCAATTTCCTTCCAACATCATAAAAAAATTTCTCGAGTGCTCAGGTGGTAAGAAATTATACACCAGAAATTAGTTTGGGTTCTGCGTTTGTGTGAGTATCGCCATATGTTTTGTTGGAAGTTTTGAATATATGATTTATATAGGATTATAATAATTAACATTATGTGCCAACAATGTTCAAGACGTTGATCAATAATATGTTCACTGTGAACTGATACGAATCTCTGAGGCATGTGAAGTGCAACGATTGTATCCTAAAAATGGAGATTATCGCTCAAGACTGAATTCTCTGGCTTTGTTGAAGGTATACCGAAGAAATTATTCTCAAAATATGCACCTGCTTTCCCAGAAGGAGAAACCTTTTCTCATCGAGGACGAAATATTTTTCGTAGGCAGATCTAAGCGGCAAATTAGTTCAAATTTTGAACGAGGAATAGCCATCGTTGAAGTGAATTAAAACTGAATTACTTAGACCGATAAAATTTTACTTCATTGGCTAAAAATATAATGAAAACAAATTATCTTCTAATAACATTTCTTTTATTTAAATATTATAGCAGTACTTAGCCCATTATTCAGTAAGAACCGTAAAAAAGCAGGCAAATGAGAGACCGAGAGTACGAATGAAACTCTGTATTTCAAGACAAGACAGTGGAGTGCAGTGCGATTATTTTCCACGGTGTCGACCAGTGATGATGTTGTGAAAGTGATGCGTGAATCTAAGAAGCATCGTAAAAGTATGGTAAAATTTAATTTGTTCAGTCTAGTATATTTTGATTTGCTCCTTTTATGCTTGCCGAGTTGAAAACATTTCATGGTAAAATATTTCACCAGAAAGTGTGAGTTGCTTAAGAAATGAGTATTTTCGAAACTTTTTCTTTAATTTTACACAAGGTGTCATTGAATAGAATTTGCATCTAATAATGCATCACACATGCATCTAATTTACGATGTTTCAGAAAATAGGCTGTTCTGTTTTGTATAATTTCTTGATTCATTAAAACAAATTTTGCAAAAACGCATACAAAATTTTAAAAAAGATTTTGATTGTTTTTTGATTAAAACAAACGAAATTGGAGGTTCGATATCAACTATATTTTACCAACAAAACTGTACAGATTCTCATTTTACAACTTTATTCTTGGTATTTCGTCGAAAGAAAATAGTTTTTATTCTGAAAATAGAGCTTTTACGAAGACTACATGACCAACGAATTATATGTTCCACAATGCAAGCCTCGTGGAGCTCAAATATTGCTCTCACCGGAACCTTCCTTGCTTTCCACGGACACGACTTACTTAGGAAAATTTCTCCATGTACTTAGGAAATTACATGCCAATCCCAGGCGACGCGCTCCATTGAGTTGCAGCCATTTCCTCAATACTTTGTAATTAGGCTGACCATTATTAAGAAATTGATCTTTTCTGTCGGTTAAGTAATGAATAACACTGCAGCCCTAACGTCTTCTATGTGCATCTTGAGCAGATTGCATGCTTAAATTAAACCTTTTTATATGATATTATAATGTTGCATAGAAATTCTGATAAATTGGTTTTCAATTTAATATTCTGATATTGATCTACATATTAAAATTCCAAGTTCGTATACCTTGTATTTTTGTACCCATGTATAAAAAACGTGCCGTCACTAAATTTTTACGATCAGTAATTTCGGTTGTAGCAAAAATAATTTATTATATAATGATTAAGTAGATGTCAAAATGAAGGATTAAAAGCACACGAAATGTTACTACATCGAAATTGTTCAATATTGGTGTGCTGCCTACGTAACATGCACTAATTTACTTGATATTTATTTGCATTTACTTTCTATTTCTAATATGTAAAGAATGTTTATAGATGGAATACGAAAATATATTCTCAAATGATGTCTTTTCTGTATATCATACTTTAATTCATATGTATGATGTGTACAGTTACACAATATTTCATATAAATGCACGTGCTGTTCTAAGCATAACAATGGAAATTTATTCATGGCGGGCTATGTATTAATATTATTAATTTGGAAAAATGCATTGCACCTCCACGTCCAGTTAGTTCATTAAAACACGAGTTCACTCAGCGGCTTTCAATGCTTTATTGAATTTTTATTCTACTCCTCGCCTTTTATCTGCTGTTTTCACTGAGAGGCTCTATCGCCGCACAAAGTTTTTCACCAAGACCTGAGGTAAATGGAACTGGGGAGCTTAGAAGAGGAAGTGAGAGATCAAAGAACTGCAAGTTGCAGCCAAATTTTTTCAAAATAATGCTGGGACCTGCAAATGTTCCAAAAAGCTATTTAGCTGGTTCATTTTTGAGCAAGACTACAGACTTGAAGCACCGCATACAAGATTGTGACGTTGTACATTTGGCATATTTTGAATTGTACTGCAAAATCAGAAATACATTGTTCACTTTCAGATCCTCTACAGTACAAATGTATTCAGAGGATGGGCTTTGGTAAACTCTAAAAAATAACCACATGAAAATGTGAGTACTTTGCACATTATATCATAAAATTTCTGGTCTAAATCAATGATGGCGTAGCTACACACGTGTATAATAAAAAAAACGAAAATTACTATTTAAAGTTCGTGTTTTCTGAAAATTTCTGCTTATCTACAATTACGATACAAAACGTTATACCTGAACGCCAGTACAACTTGTAGCCACTCAACTAACGCGAACAGGCAGAGTCCAGCACCTAAAACAAGCTCTGGCAACTCAGCGAATCTCACAGCTCTTGGTCAACCGAAATTTTGCTATCAAAACCCAAAATGAATGTTATAATTATTTTCACGTGGATTTCAACAGGTGAATGTGAGGTTCAAAAGTGTGTCTAAAGTTAGAACAATGGTTTTTATGTTTCATTGACTCAACAATTTAAATAAGCAGATAAGCCACGGTTTGGTTAAATTCAAAGTGACCATGCATCGCTAGTTACCATGAAACGAGTATTTTCAGAATGTTGTGTTTCCCTAATAAGTGCACAATAAATTTTAGAATAAATATTTGCACTGAAGTAGCATTTAATAACACAAGTAAACAAACAACTAAACTACAAAAACATTATTATCAGTTTAGCATTCCAGGCAAATAAATTTCAAGTTCATATGTATTTATTTCTTCTCTATGCTTTAACATTTCCAAATCAGGAGAAACACTCAAATTTTCTCTGACTGTTGGCTTATTCTTATATCTTGCTACTGCACAATTTCCAAGTAACCCGCTGATAGTAATAAAAAAGAGTAAATGCAGAAGAGAAAATATCAAGTTATTCCATCGCGTATGGCTTAAAATTCGCTGAAAGTTTTCAACACTTCAAATCAACACTAGTGCTTGGTCTGAGGATTCGATGCTTCAGTTTACCAATAACCTGCGAAGGAAAATACGCTAGGAAGCTTAAATTTATCCCAGTGTGCAAAGAATGCTTTTGCTTTTCTTTGAACAATCGTTGAAGAATTTCTTGTTTTGTTCCGCCTCTTGATGCTGTATTTCTCAATTCAGATGAAGGTTCTAGATACCTAGCATGAATTTTCTTTTCGACTTTCGAAATATTTGTTCATCAGAAATCATTAGAACTCAGTTGCCTCTTCTTGTGCAGTAAAATATTTCTATCAGGAAATGGCAACTCTCCTGATCTAACAAAAAATGCCATACCGTCAAAATATTTACTATCTTTTTCTTTATTTAGGGTTAAGAAACAGAGCGATGAATGAACTTAATCTGCGATGGCGGGTTTTGTGACATAATTGTGAACACTCGATAGAAATCTCAATCAGATACATTTCACAACGGACATTTTTACATGTAAACAAGTTTTTGGGCACGAATTACTCACTGGATACTCAGAAACAAGAACATATTCCTGAATACTAAATAAAGATATAGTTGAACAGTTCCGACCATCCATTGTTTACAAAGCTTTGTGTTGGATTAAGTCAATAGGACTGAAGTGCAATGGAACGATTGTCATAGAAAAACTTTAAGTATGGAAGTGAAAGTTTTTTGCGCATGTTACTTCATAAGTGCGTCTCAACATTCACTGATACGTTTTTTACGGTGATGCATTTCTCATCCAGTGCCTACCTGACATGAATGCATTTAAAGTAAAAACCATCTTATTACCGAAAATGACATTCACAACAGTGTTCACTTTGTTCGTGTAGCAAATAAGCGAGTATCAAAATACGTGTAGCTTCATCGATAACCTCAAAGCAATTGATAACTTGAGTCGGTTCAATCAAATAGAGTTCTTATCGACCTATGAAAATTGTACAATTTTCAGATTACCCCCGAAAACTCAACCATGACTCTGGACTGATTGCATGATCAGGTTTTAGGAAAGCTTGTCTGGCGGTAAGCTTTTCCCCATGGGAAATCAGCTTCGTTTTTTGGAACTGAATGCATTTAGGATATCGAGAATTGAACTGATCATAGAAAACTAGAACGAAAGATAGGAATCCGAGCAGTAAGACTCACAGGACATGAAATGATTGCTTTCACTGCTGAAGTTTTCCACTTTACGAACATTGAAAATTTTGCTCCAAAGTTTTATGTTTCTGAAGGCGAATAACACATTAAAAGGGCCAGGATTGAACGTTTATAGCAGACAACACAGCTGTTTATAAAAATTAGGATATAAAATAATACGCAAATATTAATAATACTTACATATATGCATTCTCAGAAAATTCATAAACGCCGAATTTAAAGTATTTCAAGATGCACACATTGATTCCGACCTCCTGAATCATAGAAACGAAATTTGATGTAGAATTTATTCTAAATGGAAAGCTAGTTCATCGGAAGCTAGGAAAAGACTAAAAAGCCTGGGAAAAAACAAAAAAGTTCCATTGAATAAAAATTTCTAAAGAAATTGACATCAATACCATACAATTCAATACAAGTAGCATACCGTTTAACCTCTTTTCTATTCCTCATCTAGATCATTTGTAGATACAAGATTTAAAAATAGAGTGCCAGGATACAGTGTGCTCATGGCGAGACTCTCCTGTGTTTGTCTCACGTAAACAAAGAAGATCTCGGTCTCCACCCATGAAGCAAAGACAACGAGCACCTGCAGTCATCCTTCATTCCAGTGCATGCATTTAAGTGTCCAGTGTTTGCTCACGGACAATGCGTACCGTAGTCCTCTTTTTCTGCTCTGGTGGATGTAGAGCTAAAGTTCTATATTTTTACTTGTTTTGTCTCTACTTTTGTCCATATGAGCAGCTTTTGTTCATAGGGTAGGGTGTTCAAATGAATAGTGGCTTAAAAATGTAGGTATCAAAATTCACGCGTGTGACATGGCTGATGAGAGAAACTTGCATGAATGATTTAAACATCACTGAACACTGAACAGAAAATTATTCTATATAAAATTATTATTCGATATTATTCGACAGAAACTTAGCATAATTTCAGACTAAAGAGTTCAAAGACCAAGACATGAGGTGGTCTCTCAAAAAGCATAGACTTGTTGCCATCTGATAAGAATCAGTTTCTCGAGAAGGCTCGTTAAAATTATCGTTACCGCTATTTTAGTGCAATTGTATCGTTTTACATGTATTAGATGTTGTCTGAATTTCCGTTCTTTTTCAGTATTAAAGTAATGAGGTATCATGTATAAGCCCTTGTGATAGTATAGACACTGGAATTCTAGATAAAAGAGTCCTTTTGCAAAATTGCTTA
>VCRD01000194.1:110170-197709 GCA_006783055.1 Trinorchestia longiramus | reverse complement strand
TGCACCTATGTTTAACACAACTAAAGATCATATCAGACATGCTTTACTCTACGAGTTTCATAGAGGTTTCAGTGCAAGTGCTGCAGCACAAAACGTTCAAAGTGCATATGGAAATGATGCTGTGAAGACGAGAACGTGCAGATGGTGGTTTTCCCGTTTTCGTAAAGGAAAATTCAACTTGAGAGACGAGGTTAGAGGTGGTCGCCCAAAAAAGCTTGATTAGGGGGTGGCTGGAAGCCGCTGTTACTAAAAATTCGACAGTAACCTTGAGGGAACTGGCTAACCAATTTGATGTAACCCATACAACCGTGGTACGCCAACTGAAACAAATGGGAAAGGTTTCAGTATTCAGAAAATGGGTTCCCTACGAACTGTCTCCTGAGAACCTGTGCCAACGTGTTTCTTGTTGCAAATCTCTGCTTTGTTTGCAACTTGATTGGGAACTTGATTGAGAACTTGATTTGGAGGTTTTACCCCATCCAGCATATTCTCCCGACTTCACCCCTTCTAATTATCACTTATTTCGAGGATTAAAGAACCATTTAAATGGCCTTAGGTTGACATCACGGGAAGAGATTAAAAATGAGTTAGATTCATATTTCGCATCAAAACTTAAAGAATTTTACAAACTAGGCATATGTGAACTCGTTGACAGATGGAATCAGGTCGTATAAGCCCAAGGATGTTATTGTTATGAATAAATTCTTCAAAAATAACTATTTTTTCATTCTCAAAATTGAGCTTCCAAATCGGCAAAAACTCTTGCACTAACCTGATATTAATCTCCCAAACTGTTCTAACTTTTCTCACTACCTCACTTTCTTGACAGGCTTTAGAATGATACATGAGTTTTGACTGAATGCTCTTCATGTATTCCTTTGTGTTAAATAAATTACTAATGGGTACACAATTATTGATCAATTAGGGTAACTAAAACCATAATGCGAGGTTTGGCCGCATTTTCTGGAAAAATATAACGTCGCTCTCAAGTGTGATCAAATTGTACATTGAACCCCATGTGTTCAACACCAGACCTGGGATGCATTTCAGAGCTGCGTTCGTCTCACTGCATCGCCTGCTTCACGTCTTACTCGTCCAGAAGTAATCGATTTCCTTTCTTGAAGGTTTCCACGTTTCACAGACGGAAACAATCTTTCACTGAAAGAATTTTTTGAACAACCAAACATTGATTTCTGGGAATGTATCAATGAAGGGAATGTAATATGTTTGAAAGAAACACGTAAACAATTATTATAAGATTGCTTGAATTTGCGTCAGGATAGTCTGCTTGTATCTCATCTAAAAGTTCAAAGTTCTAGTTACTTGTGCATGTTGTGCAGTGCATTGAATGTAACCTAATTATAAAACTTATTCCTATTAGTTTTTGAATCGTTTCTTGTTTCATTCCTAGTGCACAGGGACAGCATGTACATACATGTTTGCTGAAAATAGGTCGAAATGACTTTTAGTTCTTCAGTTGAGCATACGAGTACAGATAACTCATTTGATTCCTCGTGTTGACTGACTTACCTTTTTTGTGTTGACTGACTTGCCTTCCTTGCATTGACTGACTTACTTGCACGGGCCTTTGACTGCATCCTTTTGAGCAAGATTCGGTTCAGGCTCGGAAAGGATAAAACTAAGCCGCCCGTAAATATTTCCTACGGAGAAGGTTTCTGTGTAAGCAAAATCACCGCTCACCGATAATGTTGCCATCACATAAGATATTAATGACCCTAAAGTGCAGACCAAACGCCTTACCGAGCTCCAGGACACAAAAATTAGCTCAATAATGAGCTCTTAGGTAAAATGAAGAGCAAAATACGACGGTTTAAGCAAACCACCTGGTGCTTGCGGTGGAGGCCACAAAGAGTTTGTGACAATAATGAGAATAGGGAAGGTGCCATGAGTATAAAACGAGAAAGAAACATTACCAGTCAAACAAAAGAGTGAACGTGAGATCGATATTTCAGGGAAGAACAGCTCAAAATTAAATAAAAATATTGGCACAATTGCTCCCGTGGTAATAATGTTTGCACAAGTATTTGAGCCAGTCGTCTTTGAGCATTGAGTTTTTTTCATGTCTGATAGTGCTTCATTAATCTGGCATCTACTACATTCTTATTCAGCATATACGTGCGAAATGAAAGGCGTAAGTTCATGCTACACTCATCTCTGAGGTCGTAGGTGGAGTGCTGGGATTTCTTATTCTGTCTTTCCTGTGTGCATGGAAAATCATTCTATTAAGAATTATTTTCCATGCACACAGGACACAGTTGACCAGATCTTCTATGCACACAGTTGACGCAGATTAATCTTCTCAATGTAATGAAGGCTACTCATGATACATTTCTTGCAAATAAATTTGAGATTAAATGTGCAATATATTCAAATGGAAGGAGCTTTCAATTAGCTGTTAAAGCAAAATATCCTTTGCTTTAATATTTTATCATGCCCCACCTGCATAAATAGTTGTGCGTGATATTAATCGTAACTCATGACGAAAATTTCATTTTGAACAATACGTTATACAGAAAAATGTATAAGAAATTTATCATCAGGAAACTTTAATGCTTAACTAGGGATTTAATTCCTAGGAACCTCATCACAATTGCTTGAAATTTTTGGCGATGTAATATTTAATGTAGAACTAAACAATATGAGCAGTTATTCTGAAATTTCTGTACATGAATCAGTTAACTTGAAGTGAAAAAACAATGTTCTTCTATGAAAATTCTCAAAAATCCAAACTCAAAATTTATGTTTTATTAAGCAAATTTACCTTGTCATCGTACAAAATAGAGGACTTAAACTTATATCAAATGAAATAAACTTTAAGAACTTGTTAATCTCTTGAATCTTGAAAAGAGTCATTCGTAGTTATTTATATTCAAAATTTCTCATCTACAACACAATAATCTAGTGGCCATTGCCCGATAAAATGCTGCTGCACGCGTCAGCATTTGCTGCATGAGACAAAATGGCTTCATGAAAATAGTTCTGAAGAAAAAAAGATTATAAGTTCTCTCGCTTCCGAGGCTTTACTTTGCAATGCAGTGACAATTTCAGATCCCCCACGCAACCTGGAATCCCCCCACGCAACCTGGGATCCCCCCACGCAACCTGGGATCCCCCCCGCAACTTGGGATCCCCCCATGCAACCTGGGATCCTCCCACGCAACCTGGGATCCCCCCACGAAACCTGGGATCCCCCCACGCAACCTGGGATCTCCCCACGCAACCTGGGTGATCATAGAATGATGCAGGGTGAGGCAACATAACTTCTTTTTTCAAAGGAAGTTCTTTACAAAAAAGGAAGTTATGTTGCTGCAGCTCGTACATTGTGCTCATTGCTAGTGAAGAGTGATTTTGACGTGAACATGGGAGGAACTATCTGGCTTATTGCCCTCAAATGCAATGATAGAAATGGTTATTTTTTGAGCTCAGGTCAAAAATGCTTAATTTCAACAAATTATTATTTACTGTTCAATTCTGATCTCGTGTTTGGTGAGAAATATATTTTGGCTGATAGTGAAGAAAAATTAAATATTTCCGTTGCCAATTAGAAAATAATAATCTTGGGTTTTCATTCAACGGCTTCGAGTTGCAGTATGATAAAAATTGCAAGAAACTGGCACATTTTGATGGAATAGTGTATATTTAAAATTGGGTTCACTTGAGGAAGATCATGAGGAGTTGTTCAAAAAATCATTTTAAATTCTAATGCTCATGGACTTGGGTAAACAACCGAATAATTATCGAAGTAATTATCCGACCCAAGAATGGGTCGGAAGGTTCGTTCCTATAGCCTCATTCTATTCTATTCTATTCATAATATGCCACGAAAATTATATGCACCAATTTTGAGAGCAAATTCTGAAAAGTCTTCATTTTCTATTCCATGTTCATGGATATCAGCAATTTTGCTTGATGGAAACACGCAATTTGTCTTCCTGAGCCAGTACTCCGTCCTCTGATTGGCCAGTCTGCTTCCGAGCTCTTGTATCCCGACTACGCAAGACATTTCAAGGCTGCCTGCCCGAATTTCTTGCTGCTGCAGCTCCCCAGCTCCTCAATTTACTGCACGCGCCACGAAGCGACTTGCAAATTCTTAAACGAATAAATTTACACTTTGTCGGATTGGAAAGATTTTATTTTCGCCTTTAATTGCTTGGCCGTAGCCATGGCAGTGTATTGTTCTTTTGCCATGGCCCTGCAACTTTCTTCCGCCACGGTGTTGTAATGTTCTTCTGCCCCGGCACTGTAACGTACATCTGCTACGGTACTGTGAAGTTCCTCTGTCAAAGCAAAAATTTCGCGTACAAGGTCAATTTAGTGCTGCTGGTTCCGAGGAATAAATTGACTTAGTCAATCTGATTTAGAACTACTTGTAGGGAAGAAGAAATCTGCAATGACGATTGGATTTGAAATAAATGTTATAAGGAAGATCATCAGAGATGATCAGTTAGGACTACGTAACTGCAATGCTGCTTCTCCTGCCATTGACAGAAATTCTATGAAGCAGCTCTATCTCTCCCAAAAAATAGTCAATTTAGTGAAATGCGAGTGGGATTTAACGAGACTTGTCTTGTTTGAGTTTTTTCTAACATGTTCGAAAACTTCTCACACATAGTTTAGTTTCCTGAAGGTCAACTTGCAATTTCCCTTACTCATCGAGTTGACCTGCTGTTCTTAACGATGAGTCTTTGGTAACAATGATTTTGTACTGATCTCTCATAGACGTTTACCTATATTTAAAATTAAAATTATATGCCAGGGAAAACGTGTTCTGGCACTTTTCACCAACCTTTGAAGACCTAAGGACAAATAATGCATATTTCTGGTGCAGGTATACCGCCAGTACACGAATATTTTTGGTACTGATATTCACTATCAGTGGACCGAAAAAGACAAAAAATATCTGGCAGTTTACCTTAAACAACAAATATCATTCTGTATAAGCAAGATTTTTGATCAAACATATAGATATATTAAGAAAAAAGCCTCACTAGACTGTAACAAATACTTGAGCCTTCTTTCTAAAATTTTGAAAAATAGTTTACTACAGCATCGACGATATTTGAAAACTACTTTGTAGGATCCAAATAACAGTAAATAGTAAGCTGAGTTTTGCACTATCCATGAATGTAAATTAAGTTTTCCCATCCTGTAACAGTCTAATTCTGTACTTCTCTTCAAGTTCAGACGTTATGTACATCTAATTTATCTCCTTCACTTAACAGTCCACGAATAAAACTCACAAAAAAGTTATGAATAAAAGTGTCAGGGTACGAAATTAACACAAAATCCTCGTGTGTAGGTGACCTCCACTTGAGGAAATGGCCAGTCTTGTGCAAGATAAATTGATTCTGAGAAATTGAGGAGCCTGCTCGGTCATGCCCAGAAAATACTGTAATTTGGTGTCTAGGTTTTTAGAACTCGAGTGATTGAGATGGTCTAGATACATCGATCTAGTGTCCCACAGACCACCGCCGTGCCATGCAAAACACTGTGCTTGAGCTTCATGGATCACCAGATCCACATTTTCCTGACGTCTGCCACAGAATAATTACCTGTTATTTTAGCAGTGGTACTCTCTGACTGAGCTTCATTACAGAACACGTAGCTACTCACATCAGGTGAAAATATTGTTTTTAGCGATGTTTCAGTTTGACAAGATACCGTGAAAAATTACGTAAATTAAATTGTTTGTAAATTTCTTGATAGTGTATGACATGATGTTAGACTAAAAGTCCAAACAGATTTTTTGATTGAAGATGAAAAGCCCTATGAAACAAATTTCTGATTATATCAATCAATCTTAAACATTAGTTGTCCGGAAAAAATTGAAATTAGTTGGACATTAAATATCTCTAGCAGTTTTCATAATGACTTGATAGAATGAATAATTTTCTTCCTTCACAGAACTCATAAAGACACTCACATCAACAAGTAGCTAATGCAGTGATGTGTGCAGAGAACGCAACTGAAGATGATGCAGAAAGAAGAACAATGATGTAGTAGGTCATCGACTGTAATCGTTCCGTGTTTGGGGCAGAAGACGAAACCAGTGAAAACATTCCCATGTCCCCCAATAACTAAAAGAAAGAACAAACTTGTCCTGCAGCGCTGCTCTTCTACACCTCTAACTATGATGATAATAATTGGCAGCAGCTGCAATGTCGTTGTATCACTGAGTGAAAATAACGGTTGCCGATTCAGCATCAAAGAAAGATCTTCATTGACCTCTCTGAAAAATCCAAGTTTACTTGCTTATGGATAATATTTTACACTTTTAATAGATGATACGTACAAATCAGCTGCATGAAATTTATGATACAGGGATGTGAAACTACGCTGTACAGAGCTTATAAGCCAATTAACCAAAATATTCCCCTGAACGTATAAAAAACTCGACAAAAGAATTGAGTTGAAATATAAAAAACGAATTTGGTTAAAGGAGATGTCTCGTGACACAATTGAAAACTGATCAAAAATAGATGCGTGCAAGTACTATGCAGAAAACACAATGTGTCAGCGATGTTCTACAGAGTAAAACACAACAATTAACTTATATTCGCTATTTCAACAATTTAAAATATTTAACATGAATTTTTGCGATGAAAGAAAAACATACGAGTACTTACGTATAATGACACACTTTAAATGACGCAATCATTTAACAATTATTTTATCATTGGCAAGGTCTGCTACGGTTTTGTGGTACCGAATGGTTTAATTTTTTACATGTATGTATGGGGGAAATTCAGAACGTCAATGAGTAGGAAGGGTGATTTTTATCAGTGTCGCTGCCGAGCAGGCCTATGGAATTACAACTACACCTAATCAGAAAAAATATTTTTTGAAAATTTATCAGCAAAACTTTAGATCAAAAACTCAAATTCGAGATAATTTCTACAGATTTAACAGTTACAGCAGATTGCATGGCTCTGTTAAAATGAGGGATAAGTAAAGACATCATTCATTTCAAGCGTGCAATCATTCCCAGTCAAATGAAAGTCGTCTGATGAGAAGTCAACAATGTTCCATATGCATTCATTAGGTTAAGGTTAAATCTTCTCCTCGGGTAACAGTCGAATGAATGCATCCAAACAGAAAACGTGTTAGATTGTGCTCAAATGATGAACTAAGCTCATTAAAATCTCATTCTCCAAGCGATTTTACTTAAAGTTCGGTACGAATATTGACTCAATCAATTGCTAAAAATTTCCTATTCAATCAGGATAAAGTTCATAGGTTCTACGCGAGGGCTAATCATGATCTTTGGTTGCCGGAGTCTCTTACAGAGTACTGAAGCAGTTATAGGCCTCAATATCGGTGCTCCAGCTTCTCAATACTACGTCCGATATAGAGCTTTGTTTTGCCTGGGGCTGGCATTAGAACTGCTGCATTAAACGCGATCGCAACCTCCCTTGAAATTAAAGCGTAATTGAAAATTGATCCCAAATTCCTCTACAATAAAGGAAATCTGATGTTTATTACGTCAATTTATAATTTAATTGAAACTTCTGATTGTTAACTCGTGGGTCCCCTGTGGTTTTATTTTTCATTGGAAGTAAATAAGCTAAGTGTTCTTAAGGAAAAGAGTATGGGCGGGTACAAAAAGCATTAACGCATTCAAATATTTATTTTCATAACTTGCTCTAAGTCCATGTCACTACTCCTTTGAATTTCTTTCTTCAAATAATAATTGATTTTAGTGAGTAACAAAACAAATCTATCATCATAGAAGTCAGAAATAAATCTACGGTAACTACATCGAAGATTTAACTTACTCTGTTACAATTTTTCATCCGTGTTAATTTTAGTACTATGATGCAGATGGTACTGTCAAGTCATAATTGTAATATATCTAACGAGAATAATACAATTTAAACCTTCAGTTCATTAAATCAAAATTTGACCCCATTACCATCATGGCAATTATTAAAATGAAACTATTTATGGGTGTTTTGAGCCTAGCATAATATATGCTCTATATATATATGTGTATGTGTATATATATATATATATATATATATATATATATATATATATATATATATATATATATATATAGAACATAAATATATATATATATTTATGTTTTATATATGGATATATAAAGGTAGTCAACTTATTCCCTACGTTTAATCCTCTTTGCTGAAGCACAATTTATTTCTATGATGAAAAACTGGTTGCTAACTTAAAAATTTTGTGACAGATGGGCACGAATTTTGCTGCCACTATTTAGTTCTGGGAGCAAAAATAGAGCATGGAAAAAACGAAGTGTACAGTAAAATGATTTAATTGTATTCTAGGAAAAGCGTTATTCTTTATTCTCGTAATAGTGTGTCCTCTTACATAGCTTGTTCCTATTGAATTATGTAATCTAAGAAAGTGTGGTAGTTAGATGATCAGTACTCTTTTACAATTTATTCTCTCAATAGTATATGTTTGTATCAAATTTGAATAAAAAATTGGAAATATTCAACCTTAGAATGACAAATCAGAACTTTTACGCAGAAGTAACAAGAAAGTTACATGTCACCGTATACATTCAGTAGCTTAAGGCGAACATGTAATAAAGTAGATGGATTATATGGGTTAACTAATTCATTCCATGTTCATATTTACTAAAACAATTCCTAACTTTTCTATCGCATCTGTATGAAAATAAAGTCAATTAAAACATGACATATATTTTTACTGCTACAATTTTTAACTTGAAGCAAGAAATTAAGTAAAAGAGCCTTCCCATTCTGCCCGATTTTCCCTGCTTCGTGCTTATAACTTAACATAAAAAACAGTTTTGTTTATTCAAATAATGGAACAGCGAAGTAAACAAATATCATATGTTTCACAGAAGTAATAATAAATGCAGATTTATGCATTTTTGATTGATTATCGTTCTTCTAATCCCATAATTTCACACACAGATCGCGCTCCTCATAACGAGAACCTTTGATCTCCAACGAACGACTGACACAAATAAAAGGAAACATGACATGAAATCCAGCACTGTACCAATTGCAACACTGGGGAGAAACATTACTAAGGAGCAGCGCTGGAAAGAGAGTCTCAGTACCACGACAGTTGATGGGAAACCTCTAAAATTGGACTTGATACATCATGTCTGTTTCAGTATTCTCATCTTCTTTCTGCACAGACAGTCGTGTTTTTGCATGTTAGATGACCAGCGACATAGTCACGTTTCCCTGTAGAGTACTCGAGAAAGCGAGAGCGGATGATGGATCCAATTTAAACTTTGGCTCAGTTACGTCCAGTGAGGAAGAACGTGTAACTTGTAGACACGAATAGGTGGCGCTTTCAGGGAACTTAGGAGATGTGCCCAAGTGGCATCTAAGCAGCGGACTGAAACCAGAATAAGTTTTGGCAGCAGTGGAGGAAAGATTCGTAAATAAGATCAGAATTTAACAGCTGCAGCAGAACAAAAAGTTAACTCTGTGAATTGAAGAGAGAACTGGCCAATGATGATTTAAAATTTACTTGTGGTAAGCTTGACTGATCTACGAAAATTTGCTTCTGGAACTCAATTGACTAAAGGCAGACAACGAATAAGAGTTAAAGTATTTACCGCTGGCTAATCTTTAGTAGCGCGAATACTTATTATACAATGGACGCTCAGGTACACTGCTTTTGAAATTATAATTAGAAATAACGCAGTACTGCGCGCATAATTGTAGTAAACTTTGGAAACACGTCAGCTATCAGAACGAAAAAGATGCATTCATGGAGATGCAAATCTAAGAACATTTATTAGATTTGTTCCTTGTGAGTGAATAACATCAAGCATTTAACAAACCAGTTAAATATTACCTAGTCTTTGTCGAAATATACCATTAAACTTCCAATAAAAAATAGAAAGACTGTTCTAGTATTGTCAAAAATAAGTTCAATATAATTTTTCATTTAGTAGCAATATTGTTCTAAACATGTGTGTAAACACTAAAAAGAAATTTGGCAATAAAATTTGCGTCCAAAAGGAATGTGTTCTCGGTGCACACCGACCTCAGTCATACACACCGACCTCAGTCAAACGGATGTGGCAATCCATAAGTAAATATAGATTTTTCTACAAAGAAAGTGACTCAGTTGGTTAACACAAATGACTGCATGATTGTTGTATTCGACTAATTGATGGTCGTATAACCTTTACACCTAATTAACAGTTGTATAACCCTTACACCATGATGGTTGTATATCCCACTCCTACATGACGGTTGTATAACCCTTATTCCTACATGACGGTTGTATAACCCTTACTCCTACATGATGGTTGTATAACTCTTACTCCTACATGACGGTTGTATAACCCTTACTCCTACATGGCGGTTGTATAACCCTTACTCCTACATGACAGTTGTATAACCCTTACTCCTACATGACGGTTGTATAACCCTTACACTGACACGATGGTTGTATAATACACAAACATGACAGTTGCATACACACCCCAACAAGAGAGTTTCGAGCGAACATATTCGGATACAAGACGTTCAGACTTCTTCAACTATTTGCTAATCAAAGAGATTTGCACACTGTATTTTAGAGGCTTTCCTAATACAACTTTTTCGAAATCTATCACAACGAATGAAAAACTGAAACGATCTCACCGGCATCCGGTTTAAGATGAAATGCAACTAAAAAAAGCTTAACGCTCCTCTCGAGTTTTGTTCTAAGAAGCTACGTCCTCAGTTAATTGTACACAATGTGTACTTTCTGCTTTTTCTTAAAAAAAACATTCAAAACGATTTACTTCTTGTTTAGAATTGCAAGGGCTCAAAAATAGTAATGTTGTTAGCCATGCTGTTGTAGAAAGTAGGTTCTTCAGTGGAATGTTAGGGATGTTCCACTCACATTAGTATAAGTACTCACATCAGCCGAGCTGGTTTTATGAATTTCAAGGCATACTATTTGGCAGGGTTTTGCGAAGCTAGGATACCAGCAAATAGTCAACTTCTTGTAGTTATAACTGCTGGTTATTACATCGTAACCCTTGTGTAGTGTTCATATTGTTGTTATTCAGCCAGTGTTTGTGGGTCTGGTGGATAAATTGTATTTTGTGGTGTTTAATACCTCACAATCAAACACTTTTATGTTAAAATACACAATAGATGTTTAATTCATCCCAATTACAAGCAGGATAAACAGTAAAAATGTTAGCAGTAAAAATGAAAACGGGTCTCACAGACCCGAACACCACACATAAGTTAATGTTCATCCTCTGTAACGGAGAATTTTTGCTTGATATGTCTGGGAAATATGCGTGACCTGTGAACGTCAAGAATGTCGGAGTATGTCAAGGATGCTTAACTATCAGTGGCTTTTTATTCTTTTCTCTAAATCACTCGTTAAAGTTTACGAACCAAATAAACTACCAGTACTCATCAACATCACAAACAGCTATAGAAGCTATACCAGAAGTAGTATTCGCTATATTATACATAACACGTAGTATATTATTGTTTTTCAGCTATCAGAACATTTGAACAGAGGAACCTCTAGTGTTTCATTTTTCCCTAAAATAAATAATTTTTTGTGAAAAAACGACCTTTTGCTGCAGGTCTTCAACCATTTTTACGAAGAGATTTCAAGCCTTCGAATAGATTTATACTGCATTACATGAAATGAATCTTTCTTTCAAATGTAGAACTTGAAACGGGCTTGATGGATTTGATGTTGCGTCAAATCAGCAATTTAAAAGCATATGGCTACATCGTCTCGAATCTAGGCTCATTTCAAACACTTATATGGATGTAATAAGAGAGAAGATAGATCATTTTATTTGAAACTGAGATCCAAAAATATTGAGGACATATTTAAAGCCAGCATAAACCTGTTACTTGAAAATTAAAATCAAATCAATTAACCGTTGACAATATCAAGGCTACAGACTCTCCGTTATTCTATATAGAACAGAATGTAATTTGTAGACGTATGGAATAAAGTTCTTCAGGATGTTCAGTTCGTATCGTAACATTCCAACGTAAAATCAATTACATACACGAAAAAATATTCTAGATACAATTTCATTATAGATACAAATTTTGTGTATTAAAGAAAAAAAGTTTTCCAGATGCAATAATCATTTTAATGGATAGAGATTTAGACAAAAGAATAGCTATTTTAGCGTTACATAATGTGGGAAAACCTCCAGCGGATATCACTAAAACCTTAAAGATTGACAGAATACTATTCCGTAGAACGTTGAAGCGGAATGCTAATCTAGAAGCATAAAAATAATTTTAACAGAACTGCATCAGGAAGCGGTGAGCATATCAGGGATTTAATTTCATTCGTTGAACAAGAAAAATGAAATTCCAACTATATCAAGGGATATGGTGAAAAAATTTGAACATGTTTAGCATAGACTGCAGCCTCAACAATTTTGAAGTGCTTTCATGTAAGTCAAAGAACTGCTCCTACACCTGGGAATGTTCAGTATAATTTGATTAGCGCTATCCAGATGGCTTCATCATTGCTTATACAGTCCATTACGATCCGCATCACTTCGCTGCCTTACCTTCATGGTGCATAAATTTGTTCCACTCATGAGACTCCAAGCTAGTCAAATGTAGCCTTTTCGTGCTGCCGTAGAGGATGTTTTTCTATGGGCGAGGGTATGCTTCTGACGGGCTACATGCTAGGAGTAATAGAGCCTAATGTTTATGAAAAACTGTAAGCTGACTACTAGGAAAGAAATGAAAATCTATTCTCTGCATCCATCACCCAAGTATGGGTGAACGTATGCTCTTCATCCATCACCCAAGAGCACCTATAAAAAACCAAAGCTGGAGAGACCGTCTTTTGTGCAGGGCCTTAGCCTATATTTGTAGGGTGAAAAAAAGAAAATACATAGTTCATAGAAAAAATTCCGAAAAGTTCATACTAAACTATTCTGTGAGTAGCCCATTTTCAAGATGACACGCTATACAACAAAAATAATAGCCTGCACAAAAATACCTGAAATTTTTCTATATAGTTGATTTCAATGTAGTGTTTTCGTAGGAGAACACGATTATCATTTTCATTGCTGGTGTAAACTACGAATGAATTGTTATAGGCAAATACCATACGCGACAGCAGTGTGTTCAGTCAAGGCTGTATCAAATTTAAGAAACATTAATTAGTTTCAAATCCCATTGAAAAGTGTTAAGCAAGGGGTACTGAAAAAAAACAGTAATGCTTCCTGTAAAGTTGATAAAAAACAGCAAGGGACTTTCATCGAAACATATACAAAAATTGAATTCATTGGACATAGCGGATGAGGAGACAGAGATACCTTTGTACTTTTTTCAACTAGTATATCTGTAAGGGAGGACATTAAATATGAGAAATATTCTGGGCTGCTCATACGCAGTAACAAGCTCTACTGGTTTCAATATGTTATTTTCAGGTACAGATACAGTGAATATTCATTGCATATATTTCAGAAAAATTGCAATTTGAAGCTGCACTGTGACAATTGAACAGGCAATTGACAAACAGAATGACTGATTTTCAAAGTGTGTACATTAAAAAAATATTTGAGTACAACTAACAAATTCTGGGTGTCAGTAAGTGTAGAAATACTTCAGTTTTCTAGATTGAGAGTTTGATACTTTCATTAAACTGCATATGAAAGTGATTTATTTCAGACATGAACATAATTCTGATATCAGTATCTTAAATATTACGTGTAACATATGAATATTCATATTTCATTAGTAACATTCTTTTCCTTCTTCAGCACTGCTCTCATTAATGCTCTTTTCACTCATCAACCCTCTTATTAACTCTCTTTTCACTCAGTACTCTTCTCATTAATTTTCTTCTAGCTTAACATCCCTCTCATTAACATATTATTCAGCTCTCCTCTCATTAACTTTCTTCTAGCTCAACACTCTGTTCATTATGTCTCTTATAACTCAGCACTTCTTCCATTAATCCGGCACAAATGAACTTCATGATACTTACCGGTGACAGTGAAAACTTTCTCGGTCTTCGAGCTTTCCAATATCGAGGAACAAAAGTCCCTTTCGAAGCAATTATACTACGAAATTCAGCAATAATTCCATCTGCATGTCAATATATAGAGACCTCCACTGGAATATGTTAACTCAAGTGTCGTTTTAAATTACGCTCTCGTACAAATGAATGCATTTGCCTTAGAGAATACTATGTAGTATCTCAGCTCTATGAAAAAGTCCCGTCATCTTCTGAGATGTAAATTCAGTTTCCTAAATTGTGTAAGTAAAAAACTGTCTTAAAACAATAAGGAATCTTATAAGTTAATCTGACAGCTCTGATCAGTATGCCAGAAGTTGAGATACATGATCATCGTTAACAGGATTATCATGAATTGAATGCGATTACCATTCAAAGTAATGGTATAAGTTGACTGTGCAGGTGCCGGCGAGTGTGGCTGGATGGTTGGGAGCAATGAAGGCGGGCGTCTATTTGTGAATATAAAACTGGCATACGAATATTAGGAAAATTCTTGAGTAACTAGCGCTATTTACGGAAGACTATAATAAAAGGTATCTAAATGCTATTGATTCTATGAGACAGAGGCTCTAATTGTAGTTTTTTAATTCTCAGGAAACGTTGAAAAATTCAATTCAGACTGAGAACATCGAATGATACATCTCTAATAGACACAGTTATTTCGAGAATAAATATTTTACCTCTTTTGTCTCTTTTCCTCATTCTGTTATTCATCCCTAGCGGCCTCTTCATGACGCGTAGGTGGGGAAATTAAACAAGAACTCACTCTCAGCCTTATAGATCTATTTGCGCTGACCAGAAGGCGAGTGAAGAAGAGGAACATTAATTCATTCAACATTTAAAACACGGGGACTGTCTGTTTTGCTAGAAATTGAATTTCTAGTGTGTTCTTAGGGGCTTGTTAAACAAAAAATTCATCTTGAAAGTATTTATAATGAATGGATAAAATCTTAGTGGTTTTTCTTTTAAAAAAAGTATTTCAGTGACCTATTGTGAAACATTTTTCACGCTCTGAACATGTATCTTTGCAGCACAACAGCATGCTTTTTGATGTCGTTGAAGCTAAAATATTAAAAAACACGTCAGTTAAACCTTCCTTGGATAGCTTAACAGTCGGAACTTCAAGTATCATAAAAGAAAACATAACAATGAACTTAATTCAGTGTTTGAGCATTTAATTTCCAACAAAATTCGATGCTCGCACCGAGTCAAGAAGAATAGGTCGTAGGTGTTCCGCTGGCCAGCAAGACCAGATGATGCATCGGCCCATCCTTCTTCACCTCCAAGGATTTGCACGGAATCTAAATTATTGCCTGGCCCCGACGACTCAAGTCTATTACGGAGATTGCCATGATTTATCACCGATTTATCACCTTCAACAACCAGTCCTACAAATTCTTTGGGAACGTGCCCCTTCAAATTTGTATGTTTATAAAATTTGGAACACTTAGCATAATGTTCTTCAGATATTAGTGTGAAGTGAGTATTTTTTGTGAATTCTCTCGACTTTTATGGAGTTTGTCTTTGCTATCGTGGACGTAGCACACGGTTAAAATTCTTCATGGTAAAGATGCTAAAAAGAAAAATTACGCCGTATCAAATTTACCAAAGTAAATTTTGTTGAACGCATCTCAATTTTTGACCCTGCTTCCCCAAAATACAAGGTGTTTGCTTTTTTGTTGAGGATCTGGCTGCATATGCTCACCAGCTGATCGCTTCAAATAATAATTTGAGTTGCGTCTACACGTTTTCACTATTATAAAAGCTACAAAATCGAGTATCTATGAGAAATGAAGCACTGGGAGAGTAATGATAGCGTCGTATGAAGCTCAAGTAGAATACATTAAGTTAAGGAATTCATGACGGAATAAAGAATTAAGGCACATTGAGATCGTTTAAACACTACATTGTTGACAACGCATGGACTAGGACCACAAAAACGAATAAACTATTTTTAAATGTTATGACTTACCATAATATCTCAACCCAATACACATTCTATTCTCGTGATATTTAAATTGGTATTCGAAACTCATTGAAAGTATCATAAGATTTCAGTCAAAACTCATTGAAAGTATCATAAGATTTCAGTCAAAACTCATTGAGAGTATCATAAGATTTCAGACAAAACTCATTGAAAGTATTGTAAGATTTCAGTCAAAACTCATTGAAAGTATCATAAGATTTCAGTCAAAACTCATTGAAAGTATTATAAGATTTCAGTCAAAACTCATTGAGAGTATCATAAGATTTCAGTCAAAGCTCATTGAAAGTATCATAAGATTTTAGTCAAAATTCATTGCGAGTATTATAAAATTTCAGTCAAAACTTATTGAAAGTGTTGTAAGATTTCAGGAACGGTGTTTCTCAAATCCTCACTAAATAAAACATACGAACTGCTCTTCTTTTGCACGCTCAATACATTTCTCTTAACTCTGGTCACACCGCTGCCGAGGTAGACCACCTGCTGCCATGAAGTTTAAAATTACGCACCTGCATACACAGGAGACTGTCGGAGTCCCCAGCTGGACAAGTCTTCAGGCATGCAGGAGACTGCCACAGTCCCCAGCTGGACAAGTCTTCAGACATGCAGGAGACTGCCACAGTCCCCAGCTGGACAAGTCTTCAGACATGCAGGAGACAGCCACAGTCCCCAGCTGGACAAGTCTTCAGACATGCAGAAGACTACCACAGTCCCCAGCTGGACAAGTCTTCAGACATGCAGAAGACTGTCGCAGTCCCCGCCATGACAAGTCCTCAGCGTGATGTACCCTAGGGAGCGGAATGATGTACCGCAGGGGCAGTGTATTGTACCTCCAAGTGCAGTGTGATGTACCCTAGGGAGCGGCGTGATGTACCCCAGGGGCAGTGTTTTGTACCCCCAAGTGCAGCGTGATGTACGAGTACTGCCAGTGGTAGCATAATGTACCCACGGATGCTTCGTCGTACCTCCTACATGTAGCAAAATAAATTTAGATGTTAAAGTATAATTCAATCTTGTTCAGCTTGCATCTCTTCATGAACTATTTTTATGACAATATATTCAGTTCTTTCACTTCCAGGGGTTTCTTGCCTATTTCGAATGAGTGGCAGTATTGAGAGCGTCACACAATTTTGACGTTCGAAGAAATTTTTCAGAGTAATTGAGTGGTATCGAACCACCGTACGATCGAGAGCACGATCGGCATTCACACTGTCTTGGCCGTTTTGTCAAGCATCGAACCATACATGATCACTACAGTATTTGTTAGGCAGTTCTCATCAGTACTTTACCTTGGAAACAGTGCTTCAAAATAACACCAAACGATTTTGAAACAAAAATTGCCAAAATTTAAAACAGCGCATCTGTTTTAGATTAATTGTGTAGAACACTAACTCATAGGAACTATTATAATATTTGAGGGAAAATATAGCCGCGCGCTGAGGCTTTAAGTGTGTACTCATTCAAAAATGAAATAAATTTTACTTAAGGAATAATAGTCAAACAAGACTCATATGAGCTGACTTTATAAGACATCATTCCAACCCTGCACCAGACATACAAAGTCATAATCACAGCATATCTGCTCCTGCTGCTGCCCAGAAAACTAATTTTATCACATTGTGTGGGCAGAAGTTTTAATATTTTTGGCATCATAACTTTTCCTTGTTTTTCCAAATAGGCTGTAATTTTCAGACGGTAGATGAAAGACGCTATGAGAAATCATCACAAAACTTGGCACCAGAATTTATTACTTAAGGTCTGAATACAGCGAATGAAAGAAAAAAATGTTATAATTTAAAGCACGCGTCTAGAGTCAATGCTCATTCCAAAAAACTGCCTTTGGTTGTGTTATTTTTTTGAGGAACGTGTGTTTCAGGCTAGTCAGCTTTTGTCCGTAAATAAAAGAGCAGAAAAAATGCGTGTTTTTGTCATATCCCAAGTTGTGCCTGCTACTTTTCCGTGTGTGTTGAGAGCAGCTATTTATTGGTCAATGACAACGTGCCTCAAAATTCGTTCCGTTACTGAACTGTTCGAGACACAAACAACAAATACAAGAACAATTTTCTTGCAAGATTCGAGTGCAAGTGAATTTTTTATGATACTTTATACCGAAGCTCCTGTTTCCTTGTAAATACGCTGTCAAAAACCGGCCAGGGCCCATCTGCTGAAGCGTGTTTAAAAATTAATTTTCCATTGCGAGCTTGTTATTTCTGCCTCGTCCTCGAGAAAAGATGACGATGAAAGCTGTCGTCCTCTGGAAACAAATGAGTTGTTTCACTATGCAAATCGTTCATTCGTCGTTCGTTTTCACCATACTTTCTCATTAAAAATATATACCTTTAAGAGATGAAAAATGACTACTCTATTGTACTAGTGAATATATAGAGCATCGAACGGAAAATTTACGACCCTAGTATTACAAACATATAGCTTCATTACACGAAATGTTACGTGAAAAAAGTACGAACAATTTCCGTGAGCTACACCTGTTTTCAGGTGTTCTGCATCATTGTTGAAAAAGTGTTTTGTGCTCTCCATAAGCACCCTAAACCAGGCATCATAATCTCCAATAACATTCATAACAACAGTGAGCTGTAAACATCCGGTAGAGACCCTCACAATCCCAATAACATCCCTTATAACATCTATCATGGGGTGATAAGAAGACTATGGTTCATTGGATACTGATGCATCATCACACGGCAGAGAGCGTTGGGTCGATAAGCCTGTATGAGCTGATAAAAACTTTGCTCGATTCTCAATAATGGATCTGGCAAATTGCGTCACGCAATTGTGTGGTGATGTGAGGAATAGAACTATGTCGTATTTTGTAAGTTTATCTTCTGTCTCATTGAAATGATAGCAAAGTTTTGAAGCGAAATATTTAACAATTAAAACATTGAGGTATATTTTGCCACGTAATAATCGATTTTGTACGGATAAAAACAGTTGCAACACAAATATTTAGAACGTATTTGTGAAGCAGTGCAACAGGGAGAAATAAATCGATTTTTCAGACATTTCTTTCATTCAGGATGCTTTGAATATAATTTTTATTGGGAACCATCGTATTAGAATAGTGTTTGCATTGTGAGCATTGAATTTTATTTTAGAGATCATCATATAGTCACACACAATAGTTTGAACGTCTTAGAGTAGATTCAACTCAATTTGCACAAGTTTTATTCTCTAGTTTTCTCTACTCTGCAATCTTTTTAGCTTCTTATCATCGTATAAACTTTTCTATGCTTCCGACCGTTATCATCGCTCTTTACTCTTCCATATTCTCTACATTTCGATACTGTCAAACTTTTCCTTTTTTGTGGGACAATAGCTCACGTACTGTGTTGCTGCTGCCGAAATCCGCTGTTTACCTCGTATTCCCCGCTGTGCGTCACAACACGGTTTTCCACCTATGCACATCACCGTTAAGTATCACACGCGAAGTTGAACGACAGTTCTGCTCTTAACGTGATACTGGTAAAATCACGAGAGCATTGTTTTTGGCCCTTGTGGTAACATTTAGAGGTAGACAGAATTATCAGGCGCCCGATGATGTGACCTGGGATATCAGTGTCAATGCATCACGGGACACTAGTTCTGGGAAGAGCTATCTGAGGGCGCAAATCAAAAGATACCTTCTGCCTAATACTACGAGCTGACAAAAATCCTGTGCAAAGCTCCGAGAGCCAGAATTTTGTGAATAATGTGAAGCATTAAGTTAACTTCAACACTTAAAATTAAATTCGATTGGGATTTTGATAGACTTATAAGGATAGAATGAAGGTTTCATTCCTGTTTTTTTTTGTTACGAAAAAGTAAACTCAATAATAATTACCTATGATTGACTCTTACTACTGCTAATCTTTTGAATTTTTTGAATAGTATTTGTATGTCAACAATTTTGATACAGATAATTAACTTTCTATCATGAAACCAAATAAAACACAAGCAACTGTCTTATTTTACACGTAAAACACGTAAACAGAATTTTGATTCCCAGGAAATAAATAGATATATAATTCATATTCCTGTGTCACCTCCTCCAGCAACAGTGGCTGTTGTGTGCTGTAATGTGGCTGTTGTGTGCTGTATTGTGGCTGTTGTGTGCTGTAATGTGGCTGTTGTGTGCTGTATTGTGGCTGTTGTGTGCTGTATTGTGACTGCTGTGTGCTGTAATGTGACTATTGTGTGCTGTATTGTGGCTGTTGTCTGCTGTAATGTGGCTGTTGTGTGCTGTATTGTGACTGTTGTGTGCTGTAATGTAACTGCTGTGTGCTGTAATGTGACTGCTGTGTGCAGTATTGTGACTGCTGTGTGCTGTATTGTGCCTACTGTGTACTGTATTATGACTGCTGTGTGCTACCATGTTTCAGCAATCTTCAAGAAGATAATCTTTAAAACAATTAACCCCATTTTTAATATGATATTTATCCTGTATTATCAATATACAATATACATAGTACATGCTGTGTAAGACGAAAGTATAATCTTCAAGAAGAGTGACAAGTTTCCCCTGAATAGTCTAGGTATATAAGCATAAAGTGAAGCTATGAAACTCACGCTTAATAATCCCATGCTTCTATTGTGGATTTTGTGTCACTATTTCCAGGATTGAAGGCTCACTAATCCGAAAGAAGATTTTCCCCTTTCAATTCATGTGCTTGTAAAGTAATGGATCCAACATATGATTTTCGAGCTCACTTCCAAAGACTGAAACCCACTGATTGGAGAAACAAAACCCAAATCGGCTTAACTATGCTAAGTCTTCGTAACAAACTCTCGGGTAGAGCAATTTTGTCCCCAGTTGTATGGCAAATCAAGCTATAGCTCTCTTAGTTTTAGTGAGCGTGACAGAACCAACGCTTCATCTGGTAGAGATTCATTGTAAGCCAGCCGTTAAGGAGAATTATTAGCTTCGAGCTGTTGCTTTCAAATATACGAGTTCCTTCACTTGCTTAGTTACTTAAGAAATACCGATGTATAACTTGAGTGCGCATACATTTAACATTTTGCTCGTACGTTATCGTACAGTACGTCCAGAGTAAACTAATGCGCTGTTCTCATGTGATAATTAAAATACGTTTCTGACTGTGCTATTAAATGACTTAATACGATGTTTTTCTCAGGACTAACACAGCATTATGAATTCAACAGGAATGCAGTTGTTTACTAATGCACTAAATAAAGTTGAAAAATATGGTGCTTTTTTGAAGCAACTTCAACTACTTCAACTACTACACAGGCAGCAAAATCAGTGTAGTAATATTCTTCCTAATTTATTTTGAGAAATTCTCTGACGAAAAAAGAATATTTTACCTTATAAGCAAGCATCTTCTTCGTTGATGAAACAGAAGTAGAGTCAAAATAAGGAAGTGTACCTCATGTAATTGATTATTTCAGGCGCTGATTAACACTCTAGTTTGGTTATCATAAAGCATATTAAAATCCATGAGGAGCTATGAATAAATTATAAGAGTAATTTCCAAGAGACTTCAGGTGGTATATGATTTGGTTAACATCTGGTCTTTTTTAATTTCATTGACAATTTTCAAGAGACGAGTAATTTGCCCTGTGCTTTCTATAAAAGCAACAGAAGTACTGTGCGACAACTTTTTCCATATATTGTTTTGAACAATCATTAAAATTGTTGTAATTGACACATTTGCCATTTCAAATTCTTAAATTTAACGCAGTAGAGGCCTAATTTTGGCTTTGGGAAAACTTCAGGAACTGGAACCGGCAAGGAAATCCTGGTCGAGCTGGGAAGTAACAGATAATCAATAAATTTAATTCATTACTCAAATTTGTTGGAAAATTGTTCAGTGTCTGCTGGAATAGAATAAATTTCGTCAGCGTAAAATAAATTTTTTACAGTATCAGCTTCTGCAACTCTACTCCGTGTCGTATGAATGAAAAAAAAGATAGATTTTTTCAAACACTCCATGAAATTTCTGAGTATGATTGAAATTTATGACTGTCAAGGTTTCTGCATGCTTTCTCTCTCTCTAAAAAAGAAAGGCAAGATTTGAACTAGAATAAGGGCACAATAAAGTTATTCTTTCTCAGTCAAGATACTGAACAATGTTTTTTAAACGTCCAGTGAAAGGAAACCTGAAACCCCCTGTGAACAACTAACTTGAACAAAAATTAAATACAGTGATTATATGAACATTAAAATATCTATTTACAGAAAAAACACTTTCATAAGAACGGAAAAGTAGTTTCTAACAAAGCTCTTTAAACTTTTGAGAACATTAGAAATGCTTGCTAAGTTTTATTATCGATCAAATCTTCAAATAACCAAAAATGCATCATTCAAAAATGGGCCAGGCGTCAACGATATTCTTCAAACTAGTGCATACGCTTGTTTTAAAACAGTTTATTTTATTTTCAGCTACTCCTGTGTCGTAGTGCAAGATTCACTGCTCTGTTGCATGAAAATAAGCTATTCTATTTAAGTAACTCCGCTTATGAATGGGTTGATTTCTTATCATAAAAATAATTTACCATCAACTGAGAACGCTCTAAAGTGCTGATAAAGTATCAAAATCTGGTTCCTGATTTTTAATTTCATCTTTATACCTGTTATACTTGATACTGTTTTAAAACTTTTGACATACTACTTACTTTCAGGGGAAGTTTAAAAAAAAACAACACTGAACACAAATATTTGTCTCCCAGTTTCCCGGGCTTAACGTTAGTATATTTTTACAATATGTTCATAAATTTTTCAAATTTCTTTTTCTCAATCTCCCGTGGGCGGTCACTGAGAAACAATAAAAAAAATTTAATCTAGATTAAAATGCGTTTGATGTCAAAGTCACTTAGATGTAGTAACAAAGTTTCGGTATTAATTTTGTGAGAATTTATTCATATGAATTTCATTTGGGATTTTCTCAGATAAAAATCCAAGTGATTAAGGCCATACTTAAAGTTTCAACGAGTTGATTCCTAATATGAATATTGACAAGGTAGCGGCTTTTCGTTTTAAAAAGTGAACTGCCTCCCATGAATCATAATGTTTTCAAAGTTTTTCACTTCTATTGAAAAATAAAGTTTTTATTCTCGTTCTGGACACCTCACCAAAAAATACCCTATAACTCGGTCGCTCTATTATTCTACGGTAATTATTATGGGTGCTAAGATATCCCTTCTTCGTTCTAAAATAGGGCTTCTAATGTGTCACTTTGTTATTTAGGTAAACAGACAATAAGGCAGACAGATAGTATGTTTTGTCTGATTGTAGACGTAACAAAAACTTTCTGTTCACCGCTGTGTTTATAATCTAATTATTTCCTCAATTAACCAAGAAGTAAAACCCTTGAAGCGCTTCAAAAGTAATCGAAGGAAACATGGAGAGTATGCGTGAGCTTGTCGTGACTTACAAATGTTAAGTTTTGGTTCTCAATGACATCTTCTCATCTTTTGGTGTGTAGAATTTATTTCACATGTATATTTTATTAACAAAATAAATAAAACTTGTGTGTAAAAAAATTAACTGTAATTTATACGATGCAATGATTCGTGAAAAACAAATCAGACGCTAGTTTTTGTCTCAAGAATATTGACGTTGCCCAAACTTCTCAGTAATAAAACGATGATTTCTAGTTTTTCGTGAGAAATTTCAGATAACTTTTTTGTAGAGAAAAGAAGTTCAGTTAAGAATTTGTTTGGCACATTAGGCGCTGACATAAAGTGCAAAAGAACTTTTATTTTAGTGTCAATTAGACTTCTTAAATTAAGAAAAATGAAAATTAGCCTTACTTTGATCATATGCACTCACAGCTGCTTTCAATAGCTCTAATATCAGTTAATTGGAATATTTTCCAGACATGTACGTCACATAGTCATTAAGTAAGTTACATCTTGAAATTAAACAGTATATTAAAATAGCCAAACAAATTAAATATTCATGTTTCATACATTCTAGGTCAATGCAGCAATAAATTAGTGAACATAAATTTTCCATGATATAACTTCTGTGTCGAGCATTCCTGCTGTGGCTGATGACACACAACGTGAAATTTGTACAACCAAGAGATAGAAACAAGTCTTTTCGTTACCGTCGACGTGAGGGATAAAGAGAAAAGGTCAAAGTGGAATTCGATGTCACCATTTCGAGAGCAGCGATTAAGTTCTCTTATTGAAATTTCCTTCAAGTGTTGGTTAGTCTGCATGCAAGGCTGTTACAGGGCCATGCAAATTGAGTAATCTTTCGGCCTTAAATAGACGTGAAACTGAACGCTTGAGGTTGAATATGTATGTGAGAATAGCACGAACTCAAGTCTTGGTCATGGGTTAACGTATTTGTGTTAGGTAAGACTGGCTGTGCGTGTGCATGATGTATAATACAGGCAAAAAATAAGAAAATTAAGAATTGGAAACGAATAAAGAGAAGATATGATTAGCTCGTTGAATATGAACATCTTTTTGTAACACTTTATTATGTGCTGCAAAATGTCTTAATTTACTACCTATTTAAAGAGAATTCAACTGTCAACTTATTTTTCCAATTCATTAAGAATTTTTGCTGTCACTACGAATATGATGCTTCTGATATTTTGATGAGATGTTAGGGTTGGTATCACTTGTTAGATTAGTTTACAAGTATTGAACAATAATTCTAATAAGTCACCCGAGTGCTTCAATACAGGGAGTCCTCGAGTTACGAACAAGCATCTTCCTCATTTACGTGCCGCGTTACCATGTATTCAGCCATGCGAGCAAAACAACTGGTATGTTCTACGCTCGGTTCGCAAGCTACGAACGGACCCCCGTAAAGTGGAACATGAATTTGTAGGATTTATGGTGCTCATTGCCGTAAGTTAAATGCCGTAAACTGGGGACTCTCTGTATACTTAAATGCTTTGATGTTCAAGTAGCACTATGTTAGTTTTTCCATTTCATCAATGAAGCTTTTTGTGACATGAGAGATTATATTTACCCACTTTATTGGCACATATTGTGTATATGAATAACTTTATTTTCGATTGAAGTTCTGCCCGAATCATTCTCGATATTAGCGTCTTTAGCTTTTCAGATTTATCAAAAAATATGTATTGAAGAGAACAGGGTTAGATTCAATTCAATAAGCTATTAAATTTTATTAAACATTACTGAACGTTACTGATAACTTTTGCTTATGGCTTGTATTAAGTATCATACTTCTGGAATGTGTTAGTTATGTATTAGTTATGTATTAGTTATGCGTTAGTTTTGTGTTAATTATGTGTTGGTTATGAACTTCTTAAACCAGGATTGTAATAATAATAATAATAATAATAAAAACCGATGGTGTTTTCATATATTGTACAGTATATTGGAACAGGGTTTTCAATTCTTGACACTAATATCTTAAGACTAACAATGCAAATTCCAAATCCCAGCGACTGCTTCCGTCCTCCATACTCGAGTCGAGGCAGAGAATTGTAAGGGTAAAAGGCTGCTGAATTTCAGACAGCGAAAAATAATTGGAATGATTGAGAAAACAATTATAAGAATTTTTTCGGCAGTATTCTTCGTATTTGAGATACTTTAATGATCATTTGAGCTAACAATTGTAATTCTTTTCCTCGAAATAAAATGAAATAAAAATTTTATATTAAAAATAATTATGTCTGCATCACAGACTTTTGCAAAAAATAGTTCTTGTTACATAATATTTGTTCTCCATATCTGCTACTTTTCTATATTAATATGTCGCACTGTATTCAGTGCTTTAAACTTATAACGATTGACAAGAGAAAAAGTGATCAATACAGAAACATCCAAATTTAATATTAGATTACAATATTTGTGTTGAAATACACGCTACTATGATAGTTCAAAATTTAGTCCCTGCTGTAGTGTTTGAATTCTGAATAATATACGTAAAATGCATTAAGTAAAAAATTCATAATTTTTACTTGTTCAGAAAACCAGTCAGATTTTCGAGCTATACACGATACGTAGGCTGACTTTCTGCCTGGTACGACCGCCGTATAACATTATATCGTTTCTGAACACCGTCTTGAGGAAATTACCGTTTCAATTTTTCTTTACTAAGTCTGAGTACAGAAGAAGACAGGAGTAAGCTTGTTGTCATGGCAACTGGAGCTTCTAGCAATGTGAAAATTAAAAATCCAATCATGACAAAATTGTGGCCGTCGAGAGACATGTACGACAATTTCACTCTCCAAAAGATAAAACTGGCTCAATTGTGCTTTAGAGCTTTATTTTAGAGGAAAAGTGCCAGTCCTAATGGTAATTTTCCTTAACTACAACCTTACGATGCTACGACCAGGTTTCAAATTTATTTTCTTCTTATTTTTACTGTCAGATGTCATCAAGTTGTCAAAACCATATCTTTGCACTCCAACGATGTCATGCAAAGTCCAATCCTAATTCGAATATTTCTTGAACTACGCATAATCATAGAAACCCATCATAATTTTGCATTCTTTTTCGATTTAACAACCTAAGTACTATACTCTCAGTCCTATTCTGTATCTGTTTTTAACTTTCCTTTTCGATGTAGTTAAACTTTCAGTGCATAACTGGACTTTCTATTTGCAAATGAACCACACTACCAAGCTACACAGCGCTAGTGAGTTTATTGATTTTCTCTGATGAGGCTATGATCTTACAATGGAGTAGTAATGGAACTGGTAGACACTTACTAAATCAAACTTAATAGCATTGTGCTGGGAGCATTTTAGAGTTCCCTTTTTACCTGCTGTACAGTCAACTTATAGCAAGAGAACATATTGCTAGAGCAACTAAGTCTTTCAATACCCATTTTTAGTCGTAGTTTGTGAATTCTTTTCCAAATTGTGCGAGTATTTCTGAAGAAGCAGTGCAGTGATGGAAGTTATTCTATTGACCTGTTGAAATGAAAGTTAAACTGAAGGGTCCTGGGACAGCAACTTTAGAATTCATGAAGGGTGGCACTTGGAATGCCACTCCAATAGAGGAATAAGTGAAGAGGGACTTGGAACAGGAGCTACATTACGCGACGCACTTTAACAAAAAGCTCTCTCATCCATATTTTGTGTAGAGGTGGATTTTGGGCACTTACTTCTGAAGCAGTATAAACAACATGACGTGGACGAGTAGTCCTGTCACGCTTGTTGTAAAAAGTGAATTTCAGTACTTGAAAAACCATAAACGTGCTATAAGATAACTGGCTCAGTCAAACTATTGTATTGAAAACCATACTGCGCTGTCCTCATAGCATCATAAATGAAACACAATCAATGTATTATAAAAAATTGATTGTATAATTGTAGTGTATGCGTAGATGAACAACACACGTATACTGTGAATATTTACCTGTCCCTCATTCTTTTTTATGTTTCAAAAATTTTGCATAATTACAGATAATTTCAGTAATTTCAAAGAAAACCATTTTATCCTCCAATGATAATGTTTTTATCTAGTTAGCTAAACTACGTAATTTACTTTCTATCATACTGTCGGTCTGTCGTTGTACCGACGTAACTCTGACACCGCGTAAGACAAGTGGCTGAGGATGATCGTGGTATAACTCCCGAATATTTTAAAGGAGTTGTGTTAATGAGAATGAGTAAGTTTTCTAATGATGACTAAGTTTTCTGCAACACTACGAATCTTTCTAATGAACTTGCTTCCTGCACATGTCTGGTTTCTAATTGAGGATTTTAGTTTTTCTTTATGAACTTGGTAAATGATTCTAACTCATTAATATAATGAATGCCATCTCAACATTTTCCAAAATCCGACCACTACTGATTTAAAAAGTTCTCTTGTTCGCTGATTATGAATTGTATTGAATTTTTACAGTCGTGATAAATCATTTTTTCAGGATACAAAGAGCGAAAAATCGTTCCTGCAAACGACTCGAACAAGATTGCTGAGTTGAGAATTCCTTGCTGCCAATCTCATAAACAAGGATGGATTATTTACTGATCATGTCAGTCAGTTTTCTGTCATACTCACATTCAGAATAGATTTGCAATGCAGAAAAACAAGCAGTCATATTTGTACGCGCTGCAGATTGTGGCTGCTGATAATTGTCGATCTCAATAAAGGTAAACAGTTTTGCCTCCCTTCATGAAGAATTCTTTTTCTGAGTTGAAAATGTGTGACATTTTGAACGCTTTGCAAGCGTTGGGGAAAAATAAGTGATTGACTACAATGTCTTTTAACGAATACTGAGCACGATCATTTCCATAACCATAACCATTAACCATAAGATGATGGTTATGGTTACGGAAATGATCGTGCTCAGTATTCGTTGGGATGAATTACCAGCATTACTGTACTAGCTTAGGTTCAAATAAATTTGATTTTAATTTACAAATAGCTGGCAAACTATGGATTTTCAACGTGTTGAAAGTACATGTGGGAATAATTTATTTCAGTGAATCTTGTTTACATCTTATCACAGCAACAAACTAGAAGAAAGTTGATATAATTCTTCTTTCTTCAACAAATGTTATAAAAAATAGCTTAACATAAATTCCGTGTTGAATTATACATTATTATTACCAATGTCCTCCTACAGACTATTACGTAACATACCCCCTGTGCCGCTATTACAGCGATCATGCATCGGAGCTTCAACAGCTGTGGTTTAACCCTTTCACCCCGGATGGCACACATATGTGCCACCCATACATAAATATACTCCTGGGAGAAAGGGTTAAAGAATACTTTACAGTTTTAGAGCGTTTGGATCATACTAAACATGAGTTGTTACGTTACATTGGACGTTACGTTCGAAAGTTTTTCACATTTTCACCTTAAAGGCATGACGCTGCAGGCTGTAATAACCTAGCTAGCGGTACTAGAGAGTGGTGTTAGTGGTGCAAGAGAAATAGCGAGGTAATGGGACAAAAAAGATAGCAGTGTTAGTGGGACAAGAGAGATAGCGGTGCTACTGGGACAAGAGAGATAGCAGTGTTAGTGGGACAAGAGAGATAGCGGTGCTACTGGGACAAAGAAAGATAGCAGTGCTAGTGGGACAAGAGAGAGAGCGGTGCTAGTGGGACAAGAGAGAAGAGAGATAGAGGTGTTAGTGGGACAAGAGAGATAGATAGATTATACATTGTTTATGATACCCAAGTAGAAACATAGGTAATTTTGAGGGGTATTTAAAAACACTGGCAGAACCTGATTTAGCTTCCTTCACTATTTTCAGGCATTATTTTTTCTATAGTTGAACACGATACATGAATAACAAAATATAAACTTAAAAGGAAATAAATGAATGGGTAAAACAAACTGAACTCAATTTTAAAAATAAACACCGGAAAAATTAAACGAAAATCAAACACTGAAAAAATCTCATTAAAAATTGATGAGTGCTCTCAAAACAGCTCACTCCCAACGTCAATGCAACACTGCAATCCGCCTGAGTCAACACTTGAGAAAAAGAAGGTATTTAATAAGTGAGCTTCAGGCTAGCAGTTTTGAAAAACGTTGTTGCTTCAAACTGAAACCACAACAACAGGCAGCTCGTGCCGCAATATCATCGAGGCTACTTTACTTTTTGCTACTTTTGCTTAGGAAGAGGAAATTTACACAGAATTGGCTTAATTTAGCTGAGACTGCATCCTGTGTTGTTATTACTTCTGCTCTGCAATACAGCGGGCAGTAAATGCATCCTGTGTTGTTGTTGCTGCTTTGCAATGTAACAAACTATGTGTGCATCCTGTGTTGTTACTGTTGCTGTGCAATATAGCGAGCTGTGACTGCATCCTGTGTTGTTGCTGTTGCTGTGCAGTACGGCGAGCTGTGACTGCATCCTGTTTGTTTCTGCTGCTCTGCAATACAGCGAGCTGTGACTGCATCTTGTGTTGTTCCTGCTGCTCTGCAATGCAACAAACTGTGACTGAATCCTGTGTTGTTGCTGCTGCTCTGTAATACAGCGAGCTGTTACTGCATCCTGTGTTGTTGCTGCTGCTCTGTAATACAGCGAGCTGTTACTGCATCCTGTGTTGTTGCTGCTGCTCTGTAATACAGCGAGCTGTTACTGCATCCTGTGTTGTTGCTGCTGCTCTGCAATACAGCGAGCTGTGACTGCATCCTGTGTTGTTGCTGCTGCTTTGCAATACAGCGAGCTGTGACTGCATCCTGTGTTGTTTCTGCTGCTCTGCAATACAGCGAGCTGTGTTGTACTTCATCCTGTGTTGTACTTCATTGCGTTAGTTTTGGAATACTGCACCTCTTCATCTGAAACAACTCAATAGTTCTGCCTGGTTTTAGCCACAGCCAGACATAGAAATATTTTCTTTCAGTTATGAAGTTGAGTCCCCTTTGCTTAAGTTGAATAGGGGAATCTTCTTCGACATCTTATGGGGTCATGTTAATATTGACAATCTTTGGGGATAAGGATTAAATTCAGGTCCTTTTCTCGGTTCTTTGTGATGGCAGTGCCTTATCCTCATCCTTTTCTTTCATGAGCTTCACATTTCTTAAGCGTATGCGCAGCAGCCCATCTTCGCGTCAGCCTTGGTAGCTGAGCCAGGTTTTGTCTGTCCGGTTTAGAGGCCGAACAGTCATGTTGTCTTTTCTTCTGAGGCACCCGCCCTTGTTGGGGAGTTTTGTCCTCGGTTGCCAGCACGGTTGGCGTTAATATAATTTAGTTGTTTTGTGTCTCTCTCAGCCGCTGCCAGCACTAGTTGGTGTGGCCTTCATCAAAGCCGCGTTGGAGGGTTCTGAATAATTTAAGTTAATTAGTGAAAGTTACGAGCCCTCATTTTATTGCTAGATTCAAAATTTATTTTAGAACCTGATTTGTGCTCCAAAATATAATGGTGAATAACATAATGAAAAAAAATTTTCATTATGTTGGAAATTTCAAATTTTTTGTTGGTGATTTAAAAATAGTGTTTTAAAATCTTACTTGCGTTTGAAGAATGCAGTGCCTCATCCAATTATTTCTCAGTATATCGTACATGCATTAATTAATGTATAGCTCCTGCTCGTGCACAGTTAAATTTACGAGTTTTTTGAAGTTGTGACATTCTCTCCCAACGAATAAAGCGAGATAGAAACTACATTGATGTTAACAAATGCGAATGTTTGAAGAGAATTAATAAATGTGAATTCCAATATGAATGTTTCTTTAATTATTGTAAGCATTTCTTAGTGTGTTCATCTTGCCATAGTACAGCAAAATTTTGATGTTCAACTCTTTGGTAAATACATCTGCTAGAATTCTTTTCAAGTGTTATTAAGTAAAGGAATAAAAATTATTAACGTACAAATTCAAAACATTGACGCCATTTTCTTGTGAATTTGCATTGCTGTACAAAAAACTAGTTTAGCATGTTGTGCAGTGCTATTTTATAACTAAATTTTTGAAATACTTGTTCGGAAAGTTAACATTTCTTCCGTGTCACAATAGGACACCTAAAAACTTATGACTTGCAATGTAGAAGGCGGTTATGGGCGCTCATTTTAAAAAGCACTTTTAGTTCAGACTTGCGTCAGATGGAGGAAATGTCGCAGGCTAAAATTATTTTTTTAGATCTTTGTAGGCACGGGAAGTGGTACTCAAAATGTTGAAGTTTTGATGATAGAAATATTTCAAGAACGTGAGTTATACACATGAGAAAGAGCTACGAAAATAGCTGGACTTCACCAAAAGTGTTGTGGCTTTCCTGTTGCGAAATATTTTACCATCGCTTACCCTTTTATTAATGATCAACTTTATTAATGACTCAAGAGTCTTAAGCTGAATTCGTTATTTTGCTTTCTTTATGACACATTGACGACTCGTGCCGTGATACTGACGGTCGTACGGCACCAGCATAATGACTTTGTTGAAGCTTGTGTAGCAGTTTACACAGGCTTAACTGGTGTCAGTTATGAGAGTTTATTCCTGCACAATTATGAAGTACAGCAGCATTTTGTTACGATTACTTTGACTGTGTTTGCCGATGCATTGTCGATGATGAGTTATAGCATGTCACCAGTGGAAGTCAGACGTGCAACACTGCCAGCCAGCGTTCACTGTAACGGAGAGATAGAGGGAGTACTGGAATCGCTACCAGATCTAAATTGCCTTCGAGTTACACACAATTTGTGTCGATTAAAGAATAGTGTAAAATATTCATTTGGATTTCAATATTTGATTCAAACCAGACGGTGAACAGGGACAAGGAATTTTCAGGGTGCATTGACAAAAAAATACTAAATATATGAATTTTAATGAATTAAAACATTGAAAACAAATTTTTGGAATTTACTTCTTTAGAACAAAAATTTTTTTCTTGTTATGGAATATATTAGATTAGAGTTAATTTTTTTGCAGGTTGCTTAACTCAACGCGCAATGTATTTGTAAAATTCTAGTGAAAGAAATAAAAAATAATAAATACGTTTTGCTGAACTTAACTCCTGGGACAGATGGGTGAAAGATCTAGTGTACAGTATATACGCAGAAAATTCTAACCATTACCTTTTCCTATTAAAGTAAACTAAAATTTAAAAACCTAACAGCACTGTGAATGCACAATATGTATTATTTGAAAATTTATAAATTTGATTGCATGACTAAAAATAAAATCCATACTTGGTTCCCGCTGCTTATCCAATCAGAACAGTCTACCATTGTGACGGACTCTCGTATCTTTTTCCCTTGTTCCCTGCTGGCGAGGTCTACTTGAAGACAGTGGATCGAAATGACACTAAGCTGACGATGCATTTGACCAGTAAGAGTAATGGCCATCCTTCGTGTGGGACTAACGATCTGCGCATCCGCAAGTTTCAGAGTGCAATGACGAAGAAGTGCAGCCTTAATATCGAACTATGACAGCATGGCAGTAGGAAAGAAATAAATAGCCTGTTAGTCGTAAGAACTCGATGTATGAACCACAACATTCATGGTCGAGGGAAAACTAGCACTGCGCGCAGTATTCACAAGTACAAAACGGACTGATGCATCACAGTTTGAGATTCGCAGAATTTATTTATGTTCAGGACTGTAGGATATTTCGAGAGTTTATATTTTTATTGCTCTTTCATGTAGCGCTTGTCTAAAACTGTCGCCTTGTATTCGTTAATAAACGAAGGCTGTCATAAAAAGTTTTTTTTATCTACAAGCCTTCGTTAAAGCGACACCTCGGACCGAGCACATTCGTTTTTCAAGGATTTCAAAGACAAGAACTCCTGCTGGAATATTTCTTTTTTTTCTAAACTATTTCTCTATTCTAAATTAAATACAATGCTTGTGTTATTTGTTGCTGCCACAAAATATCAAGTGTCCTGTACATGTTGATTTATAACTGTCAATCATAGAATTTCGACGGTAAAAAAAACTGCAAAAAATACGACATATTATTGATGAAATAGCTTTATTCTGATTTCTTTTAGCATTTTTTGTAAACGCGGCAGAGTTGCATATGCGATGTAAGGGAGTACTGCACTCTTCACGGTAAACGATATATTGACTGACTTAAATAATCACTGATTGTAAATGTGTAAGAAAAAATCAGTAGAAGTGAAACGAAGATCAGTAAATTTATAATTGTTGTGCACCAGAAAATGCTAAAGGTGAAATAAAAATTGCCTATATAATCCAGAAGAACGTGTTCACCACCCACTGCTTCATGTACACTATTTTTAAAAATAATGTTCGATATTATGAGGCTCATCCGAGAAATAAATGGCAGATTGAATTTATGTCTATTGAAACAATTTCCGATTTGTGATTAAGAATCAGCTAGCTTGTGTTACATGTTACATTCGAAGATATTTCTCACTCACAGATTCCTAATTTAAAATCATCCATTCTAAATGAATCACTTGTTACATTAATCAAATGCAAATAATTCAATTGCTTAGTATAAAACTGTAGGCTGGGAAAGCCAGAGAAATTCATAAATATTTAGACCGCGATTCTTGGCAATGAAAACTTGAATGGTTTCTCTGCTTGATTGATGGCAGAATAAACACGTGTTCATTACATCGCTCATTTGCAACTCGTCCATCGCCATCACTACATTGAAGAAGAAGCCCTGGTAGGACGAAATGTGAATTAAAACTCATAGGATGCAGTGATCAATGAGTTTTAGGTTTGATTTGCAGGATTTCTGACGGTGATGTATAATCCTCGTATATCGTGCATTTATAGATTGAATTTTGAAATGTATCACTACAATGTAGAACAGAAGTCATTGGGGCTTTAGCACATCGCAGAATAGACTAAGACCGTACAGGAGTGCATGGAGCTTATGTAACCAACGAGTATGTGCAATTTTGTTATCTACTGGAAAGATCGCTACAAATCAGCTCTCAGTTAATAATAAGCTTTTGGTGCTCTATCATGCATACATACGAATTGCAACTTTACATTTACAATTTACATTTGCAAATTCATTTCACGTTATAAAAAACTAGAAAACCGCTTAACGTCTAACACCCAAAAAGCTTCACTACACATGTACAGCCTAGCTTTATAATTTACTCTAATATCCGTGTTCCATTACGTTAATAATTTTTGAAATTTTTCTTTATTCCTAGACATTTACTGGCAAAACTTGGGTCATGGGAATGTCTGCTGTTGCATATTTCATCACGTGTAGCTGCTCACATTTAGTGTCTAAAGCCGCAATTTTGTCTAAGCTGTGGCTCGTCTCAGCGTGTGAGAAATATTTATGTTAACTTTACCGTGTATGAGAAGGTGTAGTTCTCAATGTCGATAGGTTAAATGATTTTCATAGAATTCAATGACTTGATGAAGGCGAAGTGTTCTATAGAGAGTGCATGTATCGAAAGTGCATGTATAAAAATAACTCTACGGCCACTGTTACTATACTGTTAGAAGAAAATGTTATAAAATTAATCACCTGGAAATAGACGCATTAGTAGTGTGACTTAGTAAAGTGTTCCATGGTCTCTTTTGCTTTGGCAGTGAAGGAGGAAGGATGCACTATAGCGTTTGTTGCAAAAAATTATAAACAGTTTCCGTGGATTTTAGGTTATATCAAGGCGCACTTAATACTGAATATGAGCATTAAAATCATAAAAAGAGCTCGTCCATTTCATGCTCGCTGCTGAAACCCATTTAGGATCCGCGACTCGGTAAGGAAGTTAATGCCATTCGAATGAATTATAAAACACCAATTCTTTACTTGGATTATCCGAATAGCTGAATACTAAAACGATAAAAGCATGTGGCTGTTCTCATCCAGCATATCTGTGCATTTTTTTACTAACAACCGGACCAGAAATTGCTATTTCAGGAAGCTTTGCAGCTGCTCTTCCCAGAATAAAAAATCTGCGCAGGGGCTTAGCAGGTGAAAGACGAAAAAGCTCTTCTCAACCGCTGTAACAAATCAAAGGTGAACACAAAGTCTATCAACAGCCAGTGAGCTCCATCTTCTCCTGTCTCGTCTGACACTTGGCAAGTCTTCGTAAGAAAACGTAGAACAAATTAAAGACCGGTTGAAGGGACTGGAAACAACTACACAGAAAATACAAGTAATCTGAAATTGGGCATTTTGATCATGCTGTTGTCGAGGAAATCTAGATAAAATTTCCCTAACATATCAAAGAAAAGACAATTCAGCTACCCGCTCACTTTCAAAAAGCTTTACAGCTTGGGCTGCTGCTGAGGAACCTTCAAGCTTTCCCTTGCAGGGTAGCGAGAGAGTCAGAAAATCATTAGACGAGGTGGTGACCTCACGACCAGATCGATTTCAAGCTTTGAAGTGCAGTGTTGAAATTCTTCCTCCCTCAGCGAAGATCAAGGTAGTCGAGTCGTTATAGAACTCTTCACTCACCTACGAGTTGGACGGAGAGCTACTTCTAGACACACTCGCCGAGGTCAATTAAGAGTGTGTGACAAGAAAATTAAAATCTGGAAATCTTGCATGCGAATTGAAAATTCTACTCGTAGTGTTGTAAAATTTCATGTTTTCTGTTTTCAGTACTTTAATAAGTCACTCCTTCCTTCGATACATTTACTTCAGCCAGTACCCAATTATATCTTAAAATAAAATATAGATAGAATTTCAGAATAGCTTAATGGTGCAATGGCATTTATGAACCAAGACAGAATTAATGTGATGGAACAAGTTTTAGTTAGATGTGGCCATTGGTGTGAGTTGTGTTCTATGTTGAGGTATTGACATCATCCCACACTTGTGACATCAAAAAGCTGGATGAGTAAAGAAAACATCTCTTCTCAAGAAATAGTCAATATTAAGAATATCATTCCGTGCCTGCAGAGTAAAGAAGAAGATATTTGACAGCCAAAGACGTAAAACTACTGTGTTGTATTTTATTCACAAATTTAGCAAAGACCTGATGGGTATTCGCCAGTATAAATTTTGTATCGACATATGATCCACATGGACTTGTGTTTTGGGCAAGTATAGGCGTTCATTTCTTGTACAGAATCCAAACATTGACTATACGAAATTTTAAATGACTAGCGTTGTATATCCATCTCTTTTCTGTATTGTTTTATGAACAACATGGAACAACATTTCGAGTTAAAACGTACAGTTAAAATGCACTAATGAGCTTCAAAATGTTTGGTTGTGATGAAGGAGACCTGTAATATATGAAGTGCATATGATCAGTGACATGAAAGTCAATATACTCACATCGATTTACTCTCTCAAAAAATCGAAAAGTTGTTCTCTGTGTTATCTCTGAGGGTTGTTTTTGAAACATGAGGTATCAAAGCACCGCAATCAGGAAGTTATTTATATCTTCAATGGTATCTTAGTCTGCCTCAGAATTTAATTCTTCACATTGTGTTAATCTCAGAAACTGCGCAACATTCGCTCTTCAACAGCATCTGCATTTCATGACATGACAAGTCTCGTCTGATTTAAAGAACATATGAATGCAGACAAAGCAGATTTTGCTAATGGATAAAATCTTTTACGATGAGGCTGATATGGGCAAAGTCGATGCGTCACGGAAACGAGTTTTGGCCTTGTATATACTCCTTAACTTGGAGGTGATGGAATTAAATTCTGAACAGGAGTGATCGTTTATTTTCCATTTGTTTTTTAGTTAACTACATAATTACGACTTCTACCTTGATAAACATATTAAATCACACATAAACGCCTAAAACAGGAGTGTATATAATGAAGGTAACGCATCCAGTTCACTGTGAATGACATTGTGATATGGCGAAAAAAGTCCTAGTCCCTCGGAAAGATCAAATAGGTAATAATATTTATTTTTAAAGGTTGAGTCATTTTATAGAAGCTTGTTCAGAGTTTTACAATGTCCTTCACCCGGAAGAAAAGATTTATGAACCAATTTTGCAGCCCATGATAGAAAATATTGGATCAAGTGCACCAACTAACGAGACTCGTATTTTATGTTGATGTTTCGATATTTCCAAATTAACTATTCGTCTATTTATTCTCTGCTGGTTCAATTAGAAGGACACAAACGCTTTTTTCAACAGAATTTTGCGAACAAACAATTATTTTAGTTTTTCTCTTTTCTGTGTGCGCAGGGAGAGAATAAAGTTTTGATGCATTGTTTTTCGTGTGTTCCACGTAATAATTATTCAACACTACATGTCGTTTTAGTGTATCTACTTGTTTTATCGTGAAGAGGAGCTCATTAAAATGTTGAACAAATGGAGTGAACAAATGTATGTACAGATTTCAATGAGCGCAAAGTTCACTACAAAAGTTTTTTTTAACTTAAGGGCATTAATGAAATCAGTATACGTGCATCCCGTTGATTTTTGGGGCATTTGTAACTAAAATAGTTCTAAATTCATCCAAATTATTATTGTTATTAAATCAAAGCTTATTTTGAAAGATAAAACTTCCTCCATTCATTATAAATTTTTGAACACCTGGCCATGTTCAGTGTAAATATTTTCAGACATAACAGTACATGTAAATTAAACATTAACGATAACTAGATCTTGATTTCACGACAAACAGCTACAAGATGTTACTCTCGGAGAACTACAGAGAGAGGAGAACTCTTTTCAGATAAAAACTGGAATCACTTGTACAGTCCGTATGAACTGTATAGTTTGAGAATGCAGTCTAAATAACTATAGATAGTACTTTATTCAAGCACTATTACAATGCATTTGGATTGATTCTCTTGTCTATAATGTTTCTAGTCTTGAATTTGGTGTGGAATTTTGAGTTTTTGGATGAACTAATCTTTCGTTGACATAATCGTAAAATACGAGTGTCGTCGCGAGCAGAAAAAAAGTTGTTAGTGTCAAAATTCTCAAATGCTAATGAACCGTAATATGTTTTCAATATTCAACCTTGATCAATGTAATTAAAAATCTTCAAAAGATATTCAGCTACGATCTCACGGACAACTCACGATCAAAGTCAACAACACACTGAAAGTTTTAGGTTACTTTGGAATATGTTGACGGTTATTTTTTTTAACTCCCGAAGAGTATACACAGCTCAGTGATTTTAATGAAAGCAAATTGATTGTCATCAACTGTCTACATTGAAGAATTTTTTGAAGGGAATAAAGTTTCCGATCACTCATTTTTTATTCTGAAATGTTTGAGCTTTCAACTTTAGGGCTCTTTTCACAAAATATGTCAATGCAATTTGTACGGATAAAGGGAAGAGCTTTTTTTTGCATTTTATAAAAGTAAAAAGCTCTTATGTAGTTTTTATTCTGAGTGTGCTTCGTTCAGTATTTTCTTAAATTATTTTCACAAATAAAAAGTATTTTTTCATAACGTAGTATGGTGCATGATGGGGCTTTTTAAAGCGAATGAAAATGGAGAAATTACTTATTAAATAACTGGGTTTTTGAGAAACTTCCTCAAATGATCATTTTAGAAAGGCAAAAATTAAACTCATCTAAATTCCGCTGCTTGAAGATCCCATTCAACAAGTTAAACATTGCAAATACTTAAATTTAACTTGTGTATTCGGACAAATTACAGAAAAAACTAATTCTAAGATCTCTCATATATGTAATTCTACTTCAAGTTTCTTAAATTTTCGTATCGCTGAGCCCTATAAACCTAATACTAATACCTTGATATCATTAACTTGATAAGTGTTGGTGCACAATTATTAACTTAACACCATTTACTTAGGTCCATCAACTTAATACCATCAACTCAATTCCATTAACTTAATAGCGTTAAATTGAAAGCATTAACTTAATACCATCAACTGAATTCCATTAACTTTATGCCATTAACTTGACAACATTAACTCATAACTATCACCTTAATTCCATTAACTTAATGCCAGTAACTTGATGCTACTAACCTAAGGCCAATAACGTAATACGATGATACAAAAGCACTTCAAAACTGATGTAACTTAGAGGTATACAATTATTTCTTGTAGTTTTTAAAGTTCCTTTACGAACAGTTTCCTACCACAAGTAAATTATGACTGATAAAAATTTATAAAAGCCCTGGGAAGAAATGTTCAGAACATTCATTGTTAGAGATGCCTCGTAAATAACTCTTCGTGAAATACTAGCCACTTATCGTTTATCTTGTCGTTAATTCATTATTTTATTTTTATTACCCGACCTGAATTTACAATAATGCATTATCAATCTTAAACTTGCGGATACTTTTCTGACTGAGTTTTGAATAGTTGTTAAAGTTTAATTGTTCTTCATTTTGCATTATGTAAATAGAAAGTTGACCCTAATATACCTACACTAACGATGCAACTTTTTTTACTATTTCCGCATAATTTGCGGGCATACCAACACTTTCTCACTTCAGCTTCCTTGCCCAAGACTCAAATTAGGTTCATGCAAATAAATTTAGTAAGCAAGCGGTGGCAGGCAGGCATTGCTTCGCCTCTCGTAAATACGTGCAATGAAAGAGGCTTTGAGGAAACTAAAATTGCAGTTCTCCGAAATTCGGCCTTCGTATAGTATTTACGACCGAAAAATGCAGACCAAGAACACGGAGTTATGTGCTCCAGGGCTGCTAAAGGGCTGCCGTTTAATGGCCGTGCAAAGAAGAAAAACTGTTGAAAAAGAGGCTGTAATCCTCTTTCAGGTTAAACACCAGAACAAAATACAGCCTCTAAGTGAATATTTGGTCCAATAAGTAAAAGGGTCTTCAGTGGGGTAGGTTTTTACCATTGATCCTTTACTTAATATTTGCTGATATCAGTTCATAGTCATTTGAAGTTTATATATGAGTTTGCTCATGAAGTGATTTTTTAGAGCCCCAGGAAGTTAATGCAATTAATAATTGTGGTTTTATATCTTTGCGGAGAAAGTGAAATAATGTTAGTACGATTATTAGTATTGTGTATTCATTTGTGTAGACTGATGATTTGAACGGAAAAGGACTGGAATATTTCTTTCGGTTGAGTGCAGCTTAAGAAAGCAGTTAAGACAAGTACTCTTCAGGTGCAGTATTCTGGTGAGTTTTATTTCGGTATTTGTAAAGTCAAAATGTATTGCAACGAATGAGACGAGTATATCTATTCATATCCCATACTTTTCAGAAAATGAAAATTAAATTTGCAAACGTTGTTTTTTAGTATTCATGCAAAAGATTAGACTTCAGTATTCATTTTTATATATGAGAAAAAATTTAATTAAAATTTTTACCTATGGGTAATGTCGTCAAACTTTATTGTGTATTTGCAAGAATCGGAACAATTTTTTGTTCGTATGTAACTTGAGTTTTGGCCATTTTATCTTTTCGCACGTTTCTGACAGATAGCAATTCTTCTCCTGATTTTCTGTCGTTTGATTTGATGCTAGCGGATGACAAGGTAAAAAGCTGACATTTCAAAAAAATCTAGGCGTATCTTTATTCAAAGATTCGGTGATGGTTGGAAGTGGGGAAACTAAAAAGTTGCTGGCAATTACCAAACAGCAGTTACTGGTAGGTTACGTTCTAGGAATGTGGTAAACTACTTCCAGTTGTTTCTTAGTCTGTTTGCATAACCAGCCAAATTAACTGACTTTGTAAGCAGCACTGATGATCATCATAGAAATACATATAAGTAAAAAATAGATTTCTCACCATGGGTTCTAAAAGACTGTTTGTAAATTCCAAAATTTCTTTTGTAGGAGCCCTTGAGAAAATTTTGCTCAGCACCATCATTGCGGTTTACTAATTTCTTTACCATTACTTCCATAGTAATGATTAGCTTCCAACCAACGCAGGAAGCTCAAGCTGGGAAGGAAAGAGGATGTTCAAAAGTTGAAATTAGACAGAGCTCTTTTTCCGGACCTTTTGGTGGTATTCCTTTCATAAATTCTCAATTATGAACTTTCTTCTCATCACTGCAGGTATTAAAACATCATTGGTATTTTCCACGGCAGCAGCGTTTCTAAGGTTTCAGTTAATTGACTTCATTGATTCAAAGCGACAATCATTTAACTTAGCTTAGTATTGTGGACAAGCTAAGCTGGGCGAATAGATTGCTTTTAACCTGAATTTTGGATATAATTTTTGAGGTATTTCTCAATTAGGATTATAAAGTAAAAGTTTTATATTTAGGTGCTGAAAAGATTTTCAATTCTAATGACAAATTTTAAAAACAGTTCAAGACAGTGATCTGTTGATGACATACGCAATAGAAGAGACACGAATAATATATAACATAACATAATTGAAAACTATAGAAAATGGTCGAAGTGATTGAAGTAAAGATGTTAAAACAAACCTAGTGACTCATACTAGATTGCAAATTGTACTAATTAATTTCAGTTATCATGCATTTGGACTGGAGTTGAAGTACAAAAGATCTAACAACCCTTAGCAATACTGATGCCTTAGGAACGAGAGAACTGAGAAGTCTCTCCTTCCGCGAGGAACAAACATTTCATTCTAAAAACCAGGCACTTTGGTGGCTTTGGGAAATTTACTATGGCATATTATTTCATTTTCATACCACTAGATACATTCTTAACAACAATAAGTGTACCCCGAAAAACGCTAAATAGATTAATTTTTCAGTCTCAAATAAACGAAATTTTCTTTTTTAAAGAACAGATGTAATTGGAAAATTTATCATTACAGAAAATTTTATTATGTTTTATTATTAGATGCATTTCCAACAGATGTAGATACTCGCTGAATCACTCCTAGTAGTTTCAATAGGCAGTTCCATCATTACAAAAGAACAAAGAACTAAAATTTTGCATGCATGATTTCAAGGGTGAAAACTATAACGAATCATCATTCTACTTCATTGTTCATTTAATTTGCCATATATATGCACCCCAGAGTCTGCTTTGTAGCCATCACAGAGCTACTTTAGCTTGGCTATCTCCTGATGTTTTTCCAATGAAACCTTTGTAATTGCAATTGTTATTCAAAAACCTTTTGAAATTGGCACTACCAAAAAAAAAATCGAATATAAAACGTGTAAAACTTCATATTACACTCGAAGTACGCATTTTAATGGTAATAAGGTAAGTGAGAGGCCAAAACTCTCTAGCTGAGAGATCGTGAAACCTGCACTCTATGCCAGACTTCCCTCTCGTCTATGTCATGATTCTTTCGTTGATAGCAGTGCCACTTTTTGTGATGCAAAACATTGTTGGCTGAGATCCGCTGCGTATGTAGAGTTGGAGTGAGGAGTCGGAGATGTTCTTCCATCTGGAAGCCTAGTAAAACTCGCTAACTGCCTCATCTAGGAGAAAATGTATGTTGATCAGTGTACACCATGAAAGTCGAGAAGAAATGTACACCAAGAATGACGAGAAGAAATAGATATCATGAATGTTAAAAAAAAGGAATATGCTCCATGAATTTTGGAGAGGAACGTGCACCATGAATGTTGAGAAGGAAAATATACCAAGAATGTTGAGAAAAAACATACATAAAGAATGTCGAGGAGGAAGCTTTACTCTTAGAACGGTCCTCCAATAAGAGAGTTTGATTGTTAGGAATGGTTTTTTACATGCAGTTAAAATGCACTGCGTTCATGATCTTTAACTGTGTCCTTAAAACCAAGGAAATATTTGTTGGGCGTCAAGTGTGTGTTCATATGGCACACAGAGAATACTTCAGTTTGATGTATTTTTTTACAGGATGTGCTTTTAAGTATATGTATATATTTAATACATGTATTGTTTCCTCCCACAACCTTCGAGGATGTGTTTTGAGTAATAAATAAACAAACAATTGTGAATAATATGACGCCAACATGTATATTTGTTATCAATTATTGAGAAATGCTGAAAGGAAGAAAAAATTCGGTTTGCTACAAAACGAAATTGTTCGCACGTGAAATGTTCTTCAAGCTCATGTTGACGAAACATTTCATGTCGAAATCATGCATTTAACAGAATAGGAAAAAGTTTTGGACTGTAAATCAAAATCGTCGATTCTTTTAGCTAATGAAGAGTTCGAAAAAAATTAGCACTGTTGAAAGCATTCATTTTAGATCTATGAATACATTTCTGAACGGCCCAGACTATCGTAGGACATGAACAAGGGTTTCAGATTTTTTTGTCCATTAATTCAGTAGAACTGTTGCAGTGTTTATCAGGGTTCATAGAAGGGTAACTAATAATCATCATTTTTTTAAATTTCTTAAAAATAATAGTCAATGACTAGGGCAGAATACTTAACAGAAACTAATGCAGTATTTTACGCACTTTCCACACTGTTTTTGCTAATATTTCGTTCAATGACCTTTTGAATTTTTAAAGCTGTTTGTAATTACTTGCATTGGAATTTTCAAATCGAGGTCGGCACCGTATAGCTCTACGACTTAACGCTTGTTAGAGTATCTGTTGTGATAATCTGTGAGTGCGAAACTGAGAATATTCTCTAGATAAAGTGTCTATTTCAGCTATGAAAATGCTCAGCTTACACATTCAAAAGAATTATGGAAAATATTCTACCTGTACAATATAGCCACAAAACTAAGTTTTTTAATTCCCCGGACTTGAATAATTGAAGCAACGAAGTTCGCCATTTAAATATTAGGGTATGGCAAATAAAGGACATTTGTGCTACGTTTACTTTGCTTGAGCAAGGACTGCAGAAATTTGTTTGACGTTCAGAATTTTGCTGCAAAAATTTCCCATATTGCCCTACATGAGGACTCCTAATTGTTGAGAGCTAAAATCATGCTGGACATATGAACGCTAGTGACAAGCCTGCGTGAATAGGTAGCTTTGAATTTTTGAAGCGGATATCAGACTACGTTTTATGCATGAGACTGAAAAATGATTACTTTTTTGTAATTTGATCTGGTGATAGAAATGAGCGAATGATGAGCTGTAATTTTTGTTGTGCGTATCGTCTGTAGAAGCATGTATATTATTTTGCTGATATCAAAACAGCAATGTGGTTTCTGTTTCCTGAGGTTTTACACCTTGCTTAAAAACGATGTTTTAACCTTTTCCATCAATGACTAAATAACGATTACAGGATGCTTGAACTAAATACGAGTTATTGTTTCAAGAAATGTTGTCCCACGTGTGCAATAAAGATTAAATAAGTCTGACCTTGTCTTTGTAATTTGATAATTGTCAACTCAAAAGTTCGGTCATGTCCTGATCTTTGTTACTAAAATTGATAAAGGCGATCAGAGTTTGAATGATGCAAACCTATTTCTTGGAAAAAATTAATATTTGGTGTTTCTTCCGTTCACTTACAAGATTGTTGAAGGTTGCTTCACTATTTACCTGGACAAATGCTTCAGGATGCAGGAAATTGAAACCTTGTTCAAAAACTAAAGGGATATTTTGATTTGAAATTACATTCCTTCGTAGAATGAACAATATAATGACTCGATGATTTTAGTAAGCTGTTATGAATGAACTCGTTACTCATCTTCTTTCTTTAAAAATAAATATAGAAAAAACACAGCATATGGCACCTGAGCTTTGCGTCCAATAGTCTTATCAACAGTGAGTTTTCAGAAGAAACAGTAGATTTGTTATTAAAATTCTCCATGAGAAGGTAGCCTCGATACAGGACTAAGTTGATCTGGTTTTTATGGTCGTAGTGTTTTTTTTTCTGCTTAGACACAGCACAGTTTTGCCAAGTCTGAGATTTTTTCGGGGGGTTTTATTTTCGAGCTTGATTTTTGGGTTCGATATTTGGGCCTCATTTTAAGGGTCGATTTACAGAAGGACCTGTAGGTTGAAATGCCACTGGATGGTGGGCTGCATTTACGAACGTTGCTACCTAAAGAATTTCAGCTTGTAAGTTACAAGTGAACCAATTTGTGTCAACAAACTATTCGAATTGTTACCAGAGAACTTGCAAACTTTTTATTTTCCATTTATTCATAATGAAAGAAGTATCACCGAAGTAAAATGAATGATAAGTAGCTTATATATTGCCAGGTAGGCACGTATCTAAGAAAACACTTTTGCAAAGTTAAAAATATGATCATGAGGGTGTGGACTGTCAAGATCCATCTTAGTGGTACATTCTTAATTAAAAATGGCAACTGTTACGGAGCGAAAAAATGTTAGTATTCTTGATGCACAGTCACAGAATTAGAGGCTCAAAGTTAATATAGTTTACCTAGTGAAGTATGGTTAGTAGGGGATAATCTATTAATTGGAACATTGATTCCATCTAAAGGATAAGGGAGGATTTTCTTCAGTTCTTGAGTGGTTAAGCGTCCATGATATCTGTAATTCCAGCATTTGAATCTTCACAATACACAAAAAAAGAATATTCATTGTTCATACGGAACATTTTTATCCGGAGTTTTTAATTACACTTATGTAATTGAATTGAATTACATAGCTGGCTGAAGAAACGTGTAGGAATATCTTAGAAATAGGTAATAAATTCCACTTAAAGTTTTATTTCATCCGGAATGCCTTTTATAGCGACATTTAATGTAATTATTAAGATAAACGTTCGAATCTATGCATAAAGTATGTCATATTAGGTTAATTCCTCCTTAATGTTATCACTGCTCTGACATTATGTAAACGTTCAAAAGACAAACACAGAAATACATCGAACTGCATATTGTGCAATACATATTTACGACATCATTTTTTACTCGATAGAGCAGCAAATAAAATAAATGAGATCACCAGTCATGAAACTCAAAACGAAAATTTTGATGGAGACCAATTGTACTCAGCGAAAAAGTGAGCCAAGCGTGTCACTGGAGACTGTGGTGTAGACTTCAGTAGCTCGTTGCAGACTTCAGTAGCACGTTGTTGCAGACTTCAGTAGCACGTTGTTGCAGACTTCAGTAGCACGTTGTTGCAGACTTATGTAGCTCGTTGTTGCAGACTTTAGTAGCACGTTGTTACAGACTTCTGTAGCACGTTGTTACAGACTTCAGCACGTTGTTGCAAACTTCAGTAGCACGTTGTTGAAGACTTCAGTAACACGTTGTTGCAGACTTCAGCGCGTGTTGGTGACAACTAATGGATTGTATCATCCTTTATGCCAGATTGCGTGTAGCTGAAATAAAAAGATAAAACTTGCATCTGTTCACGCACTTGACTTTCAAAAGATACGACGGTGATCTTTGTCAGCGTCGTTGAAGCAAAAGTTTTGCAGCAGCGATGTCGGAAGAAGCACGGCCGCTCTGCTGTCGCTAACACTGGCCAACTTTCCACACATGATTGAACTGGCAATTTCCAGCCAAGGCTTCCGAGAATTCAAAGCTTCACGCCTGAGAGGAAGCGACCTTGCTCCGAGAGGGCACGTGATAACTTGTCCCTTCAATATTGGTGTCCCTGCAAACAAGCAAGTGTTCGGGACCAAGAAAATATTTACGCATGCTTGCGAGTGACGTGTTTCCAAAAAATTCACGCGCTCTTTGTGTGAGAAAAAATGTTATTGTAGAAATTTGATGAACAAAATTTTTTGCAAACGACTGACAGACAAAAAAGAAGGAACAAATCATCTTTGTTCTGGAAGGTTTTAGAGAATAAATAAACTAATTAAAAAATCCTCGTCGAACGCAATGTGTTAACAAATCCTGACATATCACTATTTATTTAACATTGCTTTTGGAAGACAAAATATTTGCGTTCAATACGTGGGTCTCGTCAAGATCAGTGAACCTACTCACTGCAGCATGACTGCACTCAATAAAGTTGTATACTATATGAAGCGTTGCACGAAGACTCCAAAAACAAATTTTGAGGCATCGTCATACAGAGATTGCGAAATAAAGATTAAAGTAACATAATCAACTATGTACATATCAATGTTTTCTTGGTCTTATTTTGTAGGTTAGTTACTGAATCAAGCTCTGTTGTGAGTTTTCTGTACAATAGAAAACGGATTTTTTTAGATGGTAGCGTCTTCACCCTTGGGGCACGGAGCGCCTCATATGTCATATCTAATGTAAAGGTATGATTATATAACAGCAATGATTACGATATATAGTATAATCATACACACAGAGATAGTGTAATATAGTATGATATGATAATTGCAGGTTATGTTGGTTTAGGGTTCATGTTTATAATCGTTGATATGATTTAAAAATCTTTTAGAAGCTTGATGTGCTCATATTTGGTACATTTGTTTTATAATCATTCGCTTGTCTTAAGATATAAACATGTCTTTGAAAAACTTGACTTAGCTACAGTTATGGAAATTATTTTGCAGTTGATATTTCCACAAATGTTTAAATCCACTTATAAAGGAGCAAATATACTTTTTCGAAGTATTTGTGTGAGATGCAGGAAACTTGAAACGTTAGAGTTTCTCGCTACAGAAATATAATGCAAAGCTTGTGGAGGAATTCAAAATTTAGAGGGAAAACTGTCATTCCATGTGACGTTACTGCTTCGAAGACAGAGACAGTTACGAGGCTTCATTCAGAGTGGATCAACGGAAATAAAATAAAAAAGTGCTATGTGACTTGCGTTGAACGCGTCACGTCTTATTTTCAGATCATTTTCTTATGGCTTCTAGGTATTATTATTATTATTATTTTATATCTAGTTTAGTTTCTAAGTATAATAGTTATGATGCTAAACTGATACACTCGAGTTGCGGAGGCTGTAATCGTACGCAACCTCCAGTGATCTACACAATCCAGCCTAAACTTTGCACACAGTTCAAAAATATGTGGGTGATTTTGTTTGCCATTTAATTCATGTTCAGGGATAAATCTTTTGATTTTCCCATCGCGATAGAAGGATCGATGTGGAGTTCTATATGATTTTTGCAATTGTGTTAATTTTATTAAGTAAAAGAAACCTCCTGATCCAAGAATCACAATTTATTAATTTAACAAGCTTTTAAAATTCAATTCTACATACTTAGTCCATCCCCTAACTGAAATGCCTGTGCAGAAACAACAAGACTTTAAAGTTTACAATTAGCAAAGGTGTGTTTGCTAATATGTACCCTTTCGTCGTCGCAGAGTGGAAAAAATACATTTAGTCGTGAAAAAGGAAGTGTTAGCAGCAATCTCAGGTGAATGGGCGTCGTCCCAAGGGAAATTTAGGCCCGTTCCGGAATTGCTTCAAATTTACGGCCCCCATGCATCACTTTAAATGGGCAATTGTGAGCGGTCGAAGCAGGTGTAAACGATTTATCGGGAGAGCTTAGCGTTGTGGACTACGTATCAAATGAACAGGTCTAATACAGTCGAAGTTGAAGCAAAAGTGCGTTTAGTTTGAGAAATTCATGACGATGAAAGATGGTGTTTGTTCAGGGTTCCGTGTTCTGTTTCTGATGATCTCTTTGAGCTTCTATTGAGAAATCAATCTCAAAAATGGATTGAAAGAAAGGATTTTCACAAATGAGGAAAGAAATAATAGCTTTGGTGAAAAAAGTAGTTCATTTTACCATTACTAACTACTGATTGTTGTTATTATTATTATTCGTTACAATAATATTTAATAAATACATATATATATATATCTATATATATTTATATATATAATATTATTGTAACCAACTTACATTGATAAAAAATATTTGTGATATTTCTCTTCTATGTTTGAATACTGTATAACAGTGTTATAAAATACTACCCTGCATCGGCAACACTGTATAATACTCCTCTAAAATTGTATTTTTGAAGAAATTCAACCGATTAACTCCACTAAAACTGTGAGCTAATTTCAGAACTTTTAAAAGGGCGGGAGACTTCTATATTAGCTTTCACAAAGTTTGCAGTGTCGAGTTTTGAATCTTCATAGCTCCTAAAGTCCTGAATGACGTTCTGTGAATTGACAGAGATTAGGAATAATTTCTCATAGATCTACCGGCTATCTTTCACATTGAAAAAGAGGTGTTCTACGTGCATTTATCTGCAGTTATTAAGAAAGGATTTCTAGAGCAACGAACATTGTTTGCAGACAAAAGTACAGAGTGTTCAGTAAAGGGCATCTCTTTTTCAAATTGAAATCAGTAGTTTAATTTTCATCGCATGAATAAAAACCAGGCATCACTCTAAAGAAAAAGTTTCGTAAAGTATTTATAACCGACGGTATTTAGAAAATGTGTCCCTGTGTATGCCTTAGAATCATGTGAAAAAACATTGTGTTACTCGTATTTTCATACCAATGGCCAACTGGACTACGGACGAATTCGCAAGATGCAATTTGTACAACACAGCAAAAGGTATTTTTCAATAATTTCAATCACTGTGTTTCCCATAAAAACGTGCAATAATATAACGTGATGCAAACTCTCGCAAAATCTACTATTGAATCAACATTTTCTTAAACGCTTGACGATATCGCGTTTCGATTTTTTTTTCTTGATGCAGCCAGTTTTGTAAAAGTTTGTTACACATTTTCTTACACGCTTGGAGGGTGAACGCACAGAAGTTCCGAGCACCGTAGTTATAAAATGTAGATCATAAAAGGATGATTTAGCTTAATTGCATTAAAGATTTACTTGGGATTATAAATGTTAGAATGTTGTTAACAAATCTTCATTGTTGTTTGCTTTATTTTCAGAAAATTGGCGATTGCGATAAGTGATTTTGTGCCATCTTGAGGTTTTCTCTGACTGTTGATGACAAGGCCAAAGTAATGATGAACGTATCTGTACCGAAAGACCGATCAATATGTCTTATTCATGTGCATATGCCCATGACCATATTCAAAATAATCAAGGACCTGGTCAAAATCAAGTTGTTTCAGGAATACTTTCTTCCGACATCAGTCATTAATTCATGCTATTATTCACAGCATAATTCTCCCTCACCCCAATCACTGCATAGGTGTCCTGCACCCCAATCACTGCATAGGTGTCCTGCACCCTAATCACTGCATTGGAGTTTTGCTCCCAATCACTGCATAGGTGTCCTGCACCCCAGTCACTGCATAGGTGTCCAGCACCCCAATCACTGCATAGGTGTTCTGCACCCTAATCACTGCATAGGTGTTTTGCTCCCAATCACTGCATAGGTGTCCTGCACCCCAATCACCGCATAGGTGTCCTGCACCCCAGTCACTGCATAGGTGTACTGCACCCCAATCACTACATAGGTTTTTTGCCCCCTTTCCTCTCAATCACAGCATGAATTTCCTGCACCCCACTCACGGTATTAATCACGTGCATTTTGTTTCCTTCGATTGTGTTTTGCACGAATTGAAAATAGGTGCACGTCGGATCAAAGAAGACGATGGAAGTTGCTCGCATTGATGAGGCTTGCGCGGATTACGAAGCAAACTCAGTCAATTAGACGAATACTGCCTTTGAGAGCCGAACAGCCCTAGAGTCTACGCCTTTAAAGACCGGCAGACAGAGACAATTACGAAAGTTTTATTATCTGATATAGCGCTTGTTAGAGTATATTTCACATTAAGTATTTTGTAAGTGTTCGGTCTGACTTTTATAATAGTGTTAAAGCCTTTGTAATTGGAGACATGAAGCCTTAGAATTGTTATAGCTTACTAAGGTTAGGGATAACGATGTGTTAAATGTTTTATGGATATTCATGTAAGACCCAACGCTCTTAAGTCCCCGATTAAGGCATTAAATGAAACAAACTAGAGGAACTCACTATTACGCCTGAGAATATTAATTTGAAAATAAGTGTTAGTAAAATTTATGAATATTTTGTTCTAAAAATCCATGAAATAGCAAATTTTTTGGAAGTAAACCCTTCAAAATTTTTCGAAGTCGAAACTGTGAACTTCAGAATTGACGTTTCCTTGCTAGCTCAGTTTTTCTGACTGATGATGTTACTGCACAAATAAATAATTATAGTTCTCATTAGAGCCAAAGAATTTTTGATAAAAATTGCCAACACAGTCTTTTGTTTCGGAACTGTCTCAGAAAAATGTAATTGCTATGTATTTTGTCAAAATTTCTGAGGCAAGTGCCCACAGTTTCGTCAAAATGTCTTTCATTGTGACATAGCTTTTCTACAAGATAAACTCCATGAAAACACGCAAACTACTCATTAACTGCAACACCGCTCATGCCACCAGAAAAGAGTTGTTTTTAAGACGTATGCACAAACTTTGCAATAATTTTCAAAGCTGAAGAAAATCTAACTTGAACTAATGCGTTCCGAGATAAAAATAATCATATTATCTTTAAGCTCGTCTTGTTTTGATAATTACAGGGTACAAGCGACAGAAAAATGCTGCAATAAGTTTCAGTTCTTTCTGACCCACTGCTTTAGAAAACGTGTAGTAAAATTTTCGTCAGTATTCAACGTCAGTTAGTCAATAAAACAGGCTTGTTTTTCCACACTCAACATGATCCTAATGAGAGCTCTCGATGGGTCTGCTCTTTATTTAAATGTAAATTATTTTCAGATATACTGAAGTTCGTCTGTAAAATACTATGAAGTAAAGTGGAGTAAAATGATGGCTCTCTACATCAGTGTCTCTCCATCTCGAGCAACGTCAGTGTGTGTTACTGACATCACAGACGGAGACAAACACTCTCACATAGCGTGTGTTACAGACATCACAGACGGAGACAAACACTCTCACATAGCATGTGTTACAGACATCACAGACGGAGACAAACACCTTCACACAGCGTGTGTTACAGACATCACAGACGGAGACAAACACCCACACACAGCGTGTGTTGAAGACATCACAGACGGAGACAAAGACCCTCACACAGCGTGTGTTGGAGACATCACAGACGGAGACAAAGACCCTCACACAGCGTGTGTTGAAGACATCACAGACGGAGACAAAGACCCACACACAGTGTGTGTTGAAGACATTACAGACGGAGACAAAGACCCTCACACAGCGTGTGTTGAAGACATTACAGACGGAGACAAAGACCCTCACACAGCGTGCGTTGGAGACATCACAGACGGAGACAAACACCTTCACACAGCGTGTGTTACAGACATCACAGACGGAGACAAACACTCACATAGCGTGTGTTACAGACATCACAGACGGAAACAAACACCCTTACACAGTGTGTGTTGGAGACATCACAGACGGAGACAAACACTGTCACGCAGCGCTCACAATCCGGCTTAGCTCCATCTATCCTCTCTGGTTGGACGCTCTTAACTCCGTCTTAATTTTGCCGGCAACACGAAATTGAGGCAGGTCTCAGACATTTATTTTCTAATTCTACAGGGCATTAAAGGACATAGTGTGTCATATATTTGTCCACTGATTTAAAGTTGGACCACGTGCACACTAAACTCTTATGTTTCATTGGCTGATAACAATTTTGGTTTATGAAAAGGTGAAACTGAAAAATGAATAAAACTAACACTCGTCAGGAGCATTTTATTGAAATTCTCTAGCACATCCTTCTAAATATCAGCTCAATAGCTGGACTTGGAGCATAACAGATATAATATTTGTCTAGTTTTCAATTAAATTTATTTAAAACTGCAGCACGTTGTCCACTGCTAGAGTTAATTTATACGAAACATATACACATGTTATCTTCAATACATAGAGTTTTAGATTGCCTCATAATACACACTTATCAAGTCTAAAATCATGGAAATAATTCAAACATGGCCGGAGATTTCAGATTATCTCCTAATACGCACCTGTTAAGTCTGCAGCAATATTAAAAAATCATGATCGGAGATTTTTTATTGAGACAAAATATTTCAATTTCATTATTATTGCTTGGGCAACTTCCCATCAATGACCTAAGGTGAGTGCAGCGGTGCAGGAATATTAATTTATGCCGGAGTTACAGGGAGCAAATTAGTGAAGCAGTGCAAGTTAAGAGAACTTCGAGAAATCCTGATTTCAATTATGCGTTGAAGACGAGTCAAGGGAAGTCAAGTCAAGGGAAGTTATAAGTCCGAACTTCAAGTGGATCACAGACACGCTGTAGACCAAGACGTTTGTTGAAAGCTTAGAATCTTGTAGTCCGCACGGTGAGGGTAGGCTGTAGTCTGCACGGTGAGGGTAGGCTGTAGTCCGCACGGTGAGGGTAGGTGTAGTCCGCACGGTGAGGGTAGGCTGTAGTCTGCACGGTGAGGGTAGGTGTAGTCCGCACGGTGAGGGTAGGCTGAAGTCCGCACGGTGAGGGTAGGCTGTAGTCTGCACGGGAAGGGTAGGCTGTAGTCCGCACGGTGAGGGTAGGCTGTAGTTTGCACGGTGAGGGTAGGTTGTAGTCTGCATGGTGAGGGTAGGTTGGTGAGGGTAGGCTGTGGGCTGCACGGTGAGGGTAGGCTGTAGTCTGCACATTGAGGGTAGGCGGGTGAGGGTAGGCCGGTTATTATACGGCGAGGGTAGGCTGGTGAGGGTAGGTTGTGACCTGCACGGTGAGGGTAGGCTGTGGCCTGCGCATTAATTATGGTTATATTGATATAGTTTTATGGAATACTTTATGTAATTAATTCTACTTCCGAACTCGTGATTTTTCATGCAGGTCTACATAATAACTGATAAATAAATAGTTTTGATTGATAGGATGAAATATTATTTATAGTGAAAATATTAGTGATAATAAAAATATCTTTCGGCAGCAACGTCATTTTGCTTAATAAAAGTACATGCAATAAAAATGTTAATCTTCTCAGACGTTATATAGCAGATCCTGGCATTGCTACTTCCAAGATTTGTCTCCGAATTTCTAAAATTTTCCGCTGACGTTGCCATGAGTAAAACAGTAATGCAAGGCAGTTGTAATTAAAGACTTAAAATACTATGCTCACTCATTTCTGTGCATTCATGTACAAATTACAGACGGAGAGAAAAGGAAAAATTATATCTATTATTGAGTTAGTTTGCTGTTCAGGATATCTGAACAAGGACAATACAATTTATTTTGATCAATGAAGATTTAATTCAAACGTTAACATTTGTTCCCACTGGTGGACGTTCAGTGACTGGAACCACGAAACTATGAATATTTTTGAACTGAAGTATACCTGATTACACTTATGTATGAAATTCAATGGTGACGCAGGGTCTGTGCTTCAATTTGTCTTATGATGTTTTGAAAATCACAATATAACGTAAGCATTAACAATAAGTAAATATTTTTTCTATGATTGTGTATAATATTCAGGGGAATTTGATACACCATCCACACCTATAGCTACACCCCATAGTAGGGTTCGATACGATGCTATTATGTTAGTTGAATTTGCCCACTTCAATTGAGAAATAAATTATTTTTATTTGTACTTCGTTCCAATTTTCTACGAGTTGTGTGATAATACCTTATTAATGACTAGCCTTGATCAAACGATTAGTATTATAAGAAGAATAAACCGCTTTCAAAGTTCATTTCTGCCCTTCTAATCATAATCGATAGCTCAATAAATCCCAGCTGCTCAAATTTTCCTGTGCGATGTGAGGGTAAAAAAGAGGAATTAGTATGATTGGTAGCCAAACTTCCCTTCTAGTAAACGTTTAGTCTAAAGTTAATCATTTTCTTTTAGATTATTATGCCGGTAATTTTATCAGCCAATATGTGATCTTAGTTTGGAAGAATTGAAAAGAAAAATTGTGTTACTGTTGATTGTTTTAGCACGTTTGTTAGGTCCAGAAATATTTTTGTATATATATATATACATATATATATACATATATATATATATATATATATATATATATATATATATATATATATATATATATATATATATATATATATATATATATATATATATATATATATATATATATATGGAATCATGTTAGTAATTACGGAAAATGATATCTTTACTTTATGATCGTTTCAACAAGTAAACACAAAATTATGGATGATCGCAGCCGACTTCCAGAGTGTGACTAAAGATATTATTGAGCAAAACATCCAGGGCGTAAACGCTCACAAATTGAAACTGCGCATCACAATACAGACCACAACTGAATTTGAAATTTCGGTTGCATCAACTTGAGGTATTCGACCGCAAAGTCCATTTGTGTAAACTGTGGTACAGCTTGGCACTGGTATGTTGCGAAGAACATGAGAAGATTCAAAGACTCCGACCAGGTCATTCCAGTCGTCTCACGTGGACAAAGAGATGTGCAATATTCTGCAGTGTGATACATGACACAAAGTAACTCTGAGTATGTAACAGTGTAAGCAATGTAAAGCAACATGCAATATTGGAACAATGTAACAATGTACAATGATACCTTGAACCAGGTACTGAAATAGCTTTGAAGGCTTCAATAGGTATTGAATTGTAATAGCTTTGTTGTAGCTTCAATGGTCCTCCAACAAAGCATTTAATTCTACCACGCTGTTTATTCAGAATGTGTTCAAACGGAGATGGTAATTTATTATTATGTAAGCTTCTCAGTAACTCATCGTTTTTGGACAGAGAAAGTTCCAGCATTACACGAGTTATCTTATGAATTACCACTGGGATACAAAGATAGTGAATCAATGAGAGGCTAAGGCCTGCAAGTTCGGTCACGGTGAGAAAACATCAGAAAACAGGAGAAAAACAGGCTGATGTCATGAGTTGATTCCTAGTGACTAAGAGAAGTCATCTGAATATTGAACTGAATTTACATACTATTTCCGATTAACAAACAATGAAACTCGTGTACACGATTGAGATTTAAATATTTATGTTGGTTTGTAAAATCTCTATGTTAATACCTATAGTTAGATAGCAATAGGAATGAGTAAAACACAATAAACTTTCAGATTATGTATCACGTGATGTTTTGAGTATCATAACTTTATTCAGTTATTATAAACATTCATTAGTATAGAGTCTCAAACTAGTAATGTAGCCGCAAGCGAATTTATAAGTGTTTCAATATACTTCTCGTTAATGGCTTGGTGAAGTACACGTTATTCTTTCCTCAATTGAAATAAATGTTAACTTGTTCTCATCTCTCCAATGTTCTAGACGCAGGTTGCTGGCATCAGAAGCTCGGGGACAACCATCTTTTGTTGAGGTCAATTGTTCTCTCGGTTCCATTGCCTCAAGGAGGGGAGTTATTTGTACAGGATATTATCTATGAACTTAACGATAAAGAGACCGTCGAGTCAACTTAATTTTAAACAAAAGCTCTGAAAACAATGAGAAAACAATGATGCAGTCTTTAGTTCGCCAAATTACAATTTGTCGAATACAATGTCTTTTCTTTGTAATGAGTTCTAAAAATACGAGGGAACTCTTCTTTATATGGAGCTTGGCTATGCTGGTGTAAAAATAGTTGTTATTTATCATTGATTTTACATTGATTCAATTTACATAGTTTCAACATGTTTTGTAAATAGTAACGCTTGAGCAGTTTCTGATATAGATAATTATCTACATGCGTAAATATTTCTGATGTAATTTGCAATATTTAGCTTATCGTCAACGTCAACTCCTAAAACAGTTGTTCCTAAAATGATTTTGTAAAATAAGTTTTTGAACGTTGGGAGAATTAGAAAATGCATTCGTTCTCAATGCATTCAATGCAGTCTTCAATCGACGACTATCTACAGTCTATAGAGCTGTCTAGAGTCTATAGAGTCATCCAGAGACTAGAAAATCGTCTAGAGTCTAAACAGTCTCTGGATTCTATACAGTCGTCTAAAGTCTAAAGAGTTGTCTAGAGTCTAAAGAGTCGTCTAGAGTCTAAAGAGTCGTCTAGAGTCTAAAGAGTCGTCTAGAGTCTAAAGAATTGTCTAGAGTCTAGAGAATCGTTTCCAGTATAGAGAGTCGTCTACAGTCTAAAGAGTCGTCTAGAGTCTAGAGGTCGTCTGGAGTCTAGAGAATCGCCCAGAGTCTAGAGAGTCGTCTAGAGTTTAGAGCTGTCTTGAGTATAAAAGATCGTCAAGAGTCTATAGAGTCGTCTAGAGTCTAGAGGTGTTTAGAGTCTAGAGGTAGTTCAGAGGCTAAAGGTCGTCTAGAGTCTAGAGATCGTCTAGACTTTAGAGAATCGTCTAGAGTGTAGACAGAGTCAGAGGCAGCTTTAAATCACCCCGCTGAACTCAGCAGCTTTCCTCTCAGGTGTCAGTGCCATGTACATATGTCCTCTGAACACAGTAATATCGGTTAGAACGGTTAATCCAAGTCCATTCAAGATCTTGTCACTAAGTTACTGATGACCATCCACAAAGTTTTGTATTTAAAGATAAACCGTTGCCTTATATCATTTAGAACCGTTAAAACATGTGGCACAACTGCCTGTTTTCATAGTCGTCTTTGTAACATTAGAATTGAGGTATTTTGGCTCTACATACTACTCAATTTTACATTATGACGTCCGAATTATATCACGGTAACAGTATGTCTCACAAATGTAATAAAAATGAAAGTATTAAATAAAACGTTGTGTTTTAAGAGACCATTATATACGTATATTATTATTAGTTACCAGTCAGTTCTTTTTAGGAAATGTTTCATGTTGTTTCGTGCTTTTTTAATGTGTCCCGTATAGAATTGTATTTTACATGCACGGAACTGTACCTTGCAGCTAAAAGTTAAAATATTGCCTTGTGACAACGAAAATAAAACCAACAGTTTAAAATAAATATCATGCATTACTTTACAATAGATAATATCAATGAAAAAACTTCTTAATGTACGATAATTGCAGTAGAAAGCATTGTAAAGAAATAAAATTTGTTGAAGATCTGGCAAAATTGATCCACCATTATTTTGTCAGCATTGTTCTGAAACCACATTTATTTTTAAACTATGTATTTTGAATGTGATACGCTCAAGAAAGCTGTGCATGGCAATACTATTTGTACTACACTGATGATACTAATTGTCGAGAGGAACAGAGACTTCCTCGCTATTTCTTTAATTAGCACGTGAACATAAATTTTAGAAAATTCAGAAAAAATTACTTAGAAAATTAGCATTTTATTAAATTCCTTGAGTAAAAGTCACACGTATAACCAGCTGAACGGGATGCGACAAGCTAAAAACTTCTGAAACAGAAATCAACTTGAAGTAAATTTCAGAGTTGTGTTTGAACACTTCTCTAACGACTGAAATATTTGGTATGTGAACGCTGCATGAATTAAACATTGTCGTTACTTAGGAAAAATTGTTTGTTGCGTGTTGTTTTCACTGGAGATGTGAAGACTATTAAAGTATTCTCAGTTGAAGTCGACTTAACAATGTATTTGAAATGAATAAAATGTATCCTTGGTTGAGGAATACTTTTAAAACGGATAGTCCTAAAGATTTTTTCCAAGCATATGTGCGTCGTATGAGACCAGACGTTGTATAAGACGTAAAAAAGCGCGTTCTATAATTCAGTGTTGGAGATTATCAATCTACGCAACCAATCATTGATGAAAACGCTTCAAAAAAGCCTTTTTATTTTCAGTTTCGTGATAGCAAGAGACTCATTTCCGTTTTCCTGTCCTACTATTTTGGGAAAACTTGAAAACATTTCTAATTCAGCCCGCTTGACACGACACTCATGGATATTCATGGTGCATCTTTCATTCAGAGCCCAGCTAGTGTCCCTGCAGAGAGCGTGTTCGTGTCTGAGCATCCAATCTGCCTGCAGACTCTCGCACAATTGTCTAAGTATTCTTTTCTCATCGCTGGAGGAGGTTTTGTTGGTGTTGGCTGCAACACCAGCAGCAAATTGGCGTCAGTGGTGTGAGGGAGTGGTGGGCTGAGTCGGGGCCTGAAAGAAATAAATACAGGTTAATACAATACAAGAAAGGATAAATCAAATAAAAAATGCTGATTTATTCTACTATATCAAGAAGAACTGTTTTGTGACTTCATCATAGTACTTGCAGTAGCAAAGTTGTTTAGTTTTCTAGCGTTCAATGTATAGTTTAAGAGCGATAAAAACAACGTGTCTTAAGAAATTGGCATAACATTTTTCACAGAATCAGGCGCTTTCGCAAAAACACAAGCACATAAGCCTCTGGACTAACATAATAGAGTGTGTTCCTATCTTTTCAAGTGAAAGGCTCTGAGTGTCAGATTAAAAAAAACGTAAAGTTACAGAAAAGAAGGCTGTATGTAGTACGTTGTACAATGTTGTTATATTTTGCTTTGTTACAGATACATAAACGTAGTTACATTTATATTTTCAAGCTCGAAAAAACTTATGCATATATCTATTTGATATTCATTCTTCTCAACTTGATTAGTCTTAAAATCAAGATATTGAACCTTTTAGGGAAAATCTATGATATAATCTGCACCAATTCTTTGAAAGAATATATGATTGATCGCACACGGTTTGTGTGAATAGATAATGATTTTATTGGCCTACACGGGCTTACAAAACGGACCACTTTCAGTGTTTGCTAAATCTGGAGTGAGTTTTTTTATGTAAATTGTATTCGGTAAAGTTATTCGTAATGAGCTTGATCGAAAAACGAGTAAGGCTAATTTCGAATGAAACTTCAATTAATGTGCATGTGAATATGCATAAAAGGAATAAAACTACACGGTAATGAAAGAACTCTTTTATCTGATTTTAGGATGGGACCTAAAGTTATTTTAAATCTCAATTAATTGAGTAACTGTTGACTAAAGAGGATCAGTAAAACATGTTACAAGCACGAGCTTCGATCAGTAACAAGATGTTCCTTAAGGTGCAAATTGTTGAGGAGCACAAAACGTGTTCATCTAGTGACTTATTGAAACTTCCTCCTATGAGAATCTCCTTTATATATATAACAATTTTAATCTAAGAAAAATTCATATAAAGTCGGAACTTCATTTCATTTTATATCAGAGTTTGTGAGATGATCTGCTCGTCAGAACTTCGGAAGCATCTTGACATTTTTTACTTCTCAATTGGCTTCAATTTTAGGTCTGAGTGGTCTCCGTAGATGATCAAACAGCGCTCTTAGAAATCTAAACGACGATTTAATGAACGCAGGCTGCCCTGGGTCTAAAGTGATCGTACTCTTTGGAGCATTGAGAGCTGAAGCTGGAGGGGGAGTAATGTCGTTTGATTATTAGAATAAGATGGGCTTGAGAAACTGTTCTTCTTACTTTAATGTGCAATCAAGACGTTCATTTAGTGGTGGATACATGGAGTGAAATTGATGATGATCAAATTCAACTTAGCACAAGAGCATCAATTGGGCATACAAATGAAACTTCAAACAATATATACAACATAACAAAATCCTATTGGACTTGAACATGGACATTTTGAGCATGTGTCAGTTTTCTTTACGCCACCAAGACTTGAACAAGTTAGGCTTGTACACTCTGTTGCAGCTTTTTTTGTGGTGGTAGACCACAGAAATGCTGGCTTAGTGTTCCAGCATAATATTTTATGCTTAGAAGAGTTAGAAGCATCGAGCGTTGTCCTGAAGATTCAGTAGCTTACGATGGCTCTCATGTCACCGCCTCATAAATATTTACGGTCACCATGCTACTGCCAGACCAGACTTAGGTGCTTCTTGCTTTTCTCGAGACTAGTCATTCAAAATAGGCAGGTATCCTTTCATATCTCTCTCACACGTACTCTAGGTTGCAATGCTGCAGGTTGTTCAAGAGTCATTTATTTTCTTGTGAGTAGTATACCACAGAAGAGAATGTCGTACTAAAGTCCAGTTCAGACAATGGCCAAAAATAAACAGTTCAATTGCTCACTAACAAGGGTTTAAGATACGTAAATTATTATTAGATTTATCTTAATTATCTTCAGAAACACACGATCGCCTTTGTTACGGTAGTAATTTTTTTGTCCGAAACTTTTCGGTACAAACGCAGCACTAACTAAATAACAATTCGGAAAAAATATCTCAAAAAACATTCATTCGTTGAAACCATTCGAATCTCTTATTTTTAGTTCACTTTTCTGGTCGTGTCTCAGGTTGAACAATTTATTTTAGAACTGACAAATGATCATAATAGGTTATACCTATACTTCATTTTTTAGCCAAGAATGATGGTTTTTATACGCTCGAAATCCCACTAGCGTCATTTCATCTAATGTAAACTCGTATTTTCCTTTCTGATGAAAGCTGAACGAATGCATGATAAAAGGGATAAAAAAGTTGATAAAGGTTAAACGAATGAGTTCTGGAATGTAAAAAGGTTCCTGCATTTATCATATCTGATGTTTCCTACCGCTCATGGCTCTTTAAGTTCGATTCACGCACTTGTTTTACAGGCAGTATAGAACAACAGTACACACAACTGATCAGAAAGATTGAGCATACATTTCGAAGTCAACAACTGTGAACAATAGTAGGTCTGATGAATCGGTCACAAGAGCCTCGCATCCAGAAATACATATATCAATTTTACACAAATGAACTAAAATTCATTTAAGACTTGTCCATGACAGCATGATTTGCACCTCCGGATTTGCACCGGATTTGTGTTTCTCACCTCCCCTACCGGGATTTGCACTGTTTAATTAAATTACCTAGTTAGTCAGCACAGTAAATTTATATTTAGATCGGCACAATTATGGTGCGTGCAGCTTGGTGGATTAACATACTGTAGATAACGAGTAGTACAGCGTTTCAGATGGCTCTTTAATCTCTTGTTTTCCTTCATTAGGTGAATAACGCTTTGGCACTAATTGGTTATTTGAAACTATTTCCTGAAGCCGTGGGCTCATAATTTCACCCTGCATTCTCTCTTTAATGAACTTAGGCATACTCTGACACAGAACCATTGCTTGATGACACTCAAAGTTTAAAAATTGACGAATTTTCAGATTTCACTTCTAGTTGACAGAAGACGAGTAACGTAATGTTCAGAATATCAAATGCAGAAAATCAAAGTTAATGAAATCGTACGCATGGGTTTATCAGAGACTATATATAAAAGCTACGACTAAATATCATATAAACAACATCTGTTTGTTTGTAAAACCCTAAGTTGAGTAGCTCCAGTCGTGAGAAGGAAGACCAGGCCGTGGAGACCTAATAACGGGAGGCCAAAGACCTCTGATTTAATCATATCCGCTGCTCATTAGGACATGGACCCGCTTTAATTAGAAGTCCTGCCTACGGACTCTTTCAAGGGACTCCGTATTATTCTAAAGAGCAGCTCTGATGCTTGAACATGATGTCAAAGCAAAGTGAGGTGCTTTGTAGAACGGAGAACCAACAAAGAGGTGTGGATTACTTACTTAAAACCCTCCGATCACAAAACATCACTGATAGTTATTTTGAAAACCTCGTTGTTGTTCGATGGGCAATCTTAAGTGCTATTTTTTGGCAAGATTTTGTTCGAACGAGAGACTGGAAAACGGAACACGCGTGTACAGTGAAATTGACATGCGGTTTTCTGAGAATTTTTGAATGAAACTCCGTCAGATGTTATCAATATTTAATCGTAAGTGATATAAGAAGTTGGAAGTTTCAAAATAAAAATATTAAAATAAAAATATCGACAAACTGTTACGAATTGTACATGAGACAAGATTTTTTCCACGTTTGTGGACTTATATCCAACAAAGCAAAAATACAACGAAATTTCACACATGTCGATGCAAATTGAGTTCCTTCCGTCTGTAAGCAAAAACAAGAGACAGTTTGGGGTAAAAATTACAAGCAATTAACTGAAATACACATAGTGAGCAAATTGTGGCAATGGACGATCTTATGGAATTATAATAATGGGACAGTGGGAAATAAAAAGTTGTTCGAAATAAAACACAGCCGAACAACGCACAAAAGATTAATAAACTTAAACAATTCAAGCAGAATCAATACAAGGAGCACAAAAATTATAATTTTGCTATCGGAAGCTGGAAGATAACTTTAAGTAAGTATTACTCTATGTCTCTGAATAAGAAATAGAGTAATGTTATACAGAATAATAATGTTACGCCCATAAAATTTCATCGCTCAATTTCATATAATATTCTGATATGCTTGAGGAATTTTGCTTGGCCTGTTGTTACTCTCAGGCTAACCTTTGCTCAAAAAAGAGTTTGGCAAGATGCAATAGTTCATGCACGTACTGCCCTTTAGCTTAATCATGAACGCCTCACACAACAATCACGAGTTGAAGGCAAACTTAAAGGCCAAGAATTCACGTTTGTAAAATACTTAGTGCTCATTTACTAGAGCCCAGGGTGATTTTTTTCCAGAATTATTGTTGAAGTCTGAAAGCCTTTGCTTTGCTACTGCATGTTTTTCATAAATAAAAATGGGTTTCGAAAAAATGCAAATGAGCTTCAACATTAACAAGTGTTACGTAATATAGTATCATACATGCAAATTCATACATGCAGCTTGAATTCATCTCTCTAGAACAAAGGAGAATATGAGAACAAATAATTGAGACCTATAAGTATACTAACAGCTCCAAAGATGTTACCCTGGAATGGCTTTTTGCTAGAGACAGTTTCGTGCGAACCAGAAATAACGTCCTAAAACTAATAATAAGAAACTTCAAGATAACTCAAGTTCCACACTTCTTTCCAGTTAACATTACCAGAACCTAGAATCAACTGCCCAAAAATATCATTTCTGCTGGCACTAAGAGCACATTCACAGATCGTTTCGACAAATGTTGGATGAGGAACTTTCCAATAAAATGGAGTACTGATTCTACAGTATATCCTTTTTAACACTTCGGGTGTGTATTATTGCAGTGCATTTACGCGACTGGAATGTCTGTGTAAGATTGATGCTTTTACTTTTCACAGGATACGATTGGATTAGCGACCCAAGAATGAACAAAACGGCTTGTTCTTGTTGCTATATTTTATTCCATTCTATTTTAAATTGTCATTCGAGCATCACTGTTCTGAAACTTGTGTACACTCAACGAATCGAGTGTTGTGTTCATAGGGGTCTATCTATGAATAATCTAAAGAAACAACTACAACCTGACAGAAATACGTCGTAAAATACTTTCTTTGCTCCTTGTATTCGATCTGGATTTGATTTCAAGCAATACGTTGGCTGATTTTCTGTACCTCTTCCTACTTGTCTTGATTGTCGCCTTTAATTTGGTGGACCATGTGACCTGTGAATTTTTGAATTTAGAAAAACCATGCATTGTTAATACTAATGAACGGTCGCATCTGTCAAAGTATGGCTCAGTAGACAACAATATGTTGCACCTATAATTCTACATGTACCAAAAATTGTTTTTATTCTACTCTAGAAAATTAATATAAATATAATTTCTCCATTATTGAATGCATACTTTAACTGAGAGATCAATAAGCTCACCCTCATATTGCCGCAGAATTCCTGTGAAAAATATTGAAAGAGGTTCAAACACAAACAGGTAACACCTTATCGATTTGTGTTCAAATAGACGATGCATCTGTATCAAAAACGAACTAAGATTGCGAATGTATGGTTCACCTCCTAAAAGTGTTCAAAAACTCCCATTTATACGCTACCACGTTCATATCTAGGAGAGCAAACATCGCATGTGTTCTACTCAGAAACTGAAGAGAATAAAAGATGCCAGAGAGAAAAATTCATCCACGTGTAAAGTGACAATTTACCGTGACGCAAGCTGTACGAAACTGCATTCATTGGTAGATAGTAAAGAGATTTTTAGTGCTCTCGAAAGTGAGTATTCACTGCTGTTGCTCTAATCGGCTAGTTTATTTTGTAATAATAAACTTAGCCACGTCAATTGACGCATATGAGTTTTTCTTTGAAGTTTCTTTTATGAGCACAGAATTCGCTGTAATTAAGAAGTACTTCGTGCGATCATTATTACTTTTGCTGTTCGAAAGAATTTTTATTTTTATCGCTGGTTGTACTTGAAGATTTTTATCAAACAATCTTAGAGGGTGAAGTGAGTAACTTATATGATTTTTTGGCCTGAATTGATAATTTAAGCCTGAAATATGCATATTAAGGGAAATTTTGATGAAAAGAGTAAATCAGAATAAGTAAGTTAGTGTGAGAGTGACGAGCTGTTAATCTAGTTATGTCACAAATTTTACGGTTAAAATAGCCTAACGACAAATATACAATCTCATATCATGTAAACGTAATCTTTTTCTAATCGAGTAATTTATAACTGTTTTTACATCACACACAATAACATTTAAAAAAGTCTTTATTCAATAATCCTAGAATAGGTGTCCGTAAAAAACTCGTTAATTTGCGATTAACATCAAAAAAACCCTAAACACTAACATCACTAAGACATGAATACATTACTTACATCGGCAATGGTTCAGATATAAGACTGAACTCAGCGAAAGAGTGTGGCAGACTACTGTTAGAAAAATGTTCAAATCTTCCCTATATCGGATTCTGTTTTGAAATTATTGAGTGGCTGATGCATATGGGGAGAACTCTTTGTATCTAAATCACTTCGTACGCAGACAGGAAAATTCAGAGATAGATCAGATACTTCCCTCACAAGTGCTGACTTTTCAGCTGGATTCAATCTCTTCAAGCTATTACAAGTTCCCTCACAAATAACAGTCTTCCTGAACCCACCAAAACTACTCATCTCCATTCATCAAAAACTACCGTGTAGAAAACTGACTGAATTTAATCACTCTTTTACAACAGGGTATCATGAGGCCTTTGGAAACTACGCTTCCAAGTCTCTACTCACGACTCCATGCAAGTTAATGTCAAGATCATACCTTGTTGCTGGAGTCTCTCGACACCTTATGCAAATCTGAGAACTTGTTTTTCTGGGGAACGAGAATTTCTCTTGCATATTCAACGGTACAAATTATTTTGCCCAGCTCTCCTCAGCCAGAACTCCGGCAAGTTTACTGGTCGTTTTGCCACGCATGAGTGCGTCGTCCTTAGTTGATGCGTTTATGATGTCCACATATTTTCTGGAATATTTTGTTGTATAAATGTTACCTCGCAACTGTAACTAATTTGTAGGGAAGCCGTGAAAAACATGTCGTGAATTGTAATGAAAATGGTGTCTTTTGTTTTGGAAGAAGAGATGGGTTAAGAAATTTAAATTGTCTCTCCAATACAATAAACCATTGAAAGTAACAAGAACTGCGTTTGTTCAAGAAAACAGTAGAGACAAATGAAGAAATAACTTCTCCCTCATTTCTTACTGACTTCTGCCCTTTAAAAAATGTAACGTTTCTAATGAGAGAGATTCTTATGTCTGATTTCAAATCCAAATTAACTGACAACCAATAAAAATCGAGCTACCATAACTATTATGTACTGGTGTTCAGCTCTCACTAATAAGGAAGGATGTCAAAGCTACTATAGTTAACGAAAGAAAACTTCTCTGAAGAGATACAACTTGCCATAGGCTGTCAGAGCCTCAGAACGGTCACTTAACATTGGCATTCAGTCTCCTCGCGCTCGCTGACTCAACTTTTCACACAACTTTGGAGGACATGTGCCAAAAGTACTGGATTGTTAACAAACCTCGGCAAACTGCCGTCATCTGTCACCTGTGGCCATCAATTCACCTTTGTTTGGAGACTTGCATTGTCTGAAGTTCCTGGAAATAATATTGTCGAAAAACCTGCGCAGAATTTTTATCCATCGCTGCTGGACGTAAGAGACTCCGAATAAGTGAGATTTGATCAGCTTTTCAGTCATTGCATCATTTTTTTACATTTTTCAGCTCAAAGCTCCATCATTTGCGTTTATAATTCGAAGTAAAATGGTGCTAATTTTTTCCATGAATCAAAGAAAACGTAACATTTACACATGATTGGATGTGCATTTACTGTGAAGGAAACTCTTATTTCCAATACATCAAATGATGGCCCTCAAAAGCTGTACATTAGAAGATACACAATGAACAAAGTCAAAGATACGAGACCAATTACAGAAGATACACAGGAAATAAGGTCAGAGGTACAAAGCCAATTAACATAAAAAGTAAAGGGATAAATAAAGTTAGTTTACGGTGGCGGAAAGAAGGGAAAAATATGCCCATGTACGTTTGAATTAAATAAAACTTTACATCCTAGGCTTATTAACCCTTTAGCGACGAGAAGGATCATACAGTCCTCTTTTACGGTCTTTGGGAAAATTGTTCTAATAATTAAACAGTGAGCAATATGAGGTTGCTACTAGGTTTGAACGCGGCGGCATGTTACAGCGTCGTTCTTTTGGCTGCCTGGCTCTCAGCGTGCTTCATTGCATCAGTGTACAGACGGTCTTTGTGAGCTTAAACGTAGAAACTAGAAAAAGAAATTGGTCGCTAAAGGGTTAATTAAGATCTGAACTAAGAAAACTGTGAAAAACTGCCACAGACAAAATAACTACAGAATTAAAGCTTTATACTTAATTGAAAATTCTTGCAAGCTGCACAGAATAGAAGGGAAGATTGGGGATGCTTTTTTTGAAAAAACTCGCGTTTTTAGCTTTATTTGTAAGTTTATCTTCAAACAAGTATTGAGTGCCAGTCTAGTAGGTGATGTGAGCTGATGAATTATACAGATGTGATTCTTAACTATGCAGGTGTGAACTAATTACATTTTTCAGGTTTTATATTATAGTTAGAATAGAATTAGGCTATAGGAACGAACCTTCTGACCCATTCTTGGGTCGGATAATTACTTCGATAATTATTCGGTTGTATACCCAAGTCCCATGCCGTATTTCTAGCCGCGTCAACCATGTCGGCAGCGGGATTCGAACCCGGGTCTTTCCGCTCGCAAGCAGATTCGCTCACCAGTAGTTGCAATAACATTCAAGTTACTGCAGTTTGGTAAATACTCAAGATAACTCAGTGAAGTATTTTTAGAATATCAAACAATATTTTGTGCAAATACCTAATCGTTTGTACATCTGCTTTCAAATATTCATTGCGTATATGCCACAGTATTTATTTTTTCAGCTTCCAGCATTTAAAATACGTGTGACAACTTTACTTTTAGCAAGGTATATTATGTGTTGGAACCTCAGCTGGTTCAGTTCGCTGTTTTCCCCCATAGGAGTTTTCGTGGGAAAAACATCGTAGAAAAACAAGGTTTTAGGGAAAAGTTTTAATTAGCACTGAAGGACTGAAGAAAACCTAATCATTCATCGTGACTGAGTTTCCCCAATTCCTGACACATTTTCATCTCGTCCAGCCTCACATCTTCATCTCGTCCAGCCTCACATCTTCATCTCGTCCAGCCTCACATCTTCATCTCGTCCAGCCTCACATCTTCATCTCGTCCAGCCTCACATCTTCATCTCGTCCAGCCTCACATCTTCATCTCGTCATCGTGCCGGAGCTTATGACTCGTGATTTTAGTATTTGCATCTGCACTTTCTAATAAATAATTTTGTTACATACCGTGCACTCAATTATTTATGAAGCACTTTCTTCATTCGTCAATGAATCACATGTATTCTTGCATGACTTTCATTTTTTCAAGACTCATCGAACAGTTAGCTTCAGCGTCATTTTGAGTATTAGATATTTTTAAGTACAGAGTCATATGCATTCATCTTATTGCACAGGGTATTTACGAGAGATGTATACATCAGTATGCATACGATACCGATATATTTATATATATATATATATATATATATATATATATATTATGTGTCAATCACGTATGTATTTAAATTTTTAATTCCTGCCCCTCTCACTGCTGAACTATATAAAAAATGTCAATTTGAAACAAACCATTTATTTTTATTTATTTATAAATGTTATTTTTCAGATGATATAAAGGGTTTATTTTAGGCTAACAAATATTGGTGATACTGCAATTAAATTGCTGCCATATTACTATGCCAAAAAGCAATACAACTTATATAAATAATAGGGTGCTGATTACTCCCTCTGGTTGGATACAGTTAGTGTACAGTTGGGTAAACATTCCAGTTTTTTTTCGTTTTTATAGACCATTCACTTTCAGAGGGACAAAAATTGCTTATGAGTATTCTTAGCTGCAGATACTGTTAAATAACAAACCCTGTTGAATTCAAATCTTGTTAATTAATACACTCCCCCTAGCCAGTACATCTCCCTCTACCCTGTACTGTTAATTAATACACTCCCCCTACCCTGTACATCTCCCTCTACCCTGTACTGTTAATTAATACACTCCCCCTACCCTGTACGTCTCCCTCTACCCTGTACTGTTAATTAAGACACTCCCTGTGCAATAAGATGGATGCGTATGATTCTGTACTTAAAAATATCTAGTATTCAAAATGACGCTGAAGCTAACTGTTCGATGAGTCTTCAAAAAACAAAGGGAGTGAGTGTATTAACGTGCATTTAAATCCTGTTAAATAACAATAAATAACATGATCGATTTTCCCACAGGATATTAAAACATGTTTTTCCTGCCACCTGCTGTAATAACAGAAAACTGAAAAACGATGCAGAGAGCACGACAAATGACAATCAAAAGCGTTAAAAGCATGGAATAAAAAATGAATAGCTTACAGCTGTCTTGGAAGCCGCGCTGGAAAAATTCAAAGATCGTCTTCGAAACCTGAGACAATTTAAATAAAACTGTATATTTTTCTCATGAAACTAATTCTCCACATTTGGGTCCCGTATTTTTTAAAGTAGAATGTGTCATGTAGAAAATATAATGTATGGGTTAAATTTTTTGACTTTTTCCCTATCCGACAACGGTTACTGACCAACGTCAAAACTGTATGCACCAGCTGTTCCCGACCCGATAGAGTATAATTTTTGCACGCGAAAAGCTTGTGTTCAGTTGCAGTATCTACAATACGTCTGAAGTTAAAGAAGTATTGTATTTTAGTTTCTGATTTTTTAAAACTGTGGATTCCAAAAATATAATTATTACAGATAGTAACATCCAAATGTAATTATTAATATTTCAGTGCACTTTTTCTAATCAATGTATTGTGGATAGCCAAGGGGCCGAATTACTATTAAAATATGATTCTTATCTTTAACCTTCTTTTCCTTCAGTATGGAAACTCTTTCGGGATGGTAGCGTCGACTGGCAAATGAAAGAGAGCAATAAAAAATATCTGCATTTTTTTAAGTGCAGGTCCCTTCGTTACGAAAGAATTTTCCATCTCACAAACGCCTTTTAAACTCAAGCCTGGAGTTCGTGAGTGATGTGTTCTAAATTTGAACAAACCAAATTCAAAAAGAATGCATTTCCGCAGTGTGGGTACAAGAATAGAGATGTTGCTTTGTTATGCGAATTCTAAGCAAGTGACTGCTATTAAATATAAGCCAATGAAACCCTCACACATGGCGTGGAAACCCTCACACATGGCGTGGAAACCCTCACACATGTTTGGCCAGCCTCCCTCTCGTTGTGTCGAGGTAGTTTTCTGTTTCAATAAAATAAACATAATTTGTATTACTAATTAATACAACGCACCTCTTGAAGGATAATATAAAATATATTCTTTTTCATTGAACATTGAATTGTGTGTTACAACGAACGAGAAATATCCTCAAGATTAATGTGTTTATATTGAAAAATTTAATAATAAAAGATTTTACACTGAAGTTTCATAGTTGCTCTAACATGAAGAATGAACTCCTGAAATGCGTTAATAGAGATATATGTGGCGTCAGGTCAATTAGCTCTTCAGTAGATAGAATCATTTATGCAGAAATATCCCTGATACAAAAAATATTTTCCAGCTGAGGCTGCGGGTACGATAAAAATCTGAGTCAAAATCTCAGTGCTGCTGAAGTTAATTTCAGTGAAGCGTGTAAACTGTTTAAGTAGAGTGTTGTGTCATTCATCTGATGAAACTGTGGTACATATTGCATCCATCTTTTCCAATTGCTGAAGTATTATATCTATTATCTGATATTGCTGGAGTATTAAATCTGTCATCTGATATTGCTGAAGTATTTTATCCGTCATCTAATACTGCCAAAGTATTATATCCGTCATCTGATATTGCTGAAACATAATTTCCGTCATTTAACATTGTCGAAGTATTATAGCCGTCATCTGATATTGCTGAACTGTTATATCCATCATCTGATATTGTTGAAGTATTATAGCCGTCATCTGATATTGCTGAACTGTTATATACATCATCTGATGTTGTTGAAGTATTATAGCCGTCATCTGACATTGCTGAACTGTTATATCCATCATCTGATATTGTTGAAGTATTATAGCAGTCATCTGATATTGCTGAACTGTTATATCCATCATCTGATATCGTTGAAGTATAGGAGCAGTATTGTTTCTGTCAATTCACACTGCACTCATCATAGAATTTGACGGTCTTGAAATCGTCATTGTCTGTAAGCGAAGTCATTTTTTTTAGAAATAATTCTGTGGTTGATGACCCAAGAATAATGTTGTGGTTGATGACGGGAAAATAATGCTGTTGATGATGCATTAATTCATGCATGATAACATATCCCCGGCATGGGACTTCGGTATTGAACCAAGAATGGGCCAAACGGCTCGTTCCTATTGCCTTATTCTATTCTATTCTATTCTAATTGCAACAACTGAGAAAAATATATATTAATTTAATCTACACGAAGAGGCTCAGCGTTTTTGCTTGCAAATCTTATGCAATCACTAAACATACTTGGTCGTAAGATGCAATGAAAGTTGAATTTTAAGGGACCTAAAATTATCAGTTTAGTCATTTATGAACCACAAGTGCTTGAACAGAGCTCGAAGTCAAATAGAACTAGACTAAACGCACGGGCGGAATTCGAAAAATTTTCAGCAAAGTGCTGCAAATTTTTTAAAATGAAACTAAAAAAGGTGCTGAATAAACTTGTCTGTTCCGTCCAGCACACTTTTGAGAGATTACTTTGCGCTGACCCTGTCTGAACATTTTCTCAGTGCAGTAACGCTTTATGAAGAACTCTGTGTTTCTTAATTGGGAAGATAACATATCTCATGAGCAGAATTTGAGTCGACTGAAAATTCATTATTTTTCAATTTCCGAGTACGCAGACACAAAATTCGTCAAAACGAACTGCATTTCTCGAAATGGAATGGATACTTCATTTTTACGCAATTAAGCTCTGCAGGTGAGGATCTGTCTCGGTCGAATAAGTTTTTGGGACGTGTTTCTTGCAAGATGTGCAAGATTTATATTCAGCTTTGCTCTCGTTACTGCAAACGCAGGCAAAATTTTTGTCTCTATTTTACTGACTTTATTTCTAACAGCAGAGCAGATGTACATAATCTTAACCAGAACTTTTTTGGAATTGAGAATGTATCAATGAGTACTGCAATTATAAGAAAAACAATAGAGCAGATGGACATCCACAACTTTTTGGAATGAATTATGCATGAATGGGTACTGTAATTTCCAGAAAAACTTCAAGTGAGTAGCTGTTTATCCCAGTTCATTATATAGAGAACACACCAATCTGGAAAAATATCGTGGCCTCATTATTACACGCATAATGAGGCTAAAAATGAACTGCAAATGGACTCATTTAAGACTCGCGTTGACTAATACATACAACGTAAATCTGCATTTAGTTGGGCTGCGAGTACCGTATTCTGGGTGTTGTCTCACTAGAAGACCAGAATTTGGACCAAGCTAAACTAAGTACTTTAATTATATAACATATGGCAAAGATTATCTAACTTATTCTAAAGATAATTTGATAATGGAAGAAATTTTAATGGTGGTTTAAATGAATTAGAAGATGCACCATTTTAGAGTTAGGGACATTTTATCTCTCAATATCCTAGTGTCTTTAAAGTACAACTAACGGCCGAAAAAATTAATTAAAGACCTTATGAACCCGATAATTGATACCCCTAGTTCTTCAATTCTCCAAAAGCCTTTGTGGCTGATCCCTAAAAACTAACAGATATTTAAACTACGTTAATTTTAGTACAGTAGGGGCAACGCCTGTGATTTATATTTGAGTCGATATAGAGATGAATAATATCATCATGAATACATGAGTAAACATTTTAAAACTGTGGTTAAAAATCTTGATTTCAACTAAGTTCAAGTCTGACATTAGTAGAAGTCTAAATTTTTAAATGTTTGAAAGTCATATTCTCAGAATGCCTTCAAATTTAGATTCATAAATCTTGAATATCTTCAATAATTAAATTCATTCAGTTATATTATATTTTCTGTTTACATGAATTTGAGTTTTCATTTTCTAGGACATTGCAGAACAAATGTACCTGATGTGATTTTTCTAGCATTGATGATCCAAAGAACATAAAAGAAAATTTGACTGCTAGCTCAGGAAGATTTACAGCAAGTGCATGAATTGTTTTTCTTCTGTTGACTATTTTCCATGGCATTTTCCTATTCATGATTGGTTATTAAAAGATGAAAATACGTTTCTGCCTTGGCAACAATTGAAATGCACACTAATACAACAGAATTTGAAAAAAATGCCTCATCGAAAGATTTTGTTTACGCTTATCCGACTTTATTGTTCCAAACGACTTTTCAAAATTTACGTTTGCTCAGAAACGAAACTAAAAACAGAATTACGAATTCTTTGGTTTCGCTCTTCTTCACTCGTCAGTCAGTGGAGACAAAATATTTTTGAATAATACAAAAAGTTCGATTCTTTTGTTTTCTTTTCCTGGAAGAAAGGTATTCAGTTTAGTAGAATTTTGCAGAGCATAAAGTAAGTGTTTTATAGATGAGTTGTTTGCTTCATGAACCTCTGTACAAGAGCGCTATTTTGGGGGTCAAATTTTTAAGCCCATTTTAATATCACCTCAATAAAATCAACACAGGAGTTTAAATATATTAAAATTTATGTTTTGTTAATTCTTTATACAAGTTTTGTAATGCGTGAGTGTTCATTAGTATCGACATTATTTTAATTTTATTATGGCACAAAATTTATAATAGTTTTACTGGGCTTCAGAATTTTTATCAAACTTCCGTATGATGTTGCAGTGTCAACAACACACGCTTTGTATCTAATAAATTTCTCTGTTTATTTGTTTCCTCTTCTAAATCCTCAGAAACTTTGGTGAATTAATGTCTCGTACCTGAATATAACTGGTATGGAGGTAGTAATGTTCGTTTACTCTAGCGGTGCATTCATAGCCAAATGAATTAGTATTGCCAAAAACGCTACGGCGAAGACTGCATGTATAACCAAATGCTCTGGTTGTAAGATAGCTTCATGTTCCTATGAGGAATAGGAACACGAAGTCAGAGTGGTTAAATTCCTGTAGCGATGCTGCCTGCATTTCAAGAAAAACTCCACTGATGAACCCCCACTCCGACGGGAAAGCATTGCCTAGGTGCAGTTTCCCGGCGCAATTTCACGGTGCATTATCAAAGTTCCTCATCCTAATTGCACCAAATGATTCCTCAATTCGATTGTAGTTCCATTTCTGCATTGCCAATGACCAAACCGAAAATGAAATCGCCGAGAATATCGTCAAATTATAAGTTTTTTCTAGTTCATTACGTTTTGTCTAAATACGTTCTGAAACTTTCTCGGAGACGCTTTTGGTATTACTTCTCTGCTAACAGATTTATTAAAATGGTCGAAGAATTTATTTGTCCTTCCTGGTTTGAAAATTTATTTCGTGTACCGGAGACTATCATTATACTAGTTTATATACGAAGACATGTGAACGGAATTTAAGATCTGAATAACCCAATCAGCATCATATATATTTACTTATGTATTTCGAAAAGCGAAACTAAGACTGGTAAATAGAACTCCAGCCAGCGTATTGCACAGAGCACACAAATTTACAAAGCTTAATGCAATTGATAAGTTGTTTATGATATTCAGGGTTCTTGCCCTCGTAATTCCATAGTAACATTTAGATTCCCTTACTGTCCGACTAACATTATTGATACGTAGGTTTCAAATCAAAAACATTTACCAATCATTAAAGATTTAGACACTGTACTAGTATATTATAAATCTATTGGATTCAATGGTTAGATGATAGAGAGGTTATCTTAGACAACATGAACAAAGACAGACACAGCAGGCCTGTTAAATAACTCTGAATCCTTGCCTGTACTTATTTTCTCCAGGCACGAGGGATAAAAATGAAGATACAATGTGAGTTCATAGTAATTCTCATTAATGAAGATACAATGTGAGTTCATAGTAATTCTCATTAATGAAGATACAATGTGAGTTCATAGTCATTCTCATTAATGAAGATACAATGTGAGTTCTTAGTAATTCTTATTAATGAAAATACATACAATGTGAGTTCTTAGTAATTCTCATTAATGAAGATACAATGTGAGTTCATAGTAATTTTCATGTCTCTCCAATAAATGCAAGGTGATGTGAGAAAATTTATAGACCTGCATTCATGATTACAAAACTATTCATAAAAATTGTCTGACAACTTGTGATACAATCAGGAGATTTGGGATGTTTATTCAAAAAAGAATGAGTTTCGCGGAACAAGGAGCAGAAATTTATTTATGTCTTGCAGTCATGACGAATAAGCACTACAGTTATGAAGGACAAAAATGTTAAGGGGAAAAAATATGCACTGAAATAACAATGATCAGGAACTTCAAACTGCAGGCAGTTGTTTTCTGCTTGACAGACATGTTCCAGTTAATGATTAGTGTTTAAGTGTAATAATACTTATAATAATTTTTTTGACATAATTCTTATACTACTTATTTATTTATTTTTTCCCCAGAATATGATGCTACTCGGACGTCGCAACATTTTTCAGGCACTTCCATGCAGCGCCAAGAAATTCGTAAAGTTCTCAGAGAGCATCGGCCAATCATGTTGAGAAATTGCAAGTCCTTCCTCAGTGACCATAACTGAGGTAAAGTTTAAATTGGATCCATCATCCTCTTCGAGCAGTCCAAGATCACTCAGGGGCCTAGAAATAGCGTTGCTGATGACCATTCAAAGTCTTAGCCCAACTTTCTATCTGATCATAGCAGTAATTCTCACAGGAACAAAGATGTACGGGTTAATACGGCATTACAGTGTGCATCAATAGTACTAATTTCCGGGTGAGACAGGTTTTATGCACTTTGGTCTTTTAAAAGTGTTGTTGAACTGTCTTATAATAGTTGAACTGTATCCGTTTATCTTGCTATAAAGTAGGGACTTTGAAAGCTTCCCAGTGGATTCGAGTAATCAAAATGTTTTTGAGGATGGAACTCTGAACATATCTTAAATAATCCTTCATGGTTCTAACTTATGAAATAACTAACTTATGAAATAATCCTTCATGGTTCTAACTAACTTACAAGGTTTGAAGCATGTTATAAGAGGTCGGTCTCATATATCAGTAATCCATAGAATTAATGAATGGAAGCTCTTATAGTCTCGCACATAGCATCAGCTCAGCTAAGTCTTCACTCCTCAATAGCATAAGTGCATAAATTAACTAAATAACATCTTAATGAAATAACCCCTAATCACAATTTTCGTAATCTTGTTCAAAAAATCAATATTTTATTTTCTGATAGACTAAAAAGTTGTAATGTGAGACATGAAGGTGACCTTAAACTGCGAACACTATTTACAATAAATTAACATAATTATGTTATTTTAGGCCTTTTTAGTTCCTTGACATGGCTCCTAATAAGGGTTTTTGATTGGGCATTGGTTTCTCTAGTTTTTTACAAGAAAATGACCTCCAAATCATTAACATCAACCATATACTCTATGTAAAAAGGAAGAAAGCAAATAGTTTTTGAAAATATATTCACGAACACAATAAGTTATGAGCTATTCCTTGGACACAACTTGTTACTACAATTAGTTGTTTTGTTCTGGTCAGCAGAGGACATCTAAGTTTTCTTCATATAGCATTGCATGTAATCTACTAGTGCTTTAATGCTAAGTGTTGCAGTTTTCTTTACTCCATGTTATGGACAAGAAAAATAACCTTATATTACTGATGAAATGTGGAATAATATATACTTTTCTGGTTATACAAATTGCTGATTATGTCTATGCTTTCATCAAGTTTCTAGTAGTTTGCATGGAATTAAAGAAAAATACTTTTACTTTGTGGTTGTTACGTGTACTTAAGAAGAAAATTGGAAAATTGCCTAGTGTTGCCAATGGAATCATGTTTTCTAAATCAGGTGCTGTGGAAAGATGACGTCATCAAAGAAGATACGTATCTCACCAGGCCACTTGATTTTCTAGTACAGACATTTGCAAGAGCCATTTCACATTCAATTACTGTGTTCTACCTGTACGGGCTAGAGAATGAAATGAAATAATTCGATGAATATTGTTTTCTAGATTTCGATATTGTTTATCAAAAATGTTCAAAGCTTGTTTTTTAATACGATGTTTTTCTTCAAATAAAAGTGTCAGTTTTTTGAAAGTTTTTACCAAAAAATCATTTACTTAATTGATCCAATCTGAGCATAGCGATGCTAGCCCAAGATGCTTGATGAATAAATCTTGTTACAAGTTAAACTTTTAAACCCACTCATGTTTTTCTTCTTACCATAAATTTTGCTTACTCTATAAATAATTTGTAAACCTCAGCGAAAATCGAAATATAACTCAAATCAATAATGTTATTTTATTGACCTTCATTCTAATTTACCACACCCTCCGAGCATGTGATTACAGGATTTTTTAATAATTTAATCTTGGTTTGAGATATGATATAACAGTCTCATGTAATTATTGTATATGACCGTTTGATTTATTTATTTAATCACTATGTAGAGTTAATTATTGCATTAGTTTTTAATTTGATAATTTAATTTTAAACGCTAGAAAAAGAGTTTATGAAGTTGTTTGTTCCATTTGAAATGCCTTTAGTCTCCTAGAGAATCACCTTGTGCTTTAAAACTAGTAATTAACTTTTAAAAAACGACAATATAATATAGGACAATAATAAACTATGTAGATAATGTAACCAATAAAAAAATGACAGGAGTAAGTGAAATATTAGACGCAAAATCCGTCGAGTTTATCTTCTGTTAATCTGTGCCCCAAGCAAAATGTTTGAGTTCATAGAATAACTCACAGTACGGACTGCGTAACTCTTACGCATCATGTTCCTATGCATCTACACAAATGCAACTTGGAAGCTGTAGAACAACCGTACTACATAAATTAAAATGAAAATTTTCTCAAAACTACAGTAATAAAATTAGTAATGTAATAGAAACTTTATAATGAACATAGCAGCTGCTTTCTTCTTCAGCGTTAAACTTTACCATTTAAAAAACCTGAATTTAAGTAAGGTTCACCTTTTGAAGACCTCTCAGTAAATTGCATCAATTTTTGAATTCTTTATCGGGGAGCTGGAAAACCAATATTGAATGTTACCATTCCTTTTCAACCGAGAACTGTTTGAAGCATCGGAGGCCTTTATTTGTTTCGATGCAGCCTCGAAGTTTCAGTAAGCAGGGAGCATTTAATATTGTGTTCTGTTTAGAGATGTACCGGATATGGATTTTTCAGCATCTGCGGATACGGATGCTGATTTTGAATTTCAATATCCGTGTATGCGAATGAGGATGTGGATTTCCTGCCCTTTTTATATTGAGCTATGAAAAAGGAGTTTCAGCTACAGATAGGGAAAGAAGATAGTTATAATGTCGGAAGGATAATTTTTTTCAGTGGATGCAACAAATGAATGAAGTAGTTTAGTAATTTAGTGATTATAAACGGAAATATGCAATGAAAAATTATTACAAAAATAGTATAAATTTAAAAGTAATAGTATTGAGTGACTTCATCATCTGTCTTGTCAGGATGTAGGACGAAGAACCTACTCAAATTCCCCTACCAAACTAACTTCCTTCCCCAACTCCCACCCGTTCAGAAAATACTGCTACTTACTTACATTTAATAATTATAAGTAATTATTGGCAAGTTGTGTCTCAAAAACAAAAATTTCTGTGCTCACCTTGGAGCTAACCTGGGTCTCTTCTAATCATAGATGATGTCAGCTCCATTAAATAGGCGCTCGCTGGCTACACTGCTGGAGGGGCAGGACAAGTATGTCCTAGCAAGTGTAGTAAGCGAAGTATACGACTGAGCATTCATGTGCCACCAAAGGAGACGCTCTTCTGATATCTGTATGCGTTCTATTCTTTAATATTTATCAATTATTGTAAAGTTTTCTTTAAAAATATCTGTTTGGCAAAGTTTTTCTGTATTGTATTACATGCCCATTCTTGTTGCGCCTTTGTACATGCACATATCAGTTTACAACTACATCCTATACATCATGCAAACACTAAAAGAAGCATTTATTAAACACAGCATGAAGTTTAGTTGATTGGTTCCTAATTATCTACGAAATGAAAGAAAGTATGACCTTTTTATAAAAATAATAAATTATTTAAGATACGTGCATGACATCTGCATTTAATAGTGCTGATGCAGATGTGGATCTGAAAAATCATGCAGAACTGCAGCACCTCTAGTTTGGGTATTTTCTCTCACAGCCTTTTTTTAAAGAATTGATCACCAAATGAGGAGCAAGACTGCAACATTTTCAATATTTAGCATCATTATTATGCAGTGTAGGATGTAATCAGTGCACAGCACAGCCGCTGAAGATAACCTGACAAAATTTTGATTATCTTTGTGGGTTTCTGTTATACATATTCTTTCACTGTGTAGGTATAGGAATATTTTAATCTGTACTCTCTGTCTTGTTTTTGAAAATCTCTCATGTCACCGATGGAGCATAACTTTGCGAAAGTGAGGCTGTAAATAAGCACTGAAATATTTGAATATTTATGAAAGACAAACATATAAAATGGTAGGAATGAAGCAAAATATATAAAATTTCTTCAATATCTATATTCTTTTTCCAAACCAATTTTCGATTCTGAGTTCCTTTCTTTAACGGTTGGTCACGAGAATAAGATAAAATAAGTATTTTCGTTGTACATGCTTTTCATGAAACTAACCACAGTAAAGTACAAAGCTCACCTTCCATTAAATTAGTTTTCATACCAATAGGTTCAATCAGATAAATGAAAACATTCAGATTTAACAGGTGAGACAAAAATTATTTTACACATTTAAGACTTAATATAACAAAACTTTAAAAAGCTAATTACTGGTTTACATGTCAAATGAAAGAGAAAATTTTGTTTTTTTAGCATTTAATATATTGATGCAACGCTTGTATTGCACTCGAAATTAAACATAATATGGGAAAGAATCTTTGGCCCATATCTTCTCGAAGATGTTGACGAAGCAACCATGACAGTAACAGGAGACAACTATGGACAAATGATTCATAAATATTTATTTCCGCAACTGGGAGAGTTGGGAATGCAGAATGTGTGTTCCAATGAGATGGAGCAACTCCACACACAGTGAGATAAGCCATAACTGGTTTTGAAAAGTACTGTCGAAAAATTAACACTGGCTGTAACTGCAAATCACAAAAATTTGAGAATATTATATATCAATAACAAGACTCCACAATTTCCTTTCTTATTGATATGTAATAATTTTTTTGCCTCCATTAGGTTTTGTTTTATATAATTATTTCTAAAATCGCAACGTGACTTTTACTGGATACGTTAAAACAGCGGCAAAAATATGTCCCTACACACTCTTAAATTAAGTACACAATTCAGTCTAGATATTAGTGGACCATCAAAATTTCAGGGGTATAATTTAAATTTTCATTGCTTCTTTTTGACAAGACTTAAAATTTGTGCAAAAATTCACAAGTTGCCAATTTGAGGGCAGAAAAAATTACAACCGAATGTAGGCATGAACTTTTAATTTCCTACTTGCTAACCGTAATATAACTGACGATCGTCTTTTCGTTTTTAAATTTACGACAACCCTACCGATACTGAACTGACGACAGTCATTTTGCAATTTTGCGACAATCCTGATATTGCAATGAAAAATTTACTAGCAGTTTGGTTTCTGAGAAAGTACCATCACGTAAGATTATGAAACTCGGTGTCTTCATTTGCTATCATAGATGCAGCCCTAAAACCTCTAGTGCAACAAGCGTACATCATTGTAACTTGTTACGCTGTAGTAGGTAGAATTAAACATCCAATAAAACTACCTAGTTCGAGTAAAATGAAATCAGCATTTCTGGCAACTGCTTCAAGTCTTGTTCGAGGCGTTGTCTCTCAAAGTAGGTTCAAAGCAAGTGAAGCATCTAAGTTGATTGTTCACCAAAATAAACTGGTTAGAAGTTAATTTGACCTCAGGAGTCGTTTCAGATAATGATGATACAGTGCGTGGCTGAAAATTTAGCGAATTTTTTAACTCTGGAAGTTCAATATCTCTTACGATAGAATTGTATACTGATTCACTAACTGGACATGAGATTGCATTGCACTATCAGGAGAGATAAGATGCTGTGCATCGTCATAAAAGTGAAATAACACGAGACCAGCGATCATAGCCAAGATAGAATGGGCAATAAGGGATAAAGAGTGGATGAAATGTCGATATATTTCACAAGGAAACCTAGGAAGATGACCAGTACGGTTACTGCAATTGAGTTCGAGATGCTGAACAAAAACTTTATTTCGCTTAGAACAGTTGCAGTTCCCATCAGACTAGCATGAATAATCGTCTACGTAGATAGCATGGATAAATGCAAAGTTTCTATTAATGAATTGTAACTGAATACGGACGTGGTCGAATCGTCTTTAATTATAATTTTATTAATAATCACCTGTCTTTAAAAAAACTTTAGACATTCGCAATTCTTAAACAAAAAAGTTGGTGCACCACTTCGATAAGATGGTGCTGCGTTTGAAGCAATTTGAATTCCCATTTTGAGACCCGTTGATCTTTGACTTACTATTCGTTGAGTCAACAAAAACTTATGTTGAAGGTATTTTTGGGTTTAGGATATTAAAAAATAGTGGGCCCTTCAATAAAGTGATGTTACGTCCTAAATTAATAATATCACTCGGAGCTGATGAACAGTAAAAATTATAATTAGTTGAATCTATTGGAATATTGTGTATGACGTTTATAGAAATCAACAGCTAGTTCCAACACTCATCCGAATGTCGAAATTCAGAAAGCTGCCTTTACAATCAATGAAATATAATATTTAAAGTAATCCTAACAACAACAATGACTTCATAGAATAACTGATAGTGGACTGCTGATTGAAACCATATTAGTGTCGTGTTATATAGTGTCAAGAACATTAATTCACTTCTGAAATAAGTGACATGGATTTATTCAATATATGTATGTGTAACATAGAATTTTACAGCTTAAACTGGTCTAGTCACTCTAGCAGCTTTCGGTGTATCATCTAAAGTATAAATGTACTTATCCTAGTTGAAAATAGCTTGAGTTCCGCTACCAAACAAGGAATAACTTGATTTACCGTTCAATTAGCGAGTAGATTTAAATCTACTCTCTACTCTCCATTTACTGTATGCGTTAGATTTATAGTTTATCGTGATTAATCGCCTAAGCAAGTGTAGGAATCTATGAGTAAGGTTTACTTTCCCTATTTCAATCTTGATAAGCTGAGAGTTGTTCCCATTTTTCTTGAGCGGAATAATTTGATGATGCTTCTTTCTTTTTTCCAATGTTCCTGAAAGGACCAAGCGAGCAATTCATCACACGCTCTGCCTTACAGCGGCAGCTCAATTACGGGGAGCACTCGTGATTAATCGAATTACCTAACTATGGAGTTTCTCAATTTCTCGAGTAAACTGCAGTAAAGCAATGAGAACACCAGAGTGCAACCGAGATATGCAGATGCATTTCACAAACTACATGCTATACTAATGAATAGTAGTAAGACGAAAGTCTGCCAGTTGTAGACTCGTGTGGAATACTTACAAATGCAACTACAAGCATTGTTATGAAAGTGATGACATTATGTTCGACTTAGTCATGAAGATTAAATGAAAATTTAGAGCAAGGAGCACATTGTGCCAGTTTACATGCATACATGAACAAAGGAGTGCAAACTGTGTCAGGAGAATGAATAGCAACATTGTAGGGATTGGCTTCACGTGATATAACTAAAATCGGATTTTTTGTTGTTATTCATAAGTATTTCCTCCTGTTCATTGGCGTTCACTTCAAAGGCCTACAGACATGCGAAATCTATAAATTGTCACATCAGGAACAATCACCATAAATTTTTAGGGCAATAATACGTAGCAACATGATTTGAAACGAATGATCCCTCTGTTTAAAATGGTTTTCGTCTTAGGTCATAAAAATTCAAACTCTCTTAATAAATGGTTTTATATTGAATCTTGCTTTTAATTAATATCATTTGCACTTACTGTCGATGAATAACATCTATACTTATTTTATCTTGAGATTTGTGACAGCCCAACGTATTTATACGTGAATTTGATTATGAATACATCCCTTTACTATTTGTTATTACCCCCCGTCAAAACAAAACTTGTTTGACTTTCGATAAAATACTTTTCCAATTTTTCCAGCATGAGCTAGCCTGTTGCCTGTTCAACACGTATTTTCAGGGTCTGTTTTTCTTTGCCTGGTCTACTGGTGAGCCTGAGGTACACGGTTGAGACTTTATGTCTTATGCGCGTGTAATCCTTCGGTGCAAAGACTAGGCTCTGAACTTGTCACATTTTATTTATATACTTTACCTTACTCCTGACGTATAAGTGTGAGGGCGAGTATAATCTTCAAAGAGAGCAGAAGAACACTGCAGAGCCTTGCTCAGAAGACTGCAGTTCAAAGGTTTTATAAGCTCCTGAACTTATTTCGTTAATGGGCCTCTGCTTTCGGAGTTACGGAAAAAAGATTTAAATTTTATTCTGGTATGGACTCATGGCAAGTAACATTTTTCTCACAATAGAGTAGAGTTTTTTATGCTTTTTTTCAGTGAATTATGTACGCCTTGTGAATGAACATATCTGTGTATAATACATTTTTTATGTCACATGCTTTTATGAGGGTACCCTCGATGTTTACACTAGTTTTTTTGAGGCAAAAACACATCAAAATTTTCGTTGAATTGGATCACACTAGTTTGAATTACGGCAAGGTATTCAAAACTTTAGCGTTTTTTGGATGGATGCTAATTTTTGAAGTTTTGGGTGTGTTGGATGAGGACAGTGCCATATTTTTGTCGATGAAGAACAAATCTTTGCATGTTCTTTAAGACATAATCTTGTCCAAGTCAAAACACACTCAATCTAAATATTAAAATGTTTCATCCAGAATAAAAATAATCTATGTTCATGGTATTAAATGCCAATCATAATTCAAAACATTTGTATCAAACTAGTGTAACGAAACCTGTCATTCGAAAATGCTCTTCTATGCCAAGCTTTGCATGGGACCAGTGTATTAGACAAAACAGCTTTGCACTTTCTTCAATTCTGAGGCATTATGAAAACAACTTCGAAACGCCACATGTATTTGTTTCTCCTACCTTGTTTACATGCATCTATGGTTTAGACAGCATGAGGGAGATTGATAGATCAATTGTACCGTCGCCATGCCGGCATCTATGTCTACTTGCTCGCCAGGAAATATGGTTTATGCGTACAAGCAAGCGTTGAACAGAAACATTTAGAGTCTACATTACAATGACAGAGTAAAGTCAAAATAAAAAAGACAATTTCTGTTTGCTGGGCATAAGTCTTCAAAGGTAATTTTGTCGAAGCTGTATTCCCATTAAAAAATGACTTACGGTTTGCATTCATGGTTTAGAAGCCAAAAATTACGGGATTTAAGACTACTGGATTGCGAACAACTTACATATATATTTCCCAATTTACGCACACTAGACAAACTTCGATATGAAGACGGTCTGTCAAGATACTGCACATACATAACATAAACTGTTTTATATCGGCCTTGTTCATTGATACTTATCAAGCCGTTAAGAATATTGAGTATTCTGACGTATAATACAGTTGATTCAGCTATATAGTTATTTTCGGCCATTGTGTCCACCATCCGACGCGTTCTCTTAATTCACCAGAAAAATTTTCGTTCTAGGAAGGTCTCATTAGAAACTTAATGAAAAAATAAATTTCATTCAAAGGAATTAAATTCTAGCCAAACTAGAGCTGGGAAAATATTTCTCTCTCAGTATTAGTAAGATCAACTAAGGTATTCTACGGTGATCCCGGTTGGAAAAGAAAATGAATATATTTTTGTGAGTCCTAGAATTTTGTCACCTCTGAAGAGCTCTCAGGTCGTTGAAGCCCTCCGAGATAATGACGAGGCTCTGTACCGCCTCACACACAACGCAGAACTCCACAATGGAGTTCGGTCGTCACACGAAAAACTTTGTCTTAAAAATAGACAACTGCAAACAAACCTGAACAGAGGCAACGGAAACTGTCACTGAAAACTATGCACCTTCATTTGACAGGACTCCATGTGCTTTGTCCGGCATCTGCCGCAGTCGATCCCTAAACGGGGTTACCAAATCTTATGCCCAACCTAGGAGAGATAAACATGTACAGGGTAGGTTATAATTCTTGCTACTCGTTTCAAATTAATTTTAATAATTATTATTTCGCAACTATTACCAAATGTGATTTAATAAAATTAATTACCGAGGATTTACCTAATTTTTGGCAGAACAATCAGCCATTAACTTGACAATGTCTGTAGAATTGATGTGATAGTTCATTATAGAGAAGCATGAAAACGGACTGAGCCCATCCGAAATATTCAAACTAGCAAGACACCTACAACTCAATAGAATATTGATAAAAATATATTCCTACTCCTTACCAGAGTATCAAAGTTCTAAAGTCAAAATTGAATAAATGCTTGGAGAAAATACTGTTAGAAGTATGCAGTTCGTGCAGCCATTAAAGACTTTCCTGAAGGACTTTGCAAAGTAATGAGGGCTAAAAGGAAGAATTTTGAATAATTTTTATTTTTTGTCGTAGACTGGTAAATTACTTATTATTTGTTAAAGTCAGACCTTGAAATTAATGTATTTTTTTCAAGAACGGAATTGTTTTTTGTTTTGTAACAGTATTTATGCCCCACCCTGTATTTCCACTAAGATATTTCAGCCTCAGTTGTGTCACTGAACATCATTTAAATTTTCTTCATTTATAGCATCAGAAATTCACTGAAAACAGGTACTGAAAGAAATGTCTAAATGATCAGTTGCACACGCTGAAGGCACAGGTCTCCAAAGAGAAGATATGAAGCAAACGTTCTGTGTTCGAGGAATATTGTATTGTGTGTTGTTTTGTGTACGAATTCTGAAGCGGTACGACGGATTTTTCTAGCGTTGGGCTTACCATTAAAAGTCGTACAAAAAACCTGAACCTGATTCTCGGTTTAAAAACGAATAACATACGCATTGTTTTTGAAATTTCACGTATAATCACTATTTTTTTCATTCTTGGCCGCCGCCGGAATCACACCGATGATTATTTCCATACTCATAATAGCAACAAAATTTTTTACACTGGTTCGCAGTTTTCAGAGAAGTACGAAAACTGTTTCAGCCAAACTGGTAGGTTTTCGATACTTTTCATGACTTGCATAACTGGAAACTGTGCATACCTAAGAATAGTCATACTATGACTGAGTGATGCGTTAAATGTGAGAGATATGGTAACAACAACATGCTCTCTATTTTACCTTAATTTTTGAACACTTTATAAATGTATAATAGTTGTGTTGTAGTACGTTAGAACGTATTCAGTCTAGCTGTCGCGATGTATTATTCAAGACAAGTCACGCGAAAACAGAAGTTCGATTTGAAACAAATTGAGGCAAGAGGTGCAAAAATATGAACCCAGTTACGAGACTCATTCAAAATTGTTGGTAAGATTGGGAGTAAAAAAGAACATTTGATTCCTTAGCTAAAGTAAATTCTACCTAGTATACTACTACAGTCTTCTAATCCCAGGTCAACGTCTAACTAAGGTAATCAATTAGTCGAAGCAAAATGCAAGTTAGGGTAAGCTCTTGAGGAAATAAATAATCATACTTGCTATGGTATGCTACTACATGGAAGGTTAAACACTAGCTGATGTATACGACTAGGGAAGTTAACCACTAGTTCCACTAGACTACTAGCTAAGGTAGACCATTGACCATGAAAATACTATCAGGTGAATAAATAATAGCCAGGAGAAACTACGGCTTAAGGCAAAAACTCGCTAAACTAAACTGCTGGCTTGGAAATCTTTCTTCCTTTACGAGATAAAGTCCTAGCTCAAATGTATACAAAAATGAACGAATTGAACTGCGTTAGACTCCGTACAAAAACCCTTAGCTATTCTCATACGAGGTTCTTCTCCTACTGCATTCTGGGCGGACACATTCTCGGAAGAATATATTGCTGCTTGAGTTCCCTGCTGCGCAGCACACACTTTAGGACCGTTAACTTAATGAGATGGCAACATTGTCGTTGGTAGGGGATTTGCTTGCACGGGACACTCATTTGTTGTGAATTATTGACGCTACCGTAGCTTCATCTGCTCCACGCTGGTCAGTGACCTCTACCTAACACGCGTAATGTAGTGGCTCCTCGGACCGTGTTCGAGTGGTGTTGGTGTTGTGAGACCGGGGTGATGCAGGTGTTGTGAGACCGGGGTGATGCAGGTGTTGTGGGACCGGGGTGAT
>VCRD01000194.1:82854-110005 GCA_006783055.1 Trinorchestia longiramus | reverse complement strand
GCAGGTGTTGTGGGACTGGGGTGATGCAGGTGTTGTGGGACCGGGGTGATGCAGGTGTTGTGGGACTAGAGTCGTGGTACCGGCTAGTAACCATGAAGTGACAGAAGCTCAAGTATTTATTTGAGTCATAAGTAATTTCTGTTTCTTGGAAACAAAACGAACCAAAGCATGTTGAATTTCCGGTTTTTTAACCTTCGCTAAAAATGAGCAGTTCAAGGAAAGTGCTCACTGGTTATTCGTACATAAATGGTGAATAGGTGCGCATCATAACTAGAGCTAAAATTCTTGTTGATGAAGTGATGCTGTGTTTACATGAGGTTAAGTATTTCATTTTTTCAAAGAGCAATCAGACAAAAACTATAGACTTGTAGTATCAACCGTTGCAATGAGTGTATGAATCTTTTCAACGTAAACGTCTCGCAATCGTCAACAGTACTCGTACAAACGTTGCATTTTTTATGAAAATGGAAGACCATTTTCAGCAAGAAAACGGGCAGAAATATTTAATATTTAAAGTCGTTCTACCTGTCCATAAAATTCAGTGGAGCTTTTACCAGGTAATTTTCATCTATTTTGCTCTCTTTAAATTACACAGCTGAGTAAAAAAAATTCTGAAGCATATTAGATAAAACGTTCTTGGAGAATGTTTTGTGGTTAACGCATGATGAATACTGACCTGGAGAAATCTATTATATTTAATTCAGAATTTCCCGTAGAAGTAGCTTCAAAGCTTTGTAGCTCAGCAAATAAAACCTTTTTCAAATACCAGCAAAAAAATGTCAAATATTCGTGTTAGAGTTGCTTTTTCGAGCACATGCTGGCTGCGTGCGTGCTTGATTTATGAGGCTCATTCTTTTATGAACACGAAGTGTGTGCCATCAGGATTTGCTATGAGAAGGAATTCCGAGTGTTCATGAAAATTTTAGCCCCTGTTGTGAAAGTTTTCTGCCAAAAAATGGCGAAGAGGAAGCAGCTTCGACTTGTTTGATTAGAAATAGAATATCTGATGGTCACAAAATAAATCCTAGATTTTGACAACAAAATATAGATTGAGCTGTCAAGTTCGATCATGCGGACACAGATCCACAACGTCCAAGCCGCTTTAAAGTTTATGTGAAATTTGACTCGATTTTCGAGAGTGAAAGTCATCTCGCTTTCTGGAGCTCCACTGCCAGGCTTCAAAAGCGACATCAAACCGCCTTGATTCTGTCACAAAACTTCCCCTACAAATCCAAGTCGAAAAGGATGGACAATCTTAGAGAACTTAGTTGTTTATCAAATATTGAATCCATGCCCGCAGACCGTGATGGTGGAAACGTTACTGCTTTCCTATTCATAAACTAATCCTGAAAAGACATAAGCTCCAAAAATTTGCTTGGGAACATTTTTCATGGGTTAGGCAAAGAAGTTTTTCTCTGTATTATTTTAACTGCGGGCATAAAATACTTTAATGGATCTATACAGTCTGAAAAACAGTCGAAATTAACTTTTTAATTTGTATGGTGTCAATTTTTTATTAAGTTTTCTTGATATTTTTAATAAAATTTTTCCTACACTTTGTCAAATGACATGAATGTCATTTCTAAAGGGGTGATTGAAAACAAAGTCTTATTGTTTGGGAATATAATTTATATGTTTATGATCTAAAACATCATTGTAGCTTTTCAGTGATTGTTGATATTGCAACTTTGAAGCAAAATTATGAGGTGCTATTTTCAGAGGCTCGAATCTATGCAAATTATAAGGACAGTAAAGTTTCATCGATGTGCTGTTGGTAGCTTACTTTATGAAAAGCAAAATATCGAGGCTTTGTGGAGTATATATACAGGGTGTCCATAAAGTCTTATAAAAGTCTCTCATAAAGTCTAAACAAAACCTCTTTCACAAACAGAATCGCTGAAATACACAAATAACAAATGTGATTAAAAACTTTATTAAACACTTAGTAAAACAGAATTCATTTGAATAATATATCTTAAGAATTAAATTTATCATAAATTTTTGAAATGGTCAAGAGACTTTATGAACACCCTGTACATCATTCCCGTGGTGCTGAGCCAGGGTCAACTGGATGATAGAAACTGTAGTGTTGTTTCCACACAGTCGTTGTGATGTAGTTAGGAAAACATCCATTATAAGAATGCTCATGCATTGGGGGCCTGGGATAACTTCTGGCCTTAGAGAATTCCCTGCGAGGGTTCATTTTTTATCCGTGAGACTTCTGTGTTGCTCCTAGGAATTAGAAATGCCTTTATAATGCGATGCTTTTATGATGTGAGGGTTCACTGTTGTCAAAGAGAATTAGAGATTATTTTACTATGTGAGGGTTCATTGTTATGAAAGTGAATTTGAAACGGTTTTATTATGAGAGGGTTCATAGTTGTCACAGGGAATTAGGGATGTTTTTATTGGAAAGACTTTTATTACGTGAGAGTGAATTTTTATCTCTTCAGTTTAAGACCGCTTTCATATGAGGTTCATTATTGCTAATGACATAAATTCATTCATGATAGGGTTGAGTGTTACAGTCGGGGCAATGTACGTATAACGAGATTTAATACAGGGTTTCCGAGGCAACGTTCAAAACAAACACGATTTCATTTCACTTCTTCCAATATGGCGACTATCAACTGACTCCTCACAGCCATGAGAATACCAATGAACTCAGAAACTTGTTATGACTGATGTATCGTTTGCATTTTATGAGCGTTTTCCAAAATCTATTAAAAGTTTGTAGCATGTGATAGTACTTGTATATGTGCTAAAAATTATTGAAGATCTTAAATCACAGAGTTGACATTATGAATATGCATCTGTATTTACATTCAAGAATTGTATTTTCAAAGACACGTTAAACCATTGAGTTAGCATTCACCAAATTTGCCTTCCAGAACAATAAGTTCTTAAAATCATGGGCAGTTGCATAGCTGACTTTCTCAAGTGCATGAGCCAAATGTGTTCGTGTACATTGCTATGCCAGTAGTGAACATTGCAAGTTGTAATCTAGACAACAGCTTCATTTGCATGGCAGACCACATGAATTTCCCGAAGTCAGAGGCAGATCTTGGCCAGCAGAGGATGTCTGGAGCAGCAATGCCTTCTTTCGTAACTGGGCGCCACAGTGAGGAAAGTTCATAAGGAAAAGCTGAGAAAGAGATCATTCAATATAAAACAAGAAGATGGTCTGTGGTGAAGCAGGTGTGGGATTTTGTAAGTTGATGCGTGATGGGAAAACTCAGAGGCAAGCGAAATTGGGGAAAATACTACGTAAAGACCATTTTCAACACGGGAAAAGAGGATAAAACTCTGAAATTAATGACTTGGAACTTCGTAAAACGAGACTAGTCAGTAAGGAGCTCCACTAGACTATGTTGGTAGTGAATATACCATTCTTTAGCTCACATGAAGAAAATTTCAGTATCTATCGTTAATCCTGGTGAAATCATCCAACCAAAGAAGAAGTAGTGTCGATTCCGCTGTAAGATTCTAGGTTATCAGTAACTTCCCAAGAGAAAACCCAGTCATGCGAACGCGGCTTCAAAGTCGTAAGCATGTGATAAATTTTAAGGGCAAAAGGAGAAAAGGAGTTTAGTGAAATGGAAGGGCATGAGTAAAGTGAAGGGTAAGAACATGAGTTAGTGAATGGATAAAGGTACTGGAAAGAATATAGTGAAATAATGGCACGAGTACTGGCACAGAGAAGAATAGTGGCAATGGAAAAGTGAGAACAATAGTAAGGATAGAAAGTGATATAACAATTTGTTCTTATTTTCCTAAAATCTTTGATTTATCTTGTGTTATGCATAGAAGAATGAGTCTCTAAGAGAAACTCATCTTGAAAACTGACTTGCAATAAACTAAGTCATCGAAACACTATGGATGTAGATTACTAATAGGCGTAATTACATAAAATGCAAGTTGATGTTGGTGATGCAGTGTTTCGAAACTGCAGTATTAGGATGGAGGCAAAGTTGTAATCTTAGATACAGAGTTCTTTATTATAAAAGACGATATGTGTTAAGGAATATATTTGGTGCTAAATTGTGTGTGAGATTAAGGAAACAAATGAAGCATCAGTTAATAATTTGTTGTTGTCGTAAACTCAACACCTAAATTGGTATTACATTATAACTTTTTTGTCTGTCTTATAGCAGGTATAATAATATAAAATAATAATAATTTTAATGCTGTTTAAATCTATGCAAGTTTTTTGTTTAAGGATGCAAAAAAGTATTGAATCCATTGAAGACTTTTAAAGTAAAATGAAAACAGAGCAGAATAAACTGTACTCTAATAAGTTGACTCAAAATTAAAAGGAACGAAAGTTCTACCAGTTCTGCGAGTGACATGTTCTGCTACACAGCCTGATACCAGTTATTGGAATCAGCTGATGTGTGTAGTGTTCTCTATGGGCAGTATACCTCAAATGATGAAAGAAAAGATAGAAGTATAGAATTGAAAGTTCTCAGCTCAATATAAAACCAAATACATAGATTGTAATTTTTAATTGCGTGCAACTAATTGTGAAGAACAGATTTTGTGCTACTACTGTTAAAATTTATTCCATCAGAATCAGCCGATGAAAATGCTGATTTTTGTTGAAATAAACTTCATGGCTGCACATAGAGTAATTTGCAATTTTTTCTAACTTTTGCGAGACCGTTTCACAGAAAACAATGAAAACAGCCATATCAGAAGTAAAGTTTCACGTCAATGTTTTGAAATTCATAGAATAAACAAAGGAATTGTTCAAACAGTCAAGACATCTCTTCAGTGATTAAAGCAACAGCAAAGATTTTAAAAGAAAGCTTATATGGTTTCAGGTTTATTAAATTTTTACAAACGTACACTATGCGCGTATTTTTAACCTCCCAGACTTTTCTTGATAAACTCCATGTTCTACGGTTAGATACTGAACAATTGACTCTCTATTTAGCAACCTGCCTTTTCGAACATTATAACTTTTTAGAAAGTTTAATTTTTATGCTATGAGAGGAAAACGCAGCCGTTATTCATTTTCTACGATTGGTTTTCAAGATAAAAACAAGAATTTCATGCTGCTGCTTGGTTGTTTACCGAGCAAAAGTGCAAGCACACTTTGCCGAGCCTCATCAAATATTCCTACAAGGTACTCGTACCCTTCTTTTGAATTACCCTCCTGACTCACAAAGGAGAGGCTGTTCTACAGTCCAGCAAATGCTGCAATTCACAAACCCCGAAATGGTCGGGCCAGAAATAGAGCTCCGAGGCAGGGAGGCTTCTGCATAGACTAAAATTTTAAGCCAAAATTCGAAAAGTAAAATAACAGAATGAGTCTGATTTCAAAAACTCCAGTCGTTGATAATCGTGGTCACTTATCTAAAAAGTTCCATATTTTTTGTGTAGTTTTCAAAGGCTTGTACCAAGAGCTTGCTGTTTGAAAGAGTAATAACTGCTATTTTTGTTTCAGTTCAAATAACAGTTCAGTAGTACCTTCAAACTTATATTTTCCATTCTGAGCTCGTAAGAATATGCATACCACACAATCGCATGATCTTTTTACAACACAAACTAAAAGTATACCGTTGTTATGGCATAAATAAAATTCCGTAAAACAAGCACAACAATTAAAGCACGCTTCATTCTGCTATAGAAACAGGTTGAACCCCTACATTATTTATCTGCCAAAGGGACAAATCCTGCGAAACCCAGCAGATGTTCTTTCACAACGAGGCAACACAGATAAGGAAGCCATTTTAGACCTTAGGCCTAAAGTGTTGGTTGTCACCGCTAGCCGTGGATCCTTTGATATCTTAATGAGGAAAAATTCCGGTGCCTCGTCTCCCAATGGGATTGCTTACACATGGTGTTCGAGGAGAGCAATATTATATTTCACGCGTACACTCTTTGCTCAGGGAATAATGATTCTTAGACTATCTCAACCCTGTGTATATCTCTATCAGCAGGAATCAAAAGAATCATAGTTCTGCAGTTTATACATAGTTCGATTGCCATTCAGTGTTTCTGCAACGTGTTGTATAAGCCTTTTAAATATATCAGTTAATAAGTTTCGTTTGTTGATGATTTAGTTGGAGTGATCGCTATACGAGAAGCTAGCTGCAGAAACTATCTTATGAAATTTCAAAACTAATGGAATAGTGCACAAAATACTAATTTAAAATGGAATAGAGAGCTCGTTTTAGACTGTGGTGTAATGAGTAAGGAACTGATTAACTAAATTCTATGAAATTCTCTTGTTGGTTAACACTTGTTGAGTTGTAATGAAATTTTAGCATGCAAATATCCCATTCTCGTGTAAAAAACAAGGACTCGTGTGACACCCACAATCGCTAATAAACTTAGTACTGATATTCACTACTAAATGGGGAAATTAAACCAGTTTTCGTTGTGCATGCTAATTGTTTGAGAGTAATTAGGAAAACCAAAAATTATCCTCAAAAGAATATTGGAGCAACTAAAGCTGAGTAAATTAGTGGTGGCATTAATGTGACCAAAATACAACTAGAAACACAATTTTCATGAAGACTTTCAGTATGATCACTCCTGTCTAAAAACACTAGTTAAATAAACCTATACCATTCTTTTGTACACGTTTTTGATGAAGAAGGGATTTCGAACATGGAATACATTTTTACTGTGGTTTTTAATCCCTTTGAAAATTTGCAGAAAAAAGTGGAAGAATACAAACTGTTCGCTTTTGAAGTCTTTCTCGTGCTTAACTTCAATATTGAAATCAAACTCTTGATATCCATGCAGCAGATGCAACGTTTTGTAATATTTGCCGAGTATTGGAAACATATAGACATTGGCTAGGCATTGACATTGGCTTACAGTTGCTTTTTGCGAAAATTCTGGTGGTGAAACACTACATATAGGTGCAAGAAATGTATCTTTTGTTCATGTACGCACGACATATGTACATAATTACCAGTGCATAGTAGCTTCTCATTAATTAGTTGGTAAGGTAAGGTGAAGTGACATACAAAATAAAAAACACTAGACGCATCTAGTTTAAGCAGTGAAATAATAGCTTAGTTTAAAAAAAACACGAATTGAAGTTTGTACTCACATTTTCGTTCATCTTAAGATGACCCAGAAACATTATGTGACAAAGAAATTTTGCAGCCATACTTGAGTGTTGATGTGTGAGGTAACTAGAATCCTGCTATTCGAAACTACGAATAAAAAGAAAAAAAATAATATACTCAAATACCGTTTTAACTTATTCCTAATTTCAAGGCTTCGTCTGTTGATACAATTGTACTTTGCTGTTGAAAAGCTCATCTGGTTAAATTATCGAGCAAATTATCGTAATCTAAATGTTAGTGCTCTACTGATTGAAAAAACTGTTTCATTAGATTTAAATATAAACTGAATTTTGACCATCCAAAGTTCACAGTTAAACTACAGAAGTTCACAACTGATGAGTAGTTACTTTTTTCAATAGGCAATGCATCTTCGGCTGAGTTTAAATGTAATTGATTGTACCGCCTATAAGCTGCTTATTGAGACTGAATTTTCAATGCTAATTCCAACAGATTACCTGGAACACTAAGCTGAGGAATCAGGTTTTGAATGTTGATTTAATACGAAACCTGAACATCCGATCCTTTATTTTGATTATTAAAACATTCATTTGGGGCTTCCATTTACGTTACTTCATGAAATAATTGACTTCACTATCATTGTATTTTACTGCATGTGTATTTCCATTTAAATTAGTTTCGTAAGTGAAAACTACGGTTTTCTACAGAGAAGCACTGCTGAAATTTTCACAAAGTATTTTACGATTACAATCGTTCAAATCTTAATGCGAGGAGATTTTGTAAACTGTATTCCGCTTTTGCAATATCATTTCTTTTCTTCCCATGAATTGCGAAATAATTGACGTAGATTCATCATAACACAATAGTATCTTTGCATTCAATAGTACCTGAATTAAAAGTGTTTCTTATTGACCGTGTTATGAAACTGAGAACTTTTTATGATCTAACATTTCATTCTTTTATAATGACCAATACCTACACAGTGAAAATGTTAACAAACAAATTTCGATATTTCTTTGAGTTAGATGTGTCACAAATGATTGGTCTTTGTGCTGTTACGAAGCTCCAATAATTCCTGAGCGAAAGAACTGAGAAACTCTACCCATAATTGTTTGAGAATATTATGAATCATCAAGCCACGACTGGCACATTATCAGTGAAGCTACAAGTTGTCAAACTTTCAACTGTGTATCAAGAACTATAATTTAGAACCCGATGCTCTGTTACTGTTTTTAGGCGACTTCGTTGAGAGATTAGGACGGTTAATTTTCCCTCGAACACACAAGACAATTCATTAACTCTGGCTTCTAAGAAATTGGAATAGTTTCTTTGCTTCTATGGGATTCAAATGTAACCGTAAACTGGCTACAACGCAGCATCTCATGACTCAGTTGGAATTATTAGCATTATCCTCATGAATAGTTTCAAGTTCTAAATCTTCCAGATCGGGGCTCTCAAATCAAATAGAAAAGATTTGCTGTTTTCCTCGAAGCGAGCAATGCGGTTTTCAGAGCATTATTGAATTATTTTACATTGAAATATACCAAATATATAAAAGTATTTATGCAGCCATGATGTCCTACTCACCAAGCAAATATGTGAGCTGACAACTGTAGGGCTGCTTCACTGAGCAAAAGTTTAACAAGAGATATGCCGAAGTCATAAGACGCAGTAAAGGATAATCGTATACCGTACTTGTGATCATTATGCAGGCCTCATGAGTTACTGAACTGAGAAACCTTTCTTTTAGTTGTAACATAACCTCAAGTATGAGATATTCATTTGATATTCGTAGATTAAATGCTGCAGGCTATATAATTATTGCGCAACACAATATATACCAGCACATTCATATAAAATTTGAAACATTTTAAAACATGTGTTCGCTGACTAAGCAAAGAGCAAAGTACAGTGCATGGTTCTGGCTCGACTATTCATTTGTGGGAGTCAGAACTATTATATAATACGAGCAAAAAATAGTGGAACTTTACTTCTGATGTAAATGTTTGGTTACTGCAATTCAGAGGAATAATACAAGCAAATAAGCCTTGAGCTTTCCTGCATGGACTTAAAGTCTTCCGGTGCGAAAAAGTTTAGCAACCTTTAATTTTGTTAATATCGTATTTCACTCACTTAAATGTATCGCTTATTTTTTATTACATAAATAAATTTTTTGCGCAAAATTATATGGTTTTATTTGCATTTCATTCATCAAAATTTTATTTATGGAAAAAATTCAGTATTATATCAACAGTCTTGCAAAGCAACATCCGATTTTGAGGTAAACGATACACACCCGATCTTGTTTGTTTTCTGGCTTTTATACATTCATTATTATGTGTTTACTAATACTATGGTAATACTAAACCTTGTAATCATACTAAATTTTACGGCCTTGGTTCAACATTAAAATAGGTAATAAGTTTTTTGACTTCACAGCAAGTAATTTCACATTTATTCTTTACGACGTGGCCACAAATCATCTAGAGAAAACCAGCAAACTTACGTACGACTGAATTTTTATATTTATGAGAAAAATCGAAGTGCATGTTGTGGAAGTGAGCTACTGCCATTAGTCATTGTGTGCTAACTACATGGCACCTAATTATTTTCTGTGTATCCATTACAAAGAAAAAACCCTTCGTAACGCTTCAATGTCTCAGTCGATCCGATCCACTGCCGTGCATAGAAATAACGTTTTGTGAGCTTGACATCTAAGAAGTATTATATTTTGCTTAGAAATAGTATACAAGTTCCTCAAACGAGAGACAATGTCGAAAACTGCCAAGTAACTACGACTGCATGAATAGTTTATTAAACTACGACAGTAAATTCGAGGCTGCTCGAGTGTTGTCGACAGTGAGTGTCAGGAACAACAGGCATTCCAAGAATTTCATTGCATTTTGTGTAATAGAAATTGGAATATAAATTGAAAGGCTTTACTGCAAAACACTGTGGCTTGTCTTGCTATCCTTCTCCCGTTTAAAGTTGCATTTTGATTGATTGGTAAGTTGTTTTTGGATTTTGATTTTCAGTTTACCATATTCGAATTTTAGAATATTGTAAAAATGTTAAAAAATGTATTGAAATGCCCGATTCATTTGCAGGTACGTATACGAAATTTAAATAAAATATCGATTTAAATTCAATTTTTGGGAGGCATACTGAAAGCGAGAATAGATGCACTTCAAGCATTATATTTTCTAAAAATTGAAACGTAATCCTGCTAAATTTACATCTCTCAGGACGCAGGAATGTTCCGAAATCAAAGAAAAACGAGAAGTATTGATTTTTATTTGATTTTTACTTTGAAACAAGTCACGAGTTAATTATTACAATTCTGCTGACTTTTCTTGAATACATTTTTCTAACGTCCAGAAAAGCCATTGTACTTTGTGATTAGGTTTACGAGATTCAAGTATTTCTCAAAATTCACTTATAAAAGATGTGTGTAAATTCTTAATGTAAATGGTCAACAATTTTCATTTTGCAACTACCGTGAAAATATCATGCAATGGGGAAGTCATGGAACCACTTCGATTTTACTGCTATTACAGGAAGTAAGAGAATAGTGAAAGTATCAAACCTCAGCAATTGAATTAATATGAGTAAATTCACGTTTAAATCAAGTCAGAATACCAACACGTATCCCTTCTGATTGGAACAATATTACAAAAATTCTATCCTCAACCCTTGTGAAACTCCTCAGTTAGAACCATTTAGAAGCTGCATCAAAACATGTGTCTCACTCAACAGCTTTAAAAACTGAACAAAGTCATATTTCTAGTTTAATTCACCCCCTTGTGAAAGCGGACAGATGACTTGGGTTGTCCACGAACAAACACTGGACACTTAAATGTAAACACCGCAATGAGGGATGACCGCTGGTTCGCATTGCCTTTACTTCCTGGCAGAAGACGGACATCTTGCTCGTGTTTACTCGAGACAAACACAGGAAGGTCTTGCCAAGAGCACACTGCATGCTGGCCTTACAGTTTTAAACGATGTATCTGCTATTATTTTGATGGAACGAAGAAACAGAAGAATGAAATTGTGCTCTAATTTCAGCTAAAATACCGTATATCTCAAACATGCAATATTTGGTTGAGTGTATTAATCACTATTGTATTACGGTCAGTTATATTATTATAGTCATACTGGTTCACCCTTGAAATGCACAATCCAAATTCTGCATTTTGACTCAACGAAATATCGAATAAGAATTTTAACTGAGTAGATCAGATTGTTGTTAATTAAAGTCGATCATTGAAAATGTTATTAATAAGTGTGGTTCATGAAAAAATTTTAGTGCATCACAAAAAAATTTAAAAACAGAGCCAATGAAAAACAGCAAAGTGCCATGAATATCCTTATAAAAATTAAAGAAATTTGACGGACTGCATCACACATTTCCTCCTCTCTCACTCTACAGCTTTTTCGTTTCTTCGCTGTCTGCGTGCAGAACAGACGCTAAACTGACAAATAAACGTGACGAGCGAAAAACGGTGCACAGAAACTCAAAAATCGTGAGCGGTAAGGTGATCGGGCTGTCAAAATAGGAAATCAAAGGTGAACCTTCTAATGGATTTGGAAGAAAAGGCAGAATTCCTTCATGAGTAGGAAATGGTAGAGAATACTTTCCAATTTTTATTAAATAGTTCATTATGTGCGTGGAAAAATTATTATTTATTCATTATATTCTTCAACAAAATTAAAAACTTATCTTGGGAAAAGAGTGAAGACTTTGAGAGGTAATGAAGTTACTGAAGAAAACAGAATTTTGTGTTTTCCTGTCAATAATAATTATGCCCTACTGAAGATAAAAGTTTCAAGCCTGTTGCTTAAAACTCAAAGTTGTTGGAGTGAAGCAATAACTTGACAAGTAATTTGAAGATCTACATTATTTCATGAGTTTGAGAAATCACCTATTACTCTTATTTTGTCAGCTGTAACATACACATATCATAATTTATGGGAGGTATCGCCAGTTTGAATTACTAACGTAAATTTTCAAAATTAATTTTCAACGAGAAACGTTTCACAATACGTTATGAATACAACTGATTTCGGTTCTCTGTGTCAGTGATCAATTAGTCCATTCATAATAATTTCCAAAGTGTATCCAATTAACAAAATAAGTATAAAAATAGCTAGGAACTTGAACTTGGAAGTGCTATAGCATATTTAACTCAAACATAGTTTCGAAATCCAGACTTGTTACTACAATATTGCATATCAAAGTAAACTCTACGGTAGGTCACAAATCCTCATTTGTTGATCCAAACTTCTGCTTGAACTTATCCAGCATTTCTCAATGCAGCTGCTAATTATTCAGCGCCTGCAGCTTGCGCAGTCTCGACGAAGTCGATGACAAGTCTGCCAGTCAATATTCATGATCAGCTCTCCATTTCGGAAATTCTGGGTCCATTTGTGATGGACGAGGCTGCCCGTCAAGGATCTTCAGAGCCAGTAGGCCGAAGCTCTTGCACTTGTTCGACCATGTTGTTGAGTGCATTATTCCGTAGTCACTTCTTGTTCTCCTCGAATCTTTTGTTATGATGTGCCTTTTCTGTTGATGGGGCTGCACAAGTGGAAAGAAAAGGTTAGGATACAATACGTTGTCAGTAGTGTAAGAGCAAAACATTTTCGTGTGCTTTTGCCACGGGAAACTGATACTGAAGGTACGCCTGTTAATGTTCTATTTGATCAGATTTGAGTTAAAATGAACCATGTATTCATTTTGTTCCTATCAGTGACAAATCAGAAATTTAAAATGCTGTATAAGGAAATAGCAATACTAATTTGAGTTTATTTAAAATTGGTACGGAAAAGTGTTTGAAACATTCTTATTGGAATGTTGAGTATCCATATTCCCGTATTCAAAACTAACTGATGAAATTGGCAGAAAGTGTTACAAACACTTAAATTTTTAATGAAGCTAAAGGAAAACTGCCACTATCAAAAACATGGTTCAAATATTTGAATGGTTAAAATATGATTTTTAATACGACGTGTAAAATTGATTTTGAATTTCTAAGGTAAAATTAAGGAGAGAAAAAGAGAGACGCAAAAAAATCTCTTCACAATGGCTGGAAAACGTACACGATTTATAAAAAGAAAAAACCCCATGAAACATTTGTGCTTCAGTGTGTAAATTACTTGAATGCAGAATATTTTTAGGAACTGAGGACAGCGTTCATAGGAAAACTAGAAGTAAGCTCAGAGATTAGTTTTTTTGGAAGAAAGTGTCATTTCAATCACGGTTGCAGATTGACAAATCTGCAAGGCTCTCCTAACTTTGGAATCGATCATCAGGCTGCCGTGAACAACTTTTAAATGCGTGTTTTTAATTGAATAGGAGGCTCAAACTTTTGAACATGTGTAGAGTGACTTCACGTTCTGAAAATTATAACTTGACGCAGCCTAAAAACGAAATTATTTTGTGGTGCTTTGTCTTTTGCGATCATCTACGTGCAGTACTTATGCACTTGCTTTTAATAATTTACAATGTCTGACAGTAAGAAGCCTAGCAAAAAATATATATGCTTATGTAAATGAACGTAAAAATCATTGGGAAGAAGTGTTTTTATATCACATTGACATTGTATTCTTAAAATCCACATGACATGAATAATGTCCTCATGTACTGCAGCCGTGAAAAATAAGATTATTCATACAAAGAAGCAGTAATTTCTGTCTCTGAGCCTCTGTGTTATTGCTTATACATGCTATCTGTATATTCATAGGTGTTTGTACGGCTCAGCACTTTTTCACGCACACAATCTCGCTCTTTTTCGGTCTCACTCTCCCTTGCAATCTTGCTCTCCCTTGCAGTCTCCCTCTGCCTCGCAGTCTTGTTCTCCTTGCAGTCTCCCTCTGCCTCGCAGTCTTGTTCTCCTTGCAGTCTCCCTCTGCCTCGCAGTCTTGTTCTCCTTGCAGTCTCCCTCTGCCTCGCAGTCTCCCTATCCCTCACAGTCTTGCTCTCCCTTGCAGTCTCCCTCGCGGTCTTGCTCTCCCTTGTAGCCTCACTCTCCCTCACAGTCTTGCTTTCCCTTGTAGCCCCACTCTCCCTCACAGTCTTGCTCTCCCTTGTAGCCCCACTCTCCCCATAGTCTTGCTCGCTCTCATTCGACTTTTATTCCTTCCCCTCGTCTCCTTTCGACGAGAATGTGGCTCCCTGAGCGACGCTGGAAATATCGCTGTCAGTCAGACCTGGCAGCTGCAAGTGAGTAAAGCGCACCGCTTTGCAGACTTGCAGCTGCTGGGCTGTTTGTGCTTGATGAGATTGCTGCTCCCAAAGGCCCCAACGTAAATATGGGCTCCCTTTGGAATACACAACCAGCATTTATTGTTCTATCGCAGACTACCAAATAACAGGAAAATAGTTCCATTGGGCTTTTACAACAGTGCATTCGCTAAATGTTTCTAGCGTTATCGTCTGATGCAAGAAAATTATTCGAGTTACGCCGTTGAGAAAACTATCTTCGATGCCAGGTTTCTATTTGAATAAAATCGAGCTTATTTATGAGCTTATTCACTGGATACGTTAATCTTGACAGATGATTGTTCCTGATGTTTTCCAGAGCAGTGTTTTTGAAGGGTTTAAGGCAGTGGTTCCCAAACTGTGGTACGCGTACCACTAGTGGTACGCAAGGGCCTTCCAGGTGGTACGCGAACACTTTCGGGGTCATGAACAATTTTTATTTTATTATTTTTTACTTCACAAAAATGTTTACTGCCTAAAACAGGATAATGTGGCAACGATTTGCAACTGTTGCCACACACCACCCATATTGTCCCAGCAGCCCACCGTTAAATTCAAACAGTACACTTACTTAATGCGCTAATTATTAGTGCATTTAGCAGGATAAAATGCAACTAATACTACATATTAGCAGCTAATATGTAGTATTCGTTGCATTTTATGGACAGAAATAAGATATTTTGTGGCTGACGAACCACGTGGTACGCGGCGACTGTACGGGACCTCCAAGTGGTACTTGATCACAAAAAGTTTGGGAACCACTGGTCTAAGGTAATTAAAAGATAAAAATGACATATTCAATTTTTCGAACCGGCTTTTAAAATGGTCTATGATGTCGTGTTACAATGGTATGCATAATAAATTTTTAACGCATGCTTCAATAAAACACAACTGTGGAGAAAATGAATAGTTAGCAGATCTTTGTTATTCATTCATAACATGTAGAATATTCAATTAATTTATCATAGATTTTAAGCCAAATTAAATTTCAAACAAAACACTCGCGTCGTATTGTATTCCTAAAGGAACTATTGTATTCAATCTAACAAACGCAACTCCTTTGTTCTAATTTTTATAGAAAAAAATATCACCAGAAAATATGCTTTTTATGCTGGCTGGCACGATCTGTGTTTTTCAGAGCCTTCGAGTAAAATAAGAGGCAAAGAAGTTGATTTCAAAGTTTTGTTCAATCGTAAAGGCAATTACAATATATTTTTAAAAACAAAGACTTCAAAAATATTATTGCTATTGGCTTTACCATTGTATTTTTGACACATATGAGCTCGGTCAGTAAAATTAATAACGTACAATATAACACGTTTTCAAGACAAAGTTAACTGACGTGGCGTCGAATGAAAAATACGCCATATATCAGTATAGATTGTCTAATTATTCGGTACATATTTTTCCTCATTAGTAACCAAGCCATGCATTGTCAGGCGCACTTGTATAATTTCATTTGTGGCCAAGAAATGAACGCTCTAAGGTCAGTGTTCTCAATGAACAAACTGATGCAACAACAGGGTCAACTTTATCATTTAAATTTTTTGTTACCTGATAATAATATAAGATACATTCACTGTTTGTGACCTAACTTCGTTTATAGCTAAGCAGTGGTAATATAACTGTAAAGTAGACCTATTGTGTGTGTTCATGAATAATTCATTCGAACGAGTATTTTAAAATAATTCATATATATTCTGGACAGCGATTAACAAAAATTACTGTTAAATTTGACTAAATAATTTACCACGAGGTATTTTAGATTCTTTCGTACGTATGTACTAGATACACAACATCGTACAATTACACTCAGTAATATTTAGAAACATACATTCATGATATTCCTTCTCATATGTGACTAGAATTCTAAATATTTTTGTTGGGATCGATTAACATTACGATTTGAATTTTTTTAATATGCGTGCACACAAAATTAAATCAGTATTTGAAATCCAAGATGACTAATCATTGTTTTATGGATACTTCCATACTCATTTTTTTAAAAGAACAATAATTTTTCACTGTATAACTTTAAGACATGTATTCGACTGAAACTCATCCAACCTCTAGGCAACAAATCTCTTTAAGATCGTTGAAAGCCTCAAGTTAGCACGTACTGTTTTCTTCGTTCAAGCAATAGTCATACAAAAATCCAACAGTTTTAAACCACTTTCAGAAACAATTTCCCTTTTTCACAACCGCCTCTTCTTCGCTCCTCCTTCCTGTCGCAAAAGCTTTGGTATTCCAGCCAGGCGGCCTGTTTGCGTGACGGTATCGGCCTCTGTCCTGATGTTGCTGTCAGATGCTGCGTTTCTGGCTGCATTTGGCGTTGCGGTATTTCGAGCGTCCCCAATCTGTGGAGACGTCAATAACAAGAGCTCTCACATCGAGGATTTTCGTAATGCATTGAAATCAAATGTTAAAACAAATGATTTTATTTTATTCATTTAACTGCAGTAATATTATATTAACACAGGGAGAAAATATTTATATAAAGCTGGGCCCTGTTAGTTTCTAGTAATTTTTCAGTGTATCATGTTTTCGATTGAGTGAAGTGAATCATTTTAATACTTTTAATTTCAACGCTAGGAACCAAATTTGTGCTAAATAAGAGTTACCAACGTGTTTTTTATTTCGTTTTTCATAAATCCCGTTTATTGCCCACACCCTTTCACTCGTAAGGTCTTCACAACGTATGTTTTAATTGTATTATCTTCTTTTAGTTAATGGAATATCCCACAATAGGGAATTCTAAAGTAGTGTAATATAGATAGATACGATAATTTTAAATCGATGAATTTTCTCAAAAATGATCACTGCGTCTTCAAATACAGAATGAAATTAATTTACCTAGGGTCCTGAAGTCCAAATTAGTATATCAGATGGTGCAATGTAAATGTCATTGGTCGTTCATGCTGGGATGCCAAAAGTTACTAAAACTGTTGCTTTTCGAGTTTTATTGTGAAATTTTGTAATGCGCTAGTATGTGGATCAGGTTAACACAAGTACAATTATTGCCTCTCCATAGAAGACTTGACTAAGAATAATACATATTTTTTTGCTTGTGAGCGCTGCACGCTCCAGGAAACTCACACTGTGAGAAGTTTTTTGAACGTAATGAAGTGAAAAGAAGATAATTTGTCAAATGAAATCCTTCGGGTCAAATAAATAGGATTTGTTCTCTTTTAAATAGAAATGAATTCATTCTTACAAGTAAATTTTCTCCTCCAACTTGATATTTAGGCGTCATACGTGTGTATCTTCTAATTTAATTGGTCGATTATGAAACAATGAAGTGAATTGAAAAAAATGGTAACAAAATTTTCTTTGCCGTTTTTATATATTTTTTATCATGTCACTGTTTGTCCTTTTTTAGTTTTGTTTTGTGGGATAAAATAATTCCTTAATAATCCATGATTCAAAAGAAAAATGTTCGATACATTCGAAACAGCAATAAAAAATGAGTGTTGAAATTTTGGTTCGTGCTAGAACTTCGATAGGCAATTAGTTTCGGTTATGAATATTTGGTTCATATCATTATCCCCAAGCACACTTTTGTTCGACAAGTTGATAAGAAACACACGATACTTAGATTTGAAATGTACAAAACATAAATTGCTTTATTTTCTAATGAGTCGTGCAAGACATGGGACCGTTTCTTTGGTGTAATAATTTCAGTACCAGGGAACTACAAAATATTTAAGCCACAATATATTTTACTCAACGAGGAGTTATGTCCATGAGTTCCCCTCGTTTAAATGAGTAAACAAGTAGATGAATGTCAAACTCTCCGAAGGAAGATGCAGTCAAAGTTTATGAATCACAGAACATTTATAGATTCTGCTGAGTCTCATACTGCTATATTGTAATGATGAATAATTCATTGAATCAAACCCATATGTGTTTGCTTGTGAGATACTGAACCTCAAATGCTCTTTTGATTACACTATACACCTAATTGTAACTAAACATACAACTAATGTATTCTGGAACTCAGAAAAAGTTGAAACAAAATCGACTGAATGAAATTGTTTGTCGTTAGAAGGATGAGTATTTTGATTGAATTCTACGGAAATTGGTTGATTTTTTGTATAGTTGAGATATTCAATTTATTTTCAATCCTTAGTTTGACCATTTTCTTGGGAATTTTCGAAACGCTCAGTTTTTCCAACTTCGAGCCTCATTTTAAGAGTGCAGTAAATTTGAAGTTATCGGTGAGACTAGATGTAAGAAAGCCAGAAACCTGCAAACTCAAGACCCGATCCATCCAAGTTGGCAGGGACTCTTGCAAAGTTTGTGGCATTTCTGATCAAATACTTTTAGTCTTTGCTGTTAGATGTGGTCTGTGGCAACTGCACTGCGGCACGACCGAGTTGTCGCATGAACATAGGACTGGTATAGTGAAACAGATGTTCTGTGACTGATTCATAAACTTTATTTGTTCATTAAAAAACCTTAGGCTTACAACCAACACAACTGGGTTGTGAAAAGACTGAGATAAATAACCAGAACCTTAAAATTATTCACTTAATGATATTCCAATCATACTACCGTACACCAAATGATCGAGAGATTTAGTTGCGTGATTGATGATTTGAAATGAATTTTAATTTATAATAAAATTCATCACATTTTTACATGGATAATATAATGAACGATTTATGGCTCTATATGTCTGCAATCAATGCTTTCAATCCGACTTTTGCTCAGCCAAGTTTTGGTGACATTGGCTTCATTACCCCATAAATAAGACACGTTTTCCAAATTATGAAAATGTTTTTCGTATGAATATGTTTCTTACTGCTGGGACAAATGTATCACATTGGGATTGAACAGATTTCCAATTATGGTAAAGACATTTTGAGCGTTATGCAATATTTCAAAAATAAATCTCACTTATGTGTCTATTTTTAACATAAAGTGTTTTGCCATTTTTGGACGTTCATAATATTTACAAATTACGTGCATTATACTGAATAAACAGGAGTGTCCACCTGGTCAGTGCAGCACACCATTTTCTCAATATCAGAAGTTGTAAAATGATAAATATGCATACACCATTTTTTCCATGATTAAACTGCATTCAAACGTCTAAAAATTATGTGAATACGAAATTAACCCACACGCACGTTGGACAATTGCTCAATTCTCGACAATCATCTGAATTATGTCATCTTATTTAACAAAAAATTTTCACTAGTTTTTGAGAACAGTTTTTTCAGTATGTGGTGACAGAGTAGACTCTTTTACTTCGACTACCTACATGTATCGTATGTATTTTATATATCAAAGAAGTTTAAACTTTAAATTCTGACGACTGCACAGAAACTTGATTAAGAGAACCATACCGACAATATTTTTCATTTCGTAATTGGTCTGTAATTTTCACTTTCGTGTGAATTTTATCACTATGTTCCTTGTGATTTCTTGCAAAAGAATGATGGTTAGATGGCTTATTATCTGAAAAAATTGATTCTGTTCGATCTGTTCATTCATTATTGGGGCACTCATATCATTCAATCCTCCATGACGAGGAAACTTGAAACTTTTTTATGCCGTTCTGAAGTTGTTGAAAGATTGTAAACAGCTCAGTAGGTAGGAATAAATTAGCTGTAAAATTTACTTTTCTTCTCTCAAAATATAAAGGATTTTCAATAGTTGCTCGTAAACTAATTTTACAGTTTTGATTATTGAATGGCCAGATAATTTTATCGTTTAATCGTAATCCAAGTTCCGCAATCCAAAGCTTCCAAAATTCACTCTCATTTTGATGGATTACCACAACCAACAAAAAACTTCCCAAGTTTTTCTAAATGGATACAAGTAGCTACAAGATGAAACGGATCTAAATAGAAGTTGATTTCAAATGCTGCTGAAGGAAATCAACGAGAATGCATTAATCTATTCAAAGGCCACTTTCTTTGAAAGCATTAACATGATTATGCCTAAGAAAAAGTTTGTCATCTTTTTTGGAAAAAGGTCATCTAAACCATTGACATATGCACGAGATGCCAATTTTTTGTTACCACTAGGTGAGAAGATAGTTTGGTTGACAATCTGTTTTTCTGACTTAAAATAATGCATCACACTCTGGAAATCAGTGATGTGGCTTATATATTAAAATGGTCTGTAAGTAATTGCTAAAATAATAAGGATGTTTAAATGTCCAGTAAAATATTTTTATTCACTGAACATTATATACAGTATGTTTTACTAACTATGTATATACACATGTAATTACCATTCAATATTGAAATCCCTTTACTTAAACACTGAGCCTATTTTCATTTTTAAAATCTAGTTCAAACTAAAATTATCACGCGAACGTTCAGCGCTCTCACTACCGTATAAAGTCTTATGCAAATAGTTGTATGCAGTAGTTACACACTCAAATTAAATGGTGGGTGAGATAGTTAAATACTGGTTCATATATCCGTAGACTTTTTTGTCGGCGTGGAAATATTTAAATGGAAAATTAAGAATACGTCGTGTCATACGGGAATATAAAATGAATAAACACTCCGTTCTTTCTCAACACTCACATCTTCATCGTTTATTGTGGACCTTGGACTCGACTTTTTTGAAATATTGAAGCAGACACAAAAGCCGATGCATTTTTCTACAGTGTTTGCCCTGTTGGGTAAAATGCGAGATGCTTTCAAGATCTCGTTCTTTTATTCGAATATATTGGCATGGTCTTACGTTCCTGAGTAAGTAAAGGAGCTCCCAGTATCGAAAACCGATACATTTCTAATTATTTTTCTCGATGGGTCTCGCTACAGAGACTGAAGCATTACGCAATTAAAAATACTTGTACTTAGTTGAGGGACTCAGTTTTTCGTTGAATAGGCTGCACGGAAGAGTTAAAAAAATAATTTTTAGGCTGAAAAATAAAATTCTCACTTAATTGCACAGAGACCTTTTACGAGTTGGAACAATGTGAAAACAACATAACAAATTTCGTGTAAAATGACATTCTTTCGCAAGACCCGCTCGTAATTTAGTGCAAAATCTTGGAATGTTGAACAAATTCTAATTCATGAACTAGCCTATGCAAATGATGATTATTATTGACACGTTCTCGTCATGTATCATGCAAACAAACCATTAACCTAAGTGAAAATCATTTGTCAAGGATCTTATCAGAACTATCATCATAAAACGTAATTCAGGGTTCATACAGATGTATACTTACAAATCCCGTCATTCATATCTTCGTACGCAGTTTCTAGGACACTTATTTTTCCCATGTGTGAAATTCAAGCCAAGTTTTATGGTGGTTCCTCGAGCGCTGATCTATGACCTGGCGCACCAGAGTTCTTTGCGCAGCAAGCGACGTTAAAATAAATTTAAATTTTTATTTTTAGTTCGTGTAATTGACAAAAAAAACTTTTGTGGGAGTATTGCACGTTGTTTCTTTGTACCGTACGAACATTTTGAGTTTTGAATCTTTGCTGAACTTCAATATTGAAAACGTTATTTCAAAGTGTCCCTTTCTCAGAGTGCATGACAATTGAAACGATTTTCTGCTCAAATATAAATGAACTTCATTCGTAAAAAATTATTTCACAACCCTGACTACAGTTTTAAAATTCATCCATTTATTGCTTGGAAAATGAACCTTGAGTAATCATTTTTATGTTTCAATATTTCAACTTTGAGAGCGATTTTAGAACAAACGTTTTTTTGCCATTTTTTTGTGGCACGCTTATGTTGCAGCCGGTCATGCCTGGCTGCTAATAAATATTCTTTTTTTGTATTATTTATAGAAAAAAACTAGAAACCACATTTATTTGTTTTATGGTGAATTTACTCAATTCCAAAATCAAGAGCGTTTGCGCTATGCACTTTTTGGAACGAATTTCTAGGTTTCTCAATCAAATGAAAAATAGAATACGAAGAAATTTGACATGAAAATGAAAATTGTATCGTACTTTTTTATTAAGTATAATTCACTAAGAATTACTTTTGTCTGAGTATAAACAAAGCCTCTGAAGGTATTCGACGCTGTGAATCCATTCCATAACACAAGCTCATATACAAACACAATTTCAATATTGAAAAACTCTGCTAGTCTCACTTTCAATTTATAAATTGGAGTAAAATGTGTTCAGTCAGGAAACTTTTAATCTGTATGTCAGTATATTGAAACGCTTAGACTAAAATATCTATTTTCTTTTTCTTAAGGAAGCTTGAAAAATGAATTTTAGGGAAGCTCTTCTCAAATATGAAGACTTAATTTCATACAAAGTATTAAAAATGTGTATTCATGTGGATTTTATGCATGGAAAGAAAGATTTTGATATTTACTATGAGTGCAAACTTGAAGTGACGAAATGTCTTTTCCCAGAAATTAATGAAATTAAGACCAATTTAATATGTTGGAATGTTTTTAATTTTAAATTTTATACCTCTCATAAAAAACGCTAAATTAAAACACTGAATCACAAACAGTAAAATAAATGAGTTTATATTCATTATTTTCTTGAGTCCTAAACAGTTTGGGTTTGCTTCATGCGGCAAAGTCGTACAATAACACAAAGAACAACCTTGTGATACCATCACAATTTTCCGTATTCCTGTGAGGGTTTTTCTCGCATTGTAGTAGAACTATAGGACACGAGATTACCAAGGTAAGTGATAATAAAAGTGATTGGCCTTGGGCTATTGGGTACTATTGGGTTGTTCGGAAAGTTCGTGTCGATTTTTAGAAGTTCATCTCTCAACTCATTAAGAACATGATTGAGTTTGGAAACCAAAATTTGACTACACCTCCATTTAGAGCACACCTGATGCTTTTCTATTTCTATAGAGGAAAAATCCATCACAAGCAACGAAAGAAATATAGGAATTTACAGTGATCCATCAGGTTAATGCCAGACCACACGTTTCTTTTGAAACCTGTCAAAAATTGCTGCAGCTTGGCTGGGAGGTGTTATTCCATTCCACCTTCCATATTCACCAGATATTGCTCCTTCAGATGATCATTTATTTCGGTCTTAGCAGAATAGTCTTAATGGAAAAAGATTCAATTTCTTGGATGACCTAAAAAGATACCCTGATGAATTCTTTGGCATGAAACACCTCAATTCTGCCATGAGAGTATTTTCTAGTCAAAAGAAAGATGGAAACGCTTTGTGCATCAAAATGACTCATATTTGGTTGATTAAAAATGCATTGGCTTATATATATTGAACTTTATCTCCCCTTTAAAAATCGGCACGAACTTTCCGGACAACCTGATAAATTAACAACAGGATCAAAATCACTTAGAAACAAAAAATTATGTTTTTGATGTACGAACTTAAAATTATTTTAGCGAAAAAATGGTTGAAAAAATCTGCTGCTGTAGTCAAATTAAAAAATATGTAATCATACAAGGTAAAAATAATTGATTGTGATCAACATTTGAGGAAATAAATTTTCACAGACAGCCATTTGAGGCAACGGGCTTATGTAACAATTTATTAAATTAAATGACTTTGAAACTGTATGGCAATAAAAGAAGATAGCCGTATTTACTGAAAATTAAATACATGATATGTATTTGAGAAGTTATGAACATTATCTGATACATTTGTTAAATGATTTGATGTTTGTAGATACAAAGTTGTGTACTGCGAAGCTCTTCTGTTATTGGTTGATTTGATACGCTCTTCTGATCAGCGCCTCTCCATTGATGTTGATGGACGATGTCTATTGTAAGAGATGGAGCGTCACAGCCACTTCCGGCACCTGAACATAATCAAGACAGCGAATAACAAGGAGAGTTACTGACATGTAATTATTGCAACTTAAGCAGGAAGCTGAGTTGTGTTGACAGCATCGACTCGAGTGCTCATATGGCTGCAAGTTTATTGTAGTTAATTCATCACTGAAGATGTAACATATGTGGTTAATAACTGTCTCATTTTAGTGAAGTAACTGCAATGAAACCAGAAGAAAACACTTACTGTTCGTCCAAACAAAATAATCTTCGCATTAGAGGTAGAGAAATGTATTTGGAGACTCTTCAAAGTTTCTTCAGAATTTTCTACAGTCTGTTCATCAGTTGATTCGTCATATTTTAAACTCGAATGTTAGTTTTAGGGAAAGTGTCAAGTGGCATTAAGTCAAACTGAACAGGATCAAGGTTTTCGATGAGCAAGCTATACCAAGAGGATCATTTTGCTAATGATTGAATACATGTATATTTATTGCATAACTTACATTGTTCATGGAAGTATTTTTTCTTTTATTGTGTGATGATGAACATCTGTATGAGAAAACTTACGAATAGTACCAGAAGCCAAAGATTTGAATAAAGAATGTAAAACGAATGCTGTTTAAGTTTACTTATAGATCAATCTGTAGCAAAGAATAATATGTAAAGAAATAATAATTTCTTTAAATATGTTGGCAACGATCTACCGAATTTAATACCTATTTTTAGATGTAGAGATGTTGATTAAAGAATAAGAAAAGATGAAGCCTTGCATTATATCCACAATTTTTTTCGAGGTGTTTGAGGAATTCTGTCAAGCATATTTTGATTCGAAATCCTTTTCTAAACGCGATGAAATTAAGTTGACTTGTTTTAATATATTTTTGGACTAAACATCTCAACAAAACTGGTTCGTAATATTTTACGGGGCAAAACTATAGTAAACCGTTTGAGCAACATCAACGACAAGACTTAACGGTCCAATAAATTTCATTCAGGGCATGAAATTGCAATTCAGAATCTTGTCTCACAGTTTCGATTTCAATAATGATGTTCTTCTGGAGGCTAAGTGCATGGGCGTGGAAAAGGGTTGATTGTAATGTAATTGAATGAAGCGGGCGTTAATTTCAGGAATGGAGTTCGAGTTATCCACAATAGAGATGAGACAAATGAAGCACGCTGTTGAGAGCTCAGGTACCTCACTCTAGTATCTTAATTTGTTACTTACTTGCTCAGATTAATGCCGACATCTGCGGCATAATCTTCATTAGTTATTTATCTGTTCAGATAAATGCCTAAATCTGCGACTTCATTTTAATAAGTTATTCACCTGCTCAGATGAATGCTTGTATCTCCAGCTCGTTCTTAATTATTTATTCACCGGTTCATATAAATGCCTACATCTTCTCCTAATCTTAATTAATTGTTTACTTACTGAAATAAATATCAACATTCGCAGCTTAAGCATTCACGTCTGTTGGCTGTGAGGTCTATTGCATCAGACACTTGCTGGTAATTCATGAGATTTGTCCAGCCTAGATTTTTTCAGGTAATTGAATTTTCCCTTCAAGTCTGATTGCAGAACTTGGTTCTACACACTTCAGTATAATAAATTGCTTAGTTACAGTTTAATATGTGTCATGTAACTTGTAATTTTATGCTGTGCCTAAATGATGAATCGTTTGCATCGCTGTTGTGTCAACTACTATGCGTGGAATGTCCACTACTTAAGGATTTTCAACAGCATCACCACTAGCAGTGAGATGTGTTAAGATTTGGAAGCCCGATTCTTTGTACTGTGAATTTATCATTCTAGAATATTTCGGAATGAAATTGAATTATCGATTTATTCATCTTATTGTCAACGGAGTGAAACAAAGTTTCAATAGAAAACAATTTCTATTTGTTGCAGTCTTAAGACGTAAAGGCTTTGTTATGCCGTAAGATGTAAGTTTTTTATTTACATAGCGTGAGTGTAGAGATACACAAGAACGTCAGAGTAAAATTCTTAGCCGTTGGAGCTCAATGGAATCAACCATAGGAATGACAATGAGGCTGTCACTGCATGGACACACAAGTAGGAGCGATGTTTAAGCTCGTCCAGAATTCCGTGAATGCAGTACCGTGGTGAAAAAAATTGACAGTACTGTGGTGAAAAAAATTGACAGTACCGTGGTGAAAATAATAGACAGTACCGTGGTGAAAATAATAGACAGTACCGTGGTGAAAAAATTGACAGTACCGTGGTAAAAAAAATTGACAGTACCATGGTGAAAAAAATTCACAGTACCGTGGTGAAAAAAATTGATAGTACCGTGGTCATAAAAATTGACAGTACCATGGTGAAAAAATTGACAGCACCATGGTGAAAAATTGACAGTATCGTGTTGAAAAAATATGACATACCGTTGTGAAAAAAATTGACAGTACTGTGGTGAAAAAAAATTGATAGTACCGTGGTCAACAAAATTGACGTACCGTTGGGAAAAAAATTGACATTACCGTGGTAAAAAAATTGACAGTACGGCGGTGAAAAAATTAACAATACCGTGGTGAAAAAATTGACAGTACTGTGGTTAAAAAAACTGATAGTACCGTGGTCAAAAAAATTTACAAACTGTTGTGAAAAAAATTGACAGTACCGTGGGGAAAATAAATTGACAAAGATGGGTTTTGTATGGCCATTGAACAGTTGGTGTTTCTCTCGAATTCTCAAAAAGAATATTTATTCGTTTTCTGCGTTTGTTCAAATGGCGGAATTGAGTGTGAGTCTTCAAATTCTTACAGAAGATGTCAATAAAAGGTAACTTGACATGGTACGAAAATAGTGAAAAGACGTTAGCGTATGAAAAAAACCTTTGAAGCTCTCCATTCTTCTGTAGAGAAACTTTGGGAGAATCAGAGAGATGGCTAGTTGAACGCAACTATTGTCAAAAATCTAATATTTTTATAATCTCTGAACATAATCATTGTTCTTTGTTCTAGACCGACCATCTCTGGATAGGTATGAACGCTACCTCCTTCCCCTCCCACCGGGTTCGTACTTGCCTAGCGCAAGTAACCTCACTTATGTGTCGCTACGAACAACTTCCCTCCACTTCTCCACCTCCCTCCTTCCCTCCTTTCCCTCCAAAG
>VCRD01000194.1:68602-81141 GCA_006783055.1 Trinorchestia longiramus | reverse complement strand
CTTCTAGACACTTGAAAAAGTCAGTCCAGCTCGTAAAATTTAAACTCAGGGTAAGCGTTCTAAAGTTCTTACTTATGAGAGGTTTTAGGAAGAGTCGTGGGCCCAAAGTTCTTTCTTATGAGGCAACGGCTTCTAAAAAGTAGTTTATGAACTTGCTGCTGGCTAGATATAAGTTTATAATTTCAAAAGCGTATGGAGTTCCAAAACATCGAAAGATTCCACTGATATGGTCAGTTGATGAGGGTGTTAAAGGAAGTTTTTGAGTATTGGCTGCAGTTTAAACAGAAAGTTAAAGTAAGATTGGTTTTCTATAGTTTTGAATTCTAAATCCCGATTCCGTTTTTGACTTTCTTAAATCATCTGCTGTAGAGTGGTCATGAAGTGATACCTGTTTTTAGTTTCCAAAGTGATTATAAGGTCAGCAAGCAGCAGGAAAATATGCATCGTATTGACATTGACTATTTTTTGCGTATTTAAACTATACTTTCCTTTCTCCAAGCTAAGAGTAAATAACGGCACATTATTCTAATTCAATATGAATAAGTGCAATTGAATTTAGGATATAATTTTAGCTAAAAGTTATTGAGTTCTGTAGAGACAATGCATTTTCCCCTTACATGAAATTGTCGCGGGGAACAGGATAAAGTCAATTTAAAATCTAGTTGTGAGTATCCATAACGAATCACTGCTTGTTTTCATATTATCTGCTTGGATTAATATATTTTCTAAAACACAATCTGATTAGTTTCACTTACCTTGTAACATTAAAAACCCATAAAAAACCTATGGATTTCAAATTATAATATGGATACGTATTAATATTTTACGACCCAAACGTTAATGGAAATATTTTTTTTCTAGTTCGTTCCAGTTATTTGTATGCACTTTACTTAATTCATGCGGTGAGAAACATATTAAAGTAAGAATTCACACTCAAAATTTCCCCATGTTTAGTATCAATTAGATTGTTAAATTAGTTTGGTATAAGAATTTCCTTCTTGTGCCTTTTTTTCAAGTTATTTTATTAATTTTTGTCCCCAAGCTGGCGTACTCTATGATCAAGGAATCATGAAGCCTTGACCTTACTATTCTCTTACATTTAATTCAAGTGAGAACATTGGAATTACTTAGCGTCGTCCATCTCTAATGTTACCATTGTGATTTTCATCTTTAATGTTACTAGTATTTATTTTTCGAAGTATTAGTATTTCAACATTAATTTTGCATCAGTAATGTTTTTACAGTAATGAAATTATTAACATTTAATTATTATTAAATTAAATAATATTTAATTATTATTAAAATTTTTTACTTACATAGGTAGCCAAAAGCAACTGTCAATTCTGACTAGGCAATTCTAACAGTCTAACAGTGCAGATTTTGACAGCTATATGTATTGTGTTAAAAATTATAATTACGAGCTTAGTCCGATCGTTGTTGTGCATTGTTTTAGCAACAGTAAAGATGGCTTAAGATTTAAAGCAAATCAGGCAGATCCCATAACTCACAATTCAAACTTGTTCTCGATGATAAGTGTTCTAAGACAACTGCACTCTGATCCAAATAATTGGTATGTTGACAACAAAATTGTTGAGGAGCTCTATTGCCGGCCTCGCACTCTTCACAGTCATATTTGAGACCTTCTGATGGGTTTTGGAACGACATACATCGAGGTGGTGTCTCACACAGTTGTGTCTGGAGGACGTGGTGCAGATATAGATTGAAATATGGCTGGAAATTCTTAAAAAAACATAGAAGCTTATGAGTAATACACATGAGTCTGTAACAAACAGATTGAGGCTGTAACAAACACGAACTTAACTTTTTTAAATACGAATCGGTCAAATCCATCTGAATATCACGTTTGAAAAATAGATCAGAAAATGCATCTTCTTCTAGCGTTTGCCGGCAGATGAGCTGAAATCGATCACGCTCAACCACGATCTAATTTTTCTGTCATTATATGCGGAGACCTTTACTAAGGCTGGCGAAGTTCTGTATGGAACTAATTGTTTTACTCAAACAGTATTCCGCGGAACCTGGCAACAGTTATGAGCTGAAACCATATCACTGAATGTCTGTTGGACTACCGCAGGCTCCATTAAATGAGAGGTTCAGTATTGACGTTTTTACGCTTGAATAAAATTATCCTTGTATCAAGATTATTCAACTGGGAGAACAGCATTAACGCACCGCCGTTTCATATCCCACCGTCGAATGAACGGCCCCTCTAGGTCTGCGGTGGCTCGTTCCATTGAAAACCCATCGCTATTTTCGAGGGAAGATTTCACAGTACTGTATACATAAAAATATCAGCTTCAAGTATTGCTGTAAATCTTTTGAGAAAAAATAGCCGGGTATTGTGAATGCTGTGAATACATTTAAGTTAAACATGATATTACGTTTCAAAAAAGTGGTTTTCGTTAGACGCAAACTAGTTGCAGCAGTTTGTAAAATTTGGATATGTAACAAATGCAATATACCTGAGGATAAACTATTAATTTATTATAGTTTTTTATATACAATATTGTAACGAAGAGCTTATTGAGAAATTAAGTTCTTCGATCGCCTCTCTTTGAATTTATGTAAATGTTTACCCATGATTGACTTAAAAATGTTTTGAGTATAACTTTTTTAATAACAATGAAGTTTATTATATATTCCTAGGCCCAGTGAGATTCTAAAATGACTGAATTATTTCATGTCTCATTTCTTTTGTGGGCAGCGCATTTGTGAAGAAGGCTAATAATACGCTGTGATTCATGGGTGAATCTTTAGGGTGAATCTTGACCAATACACATTGAAGAAAAACATCTCTCAACAATTGCGAGAGAAAACCAAGATGAATAGAGCTAACATAATTGAATTGATTGGTAATTGAACTGGTAATTGTACCAATTGAAATTCCTGCTTTATGCACTTGGTTTCTACAGTATAGTACTTTTTATCGAAGTTAAGCAATGCAATATCATCTAGTTATGTCAGACCAGTTCATTCCAATGCAATTGCTTTTGTTAACTTTTGGTTCATGTTGATTTACGCTGCGTTTTCGATAATATTGAAATGTCTGATATAATTTTCCTACGTGCCTGTCTTAAATAAATTTATTTTTAAATACGACTCGAAAGAAGACAAGTGCTGCAGGCAGAACAAGTATCACTTTAAGAGACTCATAAAATGAATTTTGAAAATGACAACAATTGAACATTACTTGAGTTCACGAGAATACTTAAGGCAAACAAACATTGAAGTTGAGTGTCTGAGAAAATGTTCTTTGAGTTCAATTGCTCGTTGTATTAATACTAATTTTCCTACTTGACTTCATCATGTTTTTCGTATTCCTTGTTTTTTGTTACTTCCTTGGAATAGTCTACTGAAGGGTGAGGGGAAAATAAAGTATATTTTTATATATTTGAACTGACAACTGCAATGAACACGTATGATAAGCGTAAGATCATTTAAATGCTAATGTTTTTGGAAGAATTACAGTAATGTAAGATATTTGGGCTAATTTCTTTTCTTGCTAATCTTTATTTCCTTTGTAGCGAAATGAATGTTTTTTATTCCTTCTCCAATTCGAGGAATGGCTGTCGATACACTCAAGAGTTTTTACCGATAATGTTTAATGAATTTCAGGCCTCGAGTATTGTATCGAATAAAAACATGGCATATAATATCTAGGTCCTTAATTGGTAATTTTTAAAAATAAATAAAAATAATGTAAGATAACTTTCGTATTGTGAGTTCTTACAGATTTTTGTTGTTATTAAAAATTAGAATTCGATTGAAACTATTCTTGAAAAATGAATGCACGGAGGATTATGAAGGGATTGTAACCAGCTTGAAATGATATTCGACATTCATGCATACAGACTATTATTAAAGTTTTTATGCTCTGTTTTGGCGGTCAAAATTATTTTCTTCGCACATAAAAAGTTCAAGCAAAAGCCACGACACGATCTCTTCCTTCCTTTCACCTCATCGTGATGCTGTCAGAACAAGGCAATTATTGGAAGACAGAAGTAGGGGAGAACTGGAGAGAGAAGCCCGCATTCACTAGCAATGTTCGTTGAAACTTTGTACAAGACCTAGTGAGGTTCTGCAGAGTCATAATAATTCTGCAAAGTAACGTTTTAAAAATATTCCTGATCTTTTCTATGCAGTGCTGTTTGAATAAACTTTTTGGTGATTTTGGGATTCATTTTTAAAAGAGGGTTAAAGATATCACTCCCCATTGCTTCTTTGGTATAGCTTAGAATGAGAAAAAGTGTGAAGAAATGTGACAGGAGGCCGGCTAAAACTATGGATTCTTGTGTTTTGGCAGACGTTCAACCTCACAACTCTCGCTCCTAAAGCCAGAAACACGCGAGCTCTCTGAACTTACTTTACTTTTTTAAAATAGGAAACACCCACTCTTCTATACGAGAATCAGGAAAAGAAGAGGAAGTTTGGTGAGGAGTCCCGAGTCTGAAAATCGTATGATAGCCATTTTTATTTAGAGCGATGTAAACTGATTATTTGAACAATGTTGTTAGAGAAAGATTATATAGGTTTATTTTCATTCTAGTTGTATTTTTTTAGATGAAAGTTACTTCATCGCTCACTTCCACCGTATCATTCAAAAATGAATTTTGTCTTCCATTTGGTAGTGTATGTCTCTTTGAGATCTGTAAGACGTTTGAAGAACTTTTGCTGTTGAATATTTTCGTTGTGAAAAAAGTTGTTTAACCAGCCGTAGCATAGAATTTCTGCAGATTTGTTCCTGCTTTTTTGGTTCTGGAGCCTCCATGTTCCGTTCAGTATTCTATTATATGTTAGAGAAAAATTCTTTTTTCTCAGAAGCATGAAAAAATGAACTTGAATGATTTAGAGAATAGAACATACAATTATGATAGAACTTATTCTTAAACTTAGTTTTTGTATGTAAGTCTACAATCAAACAGTAAAAATAACTTTTTAAAGAATCACGGAACTCATATGCCCCTGATCGTGTATTTACGATGCCTAGAATGTTTTTTTCTGTAGTCGATGTTGTTTATTGTATGTTGCTTTTTCAATAGTTGATGTCGGAAAGTTTTTTGTTCATTATTGAAAGAAAAGTTTCTCATCGTTATTGTAGATATGATTGTTCAAGAGATGTATTGGTCTTTTCAAGAATGTTCAGTATAATACTGCTGTAAAAAATAAATGAATGGATATGCAAGGAAAAACGTTCATCAACAAAAAAATCTCCTTGCTGAAAATTCACCACTTATGGACATAACTTTTTAAATTAAATTCGATATTTTGCGCCATGAATTAGTACTAAGAGGGGATAAGTTGATGTTAGGTTATTAGATAATGTTAGCTTACAAATAAAACATACATAGTGTTATTAGTGTTACACATGAAACATAGTGTTTTCAACACAGTTGACACATGAGTATGTTAGAACATTGTTTTTTTTAAAATACTTTATTAAAAAGTCTTTCGTTTGTTAGCAACTCATGCATAGTACGTAATGAAACAGCGATGCTTACGGTTACACCATTGAAGCGAAAATTAAAAATGGAAGTGCGCAAAAACTGCTGAAAGACGTCTACTTCGAAACAAATTAGATACAACAGTAATGTGATAATTTGAGTTTCCAACAGTATGAATAAAATCTTGAAATTAAATATGCCAGTCAGGGTGAAACTTTAAGTTTGTGATTTCGAATTTACTGGTCGATAGCTTCGGGTGATTTGATAATAGTTTATAAAATTCAGATATTTTGGTAGCCAACTGAAAAATTCAATGAGTTTAATAAAATCGGAAGCTGCAGGACAGACAAACTAAAAAACAGGAACAAAAACTTAAAATATCTGAGACCCAATCACGATTTAAATATTGATGTAGATGAGAAAAGTTGCAATACATCGATAGTTTTCCTATTTGTTAAATATTACAAAATATTTTTTGCAAATTGACACATGAACGTCATGATCACACTATAAAAGAACATGAAATATTTTTGAGTTATAAGTTTGAAAATCCCTTTTATAAAAATCCTTAATTAATAAATATTCTACAGTAGCAGAATAATTGCAGTGCTTACGATTGAACCACTTAAACATCGCTTGAAAATTAAAAGGAACGAGAACATGCAAAAAGAAATATCATCTTTTAAAAAACAGGTCACATACTACGTAAGTCAAAATTCGGGTTATCAACAGTAAGGGCAAAGTTTTAAAATTACGTGTGCTGGTCAAGATGAAACTTATTACGATTTCTTTAATAACTGCAGGTGTCACCATGCGTGCTTGTGCGGACTTGTCTCTCAGTGTTTTGAATTCGTTGGATTTTACTATTATTTTTTTTGAATTCATTTATTCCAAAATGAAAATAATACGTCATATATGCACTGACTAGGCAATCTCAAATGTTCTATAATCAAAGTCCTCTCCGTAAACGTTTTTTATGTTTTCAATAATGATAGTATTTCCCAGAAATTTTTTTCTTCAAGGCCAAGACTGTTACCTGTCGAGTATGTGTTAACATCAATTGGATTCATGACAAGGTTGTCACTTCAGGAGACTGCAAAGTGCATATTATTTGACTACGCACGAATATTTCCGTAACGACCTTAAGGGTAGTTTTACTACCAGTAAAATACGTTTTGAGATATATTTGCATTTGTTTGTTCATAATATGGAGTACAACTGAAAATTATAACGAATTTGAGCATTGTATCTGGGTTCAATATATTCTACAAGCCTTGATACCAAGGTTTTCAAAATTGGTTTTTCAGGTGATGGCAAGGGAAAATGAAGACCGTGCTAATGTCCGTTCTATTCATTGGTGCAAAACTGAAGGAGACAATAATAAAAAAGCGTAAAAATGGGAAAGAGGATCTATAAGAGTTTCGAAATCATCTGCACAGTGTTTTGACAATGATTTCGTGCATGCTATCATTATAATTCTTCGTAATTCAGCGAGTTTAAGTCGACTCCGAAGTGGCTGGAGTTACTGGAACATCCGGAGGCCTCGTCCTACAACTCAAGAGCTGCCACAAGAACTTCAGGTTCAATTCTTGAGACGAGCGTGTATTGCAGCGCGACGTCGTGGACAAGCAGCGATACTGACATGCCAATCTCGAGATATCCAGTAATTCTTGCTTTTTATTTTCTTCGTACAAGCATGAACTTTCGTAGCAAATTTGGTGTAAAGTTAAAAAATCGTAGAGCATCGAGGTACACTCCACGGGGGAAATGTTTGATTTCGTGATGTTCCCAAGGTCTGGTTTTCATTATCAAAATAAGGCCATAAGCAACAGTTGATGAAAATTCTTCATAAACTAATCTAGGTATTTATAGCTAGATATTTTTGGTATTAGGTAAATTGACTTCACATTTTTTGGAGAACAAAATTCAGTAAAAATTCTAAAATGTCATATAGTTGCCGACTATTGTGCGTAATTGCACTCTAACTATAAAATTTTCCCTGAAAGTAGTTAGAGAGAAGCCATGGGAAATTGTAACTATTGCATAAAATGGCAGATCTGTACACATATATTGTTGATGCTATGTTAGGTGCGAAAACTTGTACATAAATTGTGACATTTGTCAAGCTCAACAGATTTTATTTCTGTTTATTACAGTGTGCATTTTTTTCTGGAGTTATTATGTTTGGTCTGTTTTAATATAATAACAAATTGCACAACTTACAGACCTAAGCTCTCTGATTACAATATTTCGTAACTGAAAAGGAATTTAGTCGCTTTTTTGTGCATTTGTGTCATTGCTCATGAAATTCAGAAATGTATCAACATTAGAGGACATCGTGTTAGCTGCATTTTAGGATGTATCCACAAAATTCTAAATTCTAAAAAGAGTATATAAAAAACAAAAATTAATGCTACCAGCCTTTGAAGTTTGATTGTAGCACATAGCTGAACATGTATTATTGTTGACTAAACCGTACTCAGGGCACCTTCTCAAATTATTGAGATTATAAGTATTAGCTTAGACTAGTGGTTGTCATATAATTACCGGTAATTTAGCGATTATCGCAGATTCATATTAATTGCATTTATGATAATTTTTACACCATATAGTGCAAGGAATTTAACGCCCAACAACGAGCGTCAGAAACAAAATGCAGTTACAAAGAAGCCAAGTCACGTTTCGGCTGGCCTAAATAAAACAATGATGAGGCTAAGAGGCTGAAATAAGAAAAGCTTGGCTTCTAGTAAATACGTTATCGAATTACTACGACTTTCAATTAATTATTAGCTTGCAGGTTCATAACGAAATTTCATACTAAATTACGAGTATGCTGCTCGTTTAAATCGGTGCCCCTGGTGCGTTAAGGTAAATTCTCATGCATGTTTATTTTTCATTTCTTATTGTTACGATTCAAGCGAAATGAATCGAACATTTTTCTCTTAAAATAAATAGGAACTGCATGCATTTGATGGCGAATATTCAAATTGCTCTCATAGTTTGTGTGTTTAGAGGCCAAGAAAATTTGCATTAGTGAGTTTGTACAAAAATATTGGCATTGTTTTGAGACTAATTGAGGCGAGCAATAACGAGATGTGATTGAAATGACGAACTTGTAGACCCTGAAGCATTTTTACGGACAAACGAATGAGAACAACAGAGCTCGCATCAATTATTTATTTATCATGTTTTCAATACAAATAAAACTCTGTGAGCAGTGCAGTGAAGCATTTCCTCTAAGAATAATAAATGTTTATGGCCGATTTATGCGGCTGAATTACACCTCTTGGCTGTTTTTCTGAAAGAAATACAGGTAGAAATGGATTTCTGAAGACGTTGATTATTTTACTCATGTTGTGGTGTAAAAGTGCTTCACTTTCATACTCATCACTTATAATATAAATGATCTGTAAACTACTACATATTCAAAATAATATTAATAAATATGTGAGTATTCTATTCTATGTTGGCTAATAGACACTGGGATGGGAAACCTTCAGAAACTTTTACTTTAGAAGATAATTTATAAGCTCCTTGGGCGAAGAAATTGTCGGTGTTTTATTCTTCCTTTATGGTGTAACTAATTAAAGTCAGAAACAAAAATTTTTAATAGACTTTCTGATATAATGAGCGCGGATGCTATTGGTTTCATTTTCTCTTCCGTTGCAACGGAGGAAAATATAATTCAGAATTTTAAACCGATGTAAAATTTTGTTAGTCATGTTTTCACTCGAGGTGCTTATGAAAATTATTGTTAAGACTGTACTTTGGTGAGAGTAAACTCTGCGGCTGGAAACCTTGACAATCGAGCAACAGTGAATGATTTTAACTGTGCAGGAAGCTTCATCTTAGGAGCTTTTTATTTAATGGTCAGTCTTTTGTAAAGTTGAACTCCAATATTCTTTGTGAGTAGAAATTGTTAAATTTAATTACGAGTTCAGTCAGTTGTTTAGTTCAGTTGTTTAGTTCATTACGTATTACCTCACTATCTGCCTTCACAGAATTTTTTTAATTTTGTGTTTATCACTCTAAAATTTTCACATAGGTAAATCTTATTAACATAGAATATTTTCACGAATTTTATTTCATGAATCTTATTGCTGGACGCCTTTAACAACTTTGGAGCGTAACTATGGGATCGTATGGAATAATGGTGATATTCTCTTCCATTCAAGATTAACCAAACACCTGGCACGACACCCTTAGTTTTAGAGAATATTTTTGAGGTTCCTATTACATTCACAATGTTTCATGATATTCATATGATATATATCTTCCGCCTGAAATCCATATTAACAATATGTGTCCTCTTATACCAGCATTTATAATAAATCCATTTTAAATTTCCGTAGTAATATTGTTCCAAAGCATTTCATTATTCTGGAACAGATAATCTAGAATATATTCAAGCGCCAACTACTTTCCTAAACTCAAGGTTTTTGCAAAACTTAAATCTTCTAAGTCTCCTCAGAAGGCTCAGTCAAGCGCTTTGATCTTGTGCTACAAAAAGTCGCTCACATTTGAAAATTACGGTGCAAAAGATGTCAGAAAATGGGCGTTTTAATTCAGTAATTAGAGGCTTGTGGGTACTGTCAGATGTGTGTTACAATTGTGTTCAGTACTTTCATGAATGTTTGAGGTATTTTGGTAACTTTTTGGTTGACCATTAATTGGAAATACGTAAGTTTAGAGTTGTTACAGTGAATACGTATGTTTTTATGGTAACTAAGTGACAAATTAATAGTAACAAAATGCTCTTTTTACTACGTGAGAAAGATGTTACAAGTACCACCTGAGCTACAAGATGTTGCGAACCGCGAAATTGACTGAAATGAAAACTGAAATACCAAAATAAATACTGTTTAAAAAATTTTATCTGCTAATATTTGCTCGAAAGTTGTAATATAGATACGTTTCAATTTTACTGTTTTCATTTTTTATGCAAGATTTTTTTATTAGTAATGAAACGAAACTGAATAAAATAAAGGTTATTTTGCTAAATGCTCCAGAACATAACAGTTTTTTGACTAAGAGTCGGTGACTGTTTACTCACTACTTACTCTACAACTATCGAAGTCAGTGTGTTATCATAGATAAGAGTTCCAATGTGACATAAAGACGGAACGTCTTTCGATTTTATGCAGAATACCCTATCTGTCATATCCAATTTTGACATGAACTTCAATCCTGTCAGACAAGAGACTGTACTCTATTTATCAGCTAATTCTTGTTCACTCAACTTTGTAAAGAGAGGACGAAGTTAGATCCGGCTCAGGTTCCTCCGGAAAAACTTTCCAAAATCTTCAGTACAATCAGCTAGTTTGCATATTACACGCTTAGATAAAGCTTCCCCAACGACCCTTGCATGGGAAAAATCGCAGAGCATTGGGGATTTAACAGACATTTTCTAATGCTAGGGTTACTGGCCGCAGGGGTACTTAACTTTCATAATTTGAATGAAAATTTTACTTAACTGAACGAAGGATTTTTACATCTATGCTAAGAACAGGCTTCTTGTACCATTTTATCGCGAACGTTTGTTTTATTTTAAGAGGGTACTATTTTTTTGGTCTGTTCAAGGTTTTCACCAGAGTTAGAGGAACGATTATCCGAGTAAAGTAACGGTAAGAATTTTTAGTTTGAAAGACTAGGCTTCAAAGGATCACATTTTCAAAGAAAAAATTGAGAAAAATGAGAAGAATGACAGCTTGTCACAAATTTTGAAATAAAAGTTGAGTCTAAATGTCTCAGCTTAGATGTTCGTTTTTATAAGAAATACGAAGCGTGTATTGAAAATTATTTAGTACATAGGTTGTTTCAAGACTTTTAGAACGCAGTTTGGGAACAGGAAAGGGCACAAAAAGCACGGACTGAATGTTATGAAAGCAAGAAACCGTACACTCTGCAAGAGAGAAGCCTTTAGATGAGAAGCACGTACCAGCAACTTTGATCATTTTTTTCCAACAAATGACGTCCAAGGAATCAAACGCATCGTTTCAAAAAGTTTAGCAATCAACACATGCATGCTTTTCCATTCACATGTAAATCAAAATACAGTACACTATTTTAATAGAAAGTAGTACGAATGGTAATTTCAATCGTTTAAAACAGAAGGTTAGAAGCTAAAAATAAAAAAAGCACTTGGTTAGTTTACTCATTCCGACATTACCCCTTTTTCTTCATGAATACAGTCATAAAACACGAACTGTCTAAATTTTTATTTCAAGAGCATACAGGAGTAAAAAGTCAAATTATAACCTCAGAGAAAGGTGAATTTGTGTTAAAAACATACAACAACATAAAGATTTCATTCATCCGCATCACGGAAAATCACGGCATAGGGAAGGATGAAGGAGTAAAATTTTACTCCTAAAGCAATTGATATTGGATTTTCAACCCTACTTTGTGTGTGAAAACTGCTCTCAGAGCGGTAAAGATCATTGAAACTTTTGGCTGCCTAAATTGTATCTAATTTCAATCAATGAGAACGATGGAAATTTTCGGATAAAATTGGCTCAATTGTAGTGAATGATAATAGAATTTCCTCGAACGACTGCTGGTTCATGCTGGCCAGTTTCATGGGGATAAACATGAGGTATTTTTTGAATGTGAATTGCCCATTAAAGGGATTAGAAATTTTGCTCAACAAAAATATTCTTCATTTTGTTCAGTAAAAAGGCATTTCATCTTTAATATCAACATAGGTTATAGTCGAGCAATATAAATAAATAAACTACGATCATAAACATCAACTTAAAACTTTCATTCACAATATAAAAAATATTAACGTATTGCTAAAAAAATATCATATACAAAAATTTCAAGAGAAGCCTGAAAAATTTGGAAAGAATGGATTTTTTAAAATTTAATTAGCTGCTTTTTAAGTGCTACACCACTTATTTTCTGGCACAGAGCATCGTAGGGATATGCATGTAATTTAAGCACCTGATTGTTCATGATGCGCATAAAATACGAACAGTGTATACAGGGTGTCTCAAAAAAATGTAAATGTAACGCACCCTCGGTGTGCGTTATCAGCGTTGTCTGGATAATAATGGTCATCAATTCGAACATTTG
>VCRD01000194.1:0-67969 GCA_006783055.1 Trinorchestia longiramus | reverse complement strand
GCAATAAATTAAGTTATATAGAGTGCGGTAACATGAATTCCTTGTTTTAGATGCGTTTTGCTTTGAAAAAAGGATGTTATGTTGCCGCACCCTGAAGAAGCAGTTCATTTCCTAATTACGTATTCAGAAGTGATTTATGATCAGCATTTGCATCACACACACTTTGGCGAAAAGTTCCACGAAGAAATCATACTTTATTAAATTAAATTGTGAATTCAAAGAAATTCTCAAGACGAATACTGGTAGATTAGTTGATGCAAATTTTCTAAAAGAGCAAAATGTCAGGAATGGAAGTAAAAAACTATTGTACCTGGAAGGGAAACTAGTAGTTTGCTGAAAACCAGAAAGCAAAATCACTACTCATGCTTCTGGAGGAAGCGCCACTTGCATATTTCTCCACAATCGAGAACTGCGTGTCCTATTGAATTTGATTTAACAGTTTTTCTACTTACCAGAGGGCTAATAAATTTTTAAAAATAATGCACTTGTGGATTGGTTTAAGGGGAGAAAATTTCTGGCCTGGTCATATATATATATATATATAGAATTCGAAACAAAAACCCCTTTCCCACTTTTAGAAACACTTTTAATCCTTGTTAAAAGGTTACACCTTTGTGCGCCGATGGACAGCCCAGAACAGCGATTTCGTACAACTGAAAGGGCGTCTCGTATCTTTTGATCCATTATCTGGGGGCAGGGAATGATGTAAAGGCTTCAAGCCTTCATTCACAGCCGCTGGACACTAAAGAGACGAGGATCGTGGATGCGATCCAGGCCGTGCGGCGATGAAGAACGAGCGTCTCTCGAGCATCAGACGACCAGCGGCAGCTCCGGGGATGACGGATTTTGTATTAGAAAAGATTTAGTAATAGCACGCATTAGCAAAAAAAGGACTAGTATTATGTCCCAATTAAGTGCATCATTATTGATGTTTTGTTATAATGCTTGTATTGACGAGCTCTCAAATTTTCTCTTGTTTCATAATTAACAGAAACTGCCTTACAGCACGAGAGAATCTACGTTATTTACAGGTACTAATATCAGCAATTGAATTTAGTGTTACTTATTTAGTACAGTGACTAAGCCATTAACTTATTTTAGCAATACAAGTATTTTGGAAGTAGGACAGCGATAAGTCCTTAATTTTTATATGATGCATTTGAAGTGTGCACTAAGTTGACAAACTAGTTGGTGATGGATATTCATCATGTATGAAACTGTACGATGAATCTCCATTAAGCAATCTATTGTCAAGCGGGTGATCAAAAAGCTTGTTTAAATTATGCAGAAAATTCTGTTATTTCCAACTGATGGGTTTAATAAGCCGCGTTAACTATGACTTGCATCATTAAGGATATTTCATAATTCTCAAAAGTAGAGAACGAATTTATTACCTAAAGAGTAGTTACTTGCCGTATTCAAAGTTTGCAGTTATTACACATAATTATGACTTGATATATTTCTTGCATGAGTACGTGCTTTTCTGTGAGTAAGTAAAATAATCAGAAAATATCACTGCGTTGATATAGGAAGCGGGATACTCTAAATTTGCCATAATTTCTTTTAAATTAAAAGTATTTAATGTTAGAGCACGAATAAATATTCTCTAGCAGTCCTTTAGAAAAGTGTGTTATAGAAATCAACTCTAACTTTATATATGGATCCTCTGTCCTCAAAAATTGTTGTATATTTTCCTCAAAACACTTTTTAATAACTAGAGTAAGTGAATAGCGAATAAATGATGGATCATGAGCAAAAGATCATTTGATTTTTTTGCAACATAATCTTTTAATAATGATAATATTCATCCTGGAATAAATCATTTCACTAACTGATGTTCATCACGCGACCAGTATAACCAGCCAGTAACTTAGAATTACCTGTTAGAAACTGCATTTACTGAAAGTAATTTATGTACAAACATTTTTATTTTTATCTCTAAGTAACGAAAACTTCCAACATGCTTCCAATATGTGAACGAAAATTTGCAATGTTGGGTTTAACACCTGCAAAAATTATCGGTTGCTCTATAGTTAATTATTGTAAAAAATCATTTCAAATATTCTTGCTTCTTCGAAGTCGCTGCAAATGCAAATTTGCAATTGTACAATCTACAGCCCACAAACTGCTATTGGATTGTAGATAAAATCAGGTGTATTTGATGAAACATCGTCAACAAAAAAAATGAATGCGGTCACACTCAAAAGCCCTTTACATGTTTGAAATCTGCTAATTTTTATTTTCTATTCATCTCAAAATATACAAGAACTTTGCTCCATCGCTTTACAATGTCGGCAAAGAAGTCTTAACTTCAGCGAAACCACCCCAACGTAATTGTAGATCTGATGTACAATACCCGTAATTTAGCCCCGGCATCAGTTCATCGAACTGTAGGAATTACAATGAGGCAGCCGGGTCGAAACAAAGGAAAAATTGGACCAATGATTCTGTAATGAAGCCTTTAATTGTGAGATCTGCAGAGGTCGAGAGGAGTGTGGAATGTTACTCACCTTCATCAGACGAGCTCTTCAAAATTTTGTTGCTAGCATTTTGGTGCGTGAACTTTTTTTCGTAAATTCTGCTGCGTGAATTTTGTTAAGTGAATTTTGCTAACTGAAATTAGCTACAAGTGAGTTGCAATGTATCGAACTGAAAATTGAAGGAGAATCTAGGTTTTACGGAGGAGTGATTTTCACAAGGTAGAACTAATTTTTGTGTCGTATCAACTCATTTGACGTCAATGGCAATTAAAATAATATTGGAAATAATTATACATATTTCATAGGAGGGTACGACTTGTTAGAGAAAAAATTAAGCTGGAAAAAAATATTCATTTGGTAGTGAAAAATTCAATAGTTCATTTAATTTCTAATTCGCGTAATGGGGAGCATTTTTGAAACATGCTCATGTGACTTGTTCTTTCATTGTTTCCATCTTTTTTTCACCAACTTCTCGAACTGATGTCAATAATTTTGACTTTCCTCAAGTTCCCAGTGGAGATAATTTCCTCCATTTGATTTAGAGTTAAAACGTTCCTCAGTGAGCACAGATGTCGATCTGGCCGCCAGTTGTGAGCTGCAAAAAAATTTTGTAACTAAACTGAGTACTTTTTAGCAACTTCTCTTATTACTAACAGTAAGGGGTCGTAGTCCTGTAGAGAATATTCACCAAGCAATATAACGTTCCTTGAGCTGCTTCTGACTTTTAATAAAAATAACACATAAATTCTGGGTCGGAGTTTCAGCATTCTAGGATTACAAAAATTCAAATGAAATGCAATAAATGAAGTTACTTCCTTTTCTAAAAGCTAATATCGTAGCAAGAAATTTGCATCTTCATTTTGATTTAAACAGATGAAACACTCACACATAAGGAAAACTTTCCACATACGGTTTGACAAAATCTCCATACTGGTAAAAATTACATGATCTTTCACGTATTTCAAAGTCGTTTAAGTATACTGAATAAAACAGTGTTGGAGAATCCTTTAGTAGCCCAAGTCTTTCTAAGCCACGTAACATCAGCTTAATTAAAAAAAAAGTAGGAAAGTGAAGTTAAACACAGATGAGGTTTGCGAAAGGCTCTGGAGGAGTTTCCTTAGAGGCAAACTATTCTCGATAACAAGATGTTAACACATGTTATAATTTCTTCCTAGACTTCGGTTATTGAGTTCTGGAAACTCAAATTAAAAAAGAGTATTACTTAGCTAGCCATTTATTGTTGTAGCACATCATGCTTTTCAAAGTAAACACATTCAGGGTGAACTCCAAAGTGTTACATTAACGTATCATGGACCTATACTCTTTATCTAGAATTCTTTGAGCCTTTAAAATTTTATTTCAAAAATGGAAATAATACCTATTTGCTGCAGTTAGAATTACACTCGTATATGACAACAGGAATGAGTCATTTGGTCCATTCTTGAGTTGCTACCAAAGTCCCATGCCGTGCTATCCAAAAGCCACGGAGTGCTACCCTGTGTCCCATGCTGCGTTACCCAAGTCCCATGCCGCGCTATCCAAAAGCCACTGAGTGCTACCCAAGTTCCATGCCGTGGTACTCAAGTCCTACGCCGTACGTTATAAGAAGTCACTGAAGAATCTTGGAAAATGGTCTTCTTTGCATGGGTACAAGCCCATCTTCTAAAGAGGAACTGTATAAATGATCTTTTCATTGTTATTTTCATGAGCTCTATTCGTAAGCTTCATATTGGTAAGCAAGATATTTGTGAGCACATGACATGTACGAGTTACTATAATATTAAGTTTGATGCGGAGATGATTTAAAGAATCTGGCAAAATAACCTTGGATCATTTAAGATCTAAATTTTACATAGTGGCAGTCTCTGATCTAATCGTTGGTATCCAAGACTACGCAGACACTGCTTTCGGGAGTTCCATTATCAGGTCGTTCACATTGCCCAACGTATTCAGGTTGCCAGTATTTGTTAACGTATCCAGGGTATCAGCATTCATCAGCATATCCAAGATTTTTACATTCGTCAGCGTATCCAAAATGTCATCTTCTTCAACGTAGTTTCTGTATTTGGAAGTGTACGGGATTTCTGCACTCGTCAACGTATCCAGGGTTTCTATATTCGTCAGTTTACAGGATGCTCATATTTATATTGCCTAGAGACCAGCTCTGTGAAGAAGCAAAGTTATGGAAGAAAAAACTTTGGAGGGTTGGCGTTTTGACAGCAAGCGAGGATGTGTTTGCAAGTTTTAGAGTTTTGTTTACTTGCCACTGCAATATGATTGAGTGAGCGGAGTGCCACTACTCCGTTAAAAGGTAAACACTGGGCACTAAAACGAAATATCGCTGCGATTTCTATTCCAGACCAACTATTGCGTTGTAATAATAATAAACATTTATAGTGACAATGTAATTGGGAACAATTATAATAAAGATAATAATTATAATGGCAATTGTAATGTCGATATTAATTTTGACACTAAAAACTAAGAATACTCATTACATACCTTTAGATATGCAGGAAAATGTTATGACCCCAACATTTGTAACCTTAACATAACTTTACAAACCTAACCTTCCTTTTTAAGTCTACCTGCACTGATCTAATATTGAAACAACAGTAAAAACCAACCGGCTGAACCTTGGATACAGTTGACATAAATTTTTAAGTAATGGACGTCATTCACAATTGATTAAGACAGCATAGGAGTTGGGTATCAACCGAACGGCTCGTTCCTAATGCCTCATTTTATTCTATTCTATTTTATTATATTTTGTTTTTTCTGTCTATGAATTCGTTATTTATTTCTAGAGTTATGTCGCTCATTTCCTGAATGATGTCTCGTATGAAGTGAAGTATCAGATATTTTAATGCATTTTTTTATGCATTCCCACAGAAAGGAGGGAGAAGCGCTGAAATCTGAACATGTGGACTACAACGAAATGTTTAAAGTTGTCCATAATAGAAGCATTGGTTTCTTTGTTGTATAAGCGCAGTCGTTGCAGCCTGTCTAAAAAATTAAAGAAATTGCTTAGTCAAAAAATTGCTTAATTTGTTCCATCATTTACAGTTGACTAATTTACTTTATAGTTCTATTTGTGTTAATTTTCAAAGAGATCCCTTGATTTTTCGCCACATCCTTTGTAATTATTCATATGGTCCTCTCTCGTGCCAGTTCAGCCGACGTGTCTTCGCTCTACATTGCACATATCTAAGGCAAATATGGCTTTCAAACATCCCCGAACATCAGCTGTGACCTTTCCTTTTTCCCTATAAATAGTTGTTGTTCTGGAGCACATGCTCATTTTTCATTGTGTCAGCATATCGAAATGACCACCCTGACACTTTCGTCCAATTAGATGTGAGAATAATATCAGTTTCCAGACAAAATCAGCTCATGGCCACATGAATATCCCTATATTGGCAGTTGGGCGTCTTGGAAGTCGTATTCACATGACACGGAACTTACCTGAACAATAACACTGAGGTCTCTCGTTTGTCGTTCTTGACACGTTCTTTTGTGAAGAAGCAAAGGCATTCTTAGGGTTATAAATTGCGTCGACGTACATTGCGGTCAGTGACAATGCGTTTATTGGCTTCATAAATATCCTAAAGAGCAAGATCTGTTCTGCATTGGTAATCTTATTAGATCACTTACCGTATTTCGGCTAGACATTCACATTCTGAGAAGCAGGATTAGAAGGTTATAGTATTCAATATTTTCATCTCGGGTGACGTATTTTAGGCTGATATAATTATTCTAGGGTATGCATAAATCAATAGCATTAAAAAAATTAAGGCTTTCGGCTCCTTAAGAAATATGTGATTAGAAGATTTTTCCCAAGAAATATATATGAATCCTATTTTCTTAACTATAGGAAGAATCATGGCAATCAACAGCAGTGATTTTTGGCAAAGAATAAATTTTGATGATTTTTTAAAGAACTTTTGAATAACCGACTTACTGCAAGATGAAAGCCATGTTCTTCCACACGCTTTCAGAAACTTATTGTGTTTCAGAGGTTCTTCTAGTCACAGGTTTTCCATGTTTGAGGATTTCCACACATTTTTCCAACCGAAAATTGGACATTAAATACACAAGCCTCAATAAAAAAGTATGATCGAATTATAGCATTCATAAAAAGGCTTGGATATCAAAGCCATCTTAAACAAAGTGTGAATAAGTACAAAAAAGAGAAAAACATCGAAACCGAATTTATGAGCCGAAATCAATTGTATTCAATAAAGTCCAATCTCTTTAATTTTAGTCAAGTAATTGCAGCATACATTCGTTTACGATCCCAGTTGTTTGAATAACGATTAATTCTCCATCCAACTCTACAGACATTAAATACCGAGTGACTATTGAATGAGGATAGAAAAGACTTCTCGGAAGGGCTCGAATGCATTGCTACTCTACATAAATATTTGAAACTAACTGAAGGCTTCAGTTTACTCGTTCTAGAGTTGTGAACTCTTCTTTCAGTTTTAAGAAAAAAATGTATGTGTGCATCAGTGAGTTACCTGATTGTTTTAAAGTGAAGAGATTCTTAGAAAAATCTAGTCCTGAGAGAAAATTGATTTCAAAACCAAAAAATTAGTAAGTTTTGCAGGAAATTTAGGGACAATGATGAAACCTGTATGGAACTATTAAGGTGAGATTAAAACTTGTGACGAAACAGTGGAGTCAGAAAAAAATAAGTTTTTAGGGTCAGGTCACTGGAAAGATATATCATTCATTTACTGCTCTCATTTTGGAATCTTTAAGAATGAAAAACATCAGCCCCAGCAATTTCATATGTTTCTTATTCAATGTTCCATAATTATATTTACACAATCTCATCGATCTGTTCTTTAAGTGTCACGTTTTTTCTGGTTTGAACGCTTTAAAAGCTTCAGAAAAATTACCAGAAGGATGTTGGAGAGTCATTATATGAGGGCATAATACAAACAGAAGACGAACTTTTCCCATGTCTAACACTCCTTCAGTGGCGTACTTCGTGTACTGTAGTTTACGACGAGTGAGTGCGCGTTGTTTTGTTGAAAAAGCAAACCATTTCACTGGTCTGTCCGTTTCTTCTATAAACGAGCGCAGTTACTCTTCGTTAAAATTTGCATTGATTTAATGGTGGTGTTCACACACTTTGCAAGCGTGGACTTTCGTATGCCACTGAACACTGATTGTCACCCAAGCTCCGGCTGAACTCGAGATTGTCGTTTACTTGGCGACACGAACTCTTTCCCTTAATCCAAGTTCGTGAACACGATTGTAAAATTTTATGAAAATAAATAACTTGCTGGGTCAATTCACAAGGGGATATAGTTCATTTCTTTCTCGTTGAACCTTATGTTGTAGTAATTAATTTGTAATAATAATTTATCAGGTTGTTGTAGTAAGCAGATGGGTTGGAATACATCAGATCAACAAAGTCAAATTCCTCTCTTTTTAGTTATTAAATCATTTCTATATGTTCCTTAGAAAATGGTTGTAATAATACAATAATTCTCAGTATGATAATTGAACATTTTCAATCTACATCAATAAGGTTTCTATCACTTTGCCTGCTCCATTGGGAGGACAAAGAAACTCGCTCCGAAAATACTCATTCAGTCGTCACTTTTCTGACGTTATTATCATAATATTCAGGGTTAAACCACAATTTATACTAAATGAAGGCTGCCTTCACTTTTCAGCTCTGCAAAGTCAAATTTAAATAGCGCTATATGGATACAAAAATTCAATTTTGATTGGCACAACTATCGTCAGCCATTAAAAAAAAGGGTGTGGTCGCAGCGTAAAGAAGCAAAAAGGTAAAATGAAAAGAACGAAGAAACAGAAACGAGCATTTGTTAAGGAGGTCAGTTACTACATATTCTAGCGTCTTCCCCATACGTCAGAAAAACAATAATAGAAATAAATGTTTTAGACCACAGTTCACAACACACTCATGCAAAACCACTGTTGGGACCATTCTATTATATGTAGTTGTTGGGAACACAATTGAGGAGGTGCAGTTTTCTCAGATACTCTGACAAGGAAAGAAAGATACTGTCACCTCATCTTCAACATCGACAATCCAATAAATAGATCGACAATCCAATAAAGCCCTCGAGAAATAAATGCTGGAAGACCGATTTTTCAGCGCACTCTCTGGAATTTCATATGCATGAAAAGAAGCAAAATATGAATAAATAAGCATCGATTCGAGTTAGAGATGAATTCGAACATGGATACGCTAAAGAATTACAAAAACTTTTAATGTATCTTAATTCGAATAACATGGTAAAAAACGATTGAATTGAGAAGACAACTCAACAGTAACGTTTTTTAGAAACGTCTGTCTCCTTCATTCACATGACTTTTCTGTCTACAACAGCGATCTTACGCTCACGTAGTGCAAAATTTCTAAAACGTGTATATGTAAAGTGAAGAAAAACCTTTGTAATAAATTGATCCATACCGTATTTATTTATAGCTCTAATTATTGGGAACATGAACCCTTGTTGGAGTTGAAAGTCGTTGTTTATCGAGAATGATTCTTTTAAAATTTCTTGCTCTCTTTCGTAATTTATGAGATATTTTGAGATTTGTATCTTTCTATTCCACTCTTAATACCCGCACTATTTTCCTCATTCTTCGACTAATGTCTTGTGTTTTGAAATTCCATAAAACATTGTTCTTTCGGAAAATTTTCCACTAAATTACATATTAGAAGTTTCTCCATTTTCACTGATTTTGTTGTTATTTCTAGCGTTATTGTTGAATTATAACCTGAACCTATCAATGAAAGGAAAACGTTATAAACTGAGGATATATTTTGATTTTAACTTTCTTTTCTTCGGGTGAAAAAATTTGTACTAAATGCAAGCACGAACAAGACGTCCATGTACATGATAAATGCTCCTGTTCAAGACAATCCAAAGTGAATTTTCCAAATACTATCTCTTACCTTTATGTTATTCTAGATATGATGATACTCGCCTCTGAAAACAAAGTGACGTCAAAATGGTTCTGTTTACTCTAATAATTGACGGTGTTCCCTTACTTGTATTTATTTCAAAAGGTTACAATGAAACTATTCTGCTTTGGCGTTTAAGCCTTCAGAATTTCAGAGAAAAAAGATTAACGTGACTGTAGCAGAAATTTAATCGTGTTGCTCTTAGATTTGCACAATTAGTATATATAAGATACATATAAAAGCTCCACTGCTTAAAAAATAATTAATGATAAATGATGATAAATGATAATGATTATGTTATTAATGATTAATGACAATGATAGATTAATAATTTTATTACAGGCAATAACAAAGAAGAGTTCATCAAATGTTCTATGACCGCGCAGTCAGCTAAGTTCCACAGTGCTTGAACTCATCTCTCTAGAGCTTGAACTCATTTTTCTAGAGCTTGAGTTCATCTTCGTAGACTTGAGCTCATTTCCTTAGAGCTTTAACTAATCTTTTTTTGAGCTTGGACTCATCTCCCTAGTGCTTGAAATCATCTCCTTACAGCATTAACTCATTTTTTTGAGCTTGAACTCGTCTTTTTAAAGCTTGAACTCAGTTTCCTAGGACTGGACCTTACCTTCCGAGAGCTGGAATTTATCTTCCTAGAATCTTGAACTCATCTTCCTAGAACAAAGAAGACTGCGAGGACAACTTATTGAGACGTTTAAATAACTCAACAGCTTTAACGAGGTTAGCTTGAAAGGACTTCCCGATTGAGACGATAACATGGAGCCAGTAACAACGGCCAAAAACTAAAAATAAGAAACTTCAAGACATCCTAGGCTCTAAATTTTTTTCCTGGTAAAATTTCGGGAACCTGGAACTAATTGCCCAAAAAATATTGAACCTGATGGCACTGTGAACACATTCAAAAAGTGCCTCTACAAATATTGGATAAGGAACCACTCACTTTTGTAACGTATTGATTCTATATCCTATTTAACTCTTCAGCCTATGTATGATAACGTTGCGTGTGCGTGACTAACATGCCTGTGCGTGATTAAGGAGCACGTGCACAGTAATCAACGCTTTAGATCAATCAATCAATCACGTGCTTTAGACCCAAAACTGGGGACATGACTTCCTTAGAAGCTTTTCCTAAATTTTTAATAGAAAAAATGCTACGTACCAAACGATGAACAAAAATATAATAGATGAAATTATACCCACAGAGTCGCTGTGGTTATCAAGGTTAACTCGATTCTCAAGTAAGCTAGACTTTTAACAAACCCAAAAGCTTAAAAATCATTTTTCGCCCCTGCAGCTCCCACTAATGAGGTCGGACTTACTTACCCCTGTAATACCTGCCACGCAACTGCCGTATTTTTCCTGCTCTTTTAATTTTACAATGGCTGCTGAGAAACAACCGAAAAGTTTCTGTGTTTATTTTTGCTGCTTGCGCCTCATGCATTGCCAGCGCGGACAAGATTCATTAGTCAAGAACCACGGAGTCAAAGCGTCGTCGTCTTTGTCTCGCGCTGCTTCATAGAAAACCACGACTCCTGACACAATTAGCAACCTCAGCCTCTAAAAAAGGTTTCTTAGGAAAAGGGGCAAAAATGAAACGGATTTCATTCAAAAATGAATTATTCGTTCATTGTTCAGGTTTTAAATTAGCTCGCAGCATGTCATAGCCTCTATCAGCATAGATTTTATTGTATGCTAGTGTGTATGCCCTTTAAAAATAACAGGTTCTAATATCATGCATTTGAAGGAAGAACTTAAAGCAACAGATTCTCAGACCTAATAAAAAAGTCTACGGATTTAACTCCAGCGATTAAAAATCTATATACCTGAAAGTCTACTGATTTGACTACCAGAATTTTATGAAGAACCCCATTGTAATAACATAGGTGAAATTGCTCACAAAAAATATATATAAATATATTTATTTAGGGAGACACCTGGCATTATATTATGTAGTGTTGATAATATTCTATGTTTTCTGCTCGAGGAATATTGACATAAATAGTTAGAAGAAAATTCAAATGGAATTGTCACACTAGTTCAACTTATGAATTGGAGTTCAATAAATCTCATGTAGGCGGAATCCATCAGTGAAATTACCTTACAAACCTACATACGTAATAGAATATAGTTTAAATTGTAAGGAGTTTCATTTACATAAAAATTATCGCCACCAAACACCTTGATGAAGCACTGTATCTTTTCAAATGAGAACAGAGACTTAGACATCAAGACCGCAGGTGGCTTACCTGAAATAAAAGTTTTCCGATTCCTGTTTACCAGACCTGATTTCTTGAAAGATAAGAGAATCTGCAAGGTCAGGCTATGGCGAACGTACATGCGATCTCAACGGGTTTCTCTATTTTGTGAATCTCGTCTGTAACGCCAATATAATAAGATTTTAGTTCAAAAAAGCTACTGGCATTTAATGCCTGCTAATTTCTACTTCTTATTTTGCTATCGCCAGTATTTTTAAACTTGTAGGGCAATCGCTAGAAGAAAACTAAAACTTGAACGAGCTACATGGAAAATTAATACACTGAAGCTTTACTGGACTGTTTCTACCAGTGTGTGACGATCCTTATTTCAAGACAAAAAGCAGTCCAATATGTTCACATTAAATGAAATGAATGTCCGTCGCAAAGGCTCAGTTCATCAGCGTCTAGCTGAGTCTTCGATTAACTTGTAAAATTGAACTACCGTAGTATAAATTTAATACCTTTCATTATTACGTTGAATAATGACCAACATTTCCCTTCTTACTGCTGTACAGGGAATAAAATGTACACCATTTTAATTGTAAAATCATCAATTTTTCTCAATATATTTAGTGATCCCCTCTTCCCATAAAGACGTGTTTAAAATATTTGAGCCAAAATTTCTGCCTAGAAAAGGAGGAAAGGGCGAGGCGGATGGAATTAAACGTTATTTTGTCATTAATATTTTTACACAGTGTACAAATATCCTCAGACAGTGTTTCAGTCTTGTAGATTGGTTCTATAAAAGTTTACCATTTCATTATAAATGTCTCAAATATTTGTTCACGGTTTAAACCCAATTTTTCGGATACTTCAAGTATTTCTTTGATGGCTTAACGCATTCTGAACAGCTACAGAAAATAACTTGTTCATATACAATAAAATAGTATAGTGATTGGGTGCGTATACACACATACAATTCATAGTTTCCATTGATTAAGCATTTCACTCTCAAAACAGTTTAAGCTACGTTTTTACAGTTATAGCTCTGATAATTCAGATTCTTTATCACTTGAGAAACGCATGTTTCTTTCACCACAAGCTTCATAGAATGAAGTTGTTGCTTTAATAGTTTTGTCATGTTGACCTCCCTGCCTTGGAATAGATTTTATTTCTCTCATTTGAAATTCATGATTGTAGTTATTGATCGTAATTATAGTATTTTCCAGGGCAATAGAGTGAATGACGATAATAGTCATGTCAATAACTGACAGCATAATCATGGATTTGGCTCTTATAATGTAAAGCATTGGAAATGATAATACCAAAACTTTTCAGTAATGAAGAGTACCAGGCATTGCTGAGATCGTTAAAGTCCTTCGAGCCCTAACATATAACACGTGTCTCAAAGTTACGTAATTTACAACTATTTGATCTCTCAAGTGACTTCTTTTTGATCTGAAATTTAATTTAATGCGACAACCTCTGAAGAAAAGAAGCTATCCATTATAATGTGATCCGCTGAGAAAACTTCACTTCATAAAACGCATTCAGTGGCTGAGAAGACCCAACACAAAAAACTTTTAATTGAGTTCCTTTGCACTCGACCGAAAGTATATGACTGAATCCTTATTTACTCGTGTTTGCTTCAAAGTTAGCGACTTTTCAATTCAGTGGAGCAAAGCTCGTAAAGTTACTTTAAGAGAACCTAAAGTCTTGAACAAGATTAAATGAAATTTAGGATATCTATGAAACCCTTCTCATTGTACTGCAGATTCACCAAATTTGAAAGCTTGTTTCAACATTTGTGTCTGCAAATAAATGAGGATTTTGTTTCTACTTGAGTTTTGACATTATTGAAGCTTATGGAATAAATGATTTGTACGTCGTACAGTAAAGAAGTATTATAAATATTTATGTATTGCTCTCAGTATACGCTTACGAATGTCTATAGATTTGTATTCGCTCCATCACGAGAAAAACTTACATCATTTAATATGATTTTTCATGAACATTGAATTCACAATTTTGTGCACGCTAAATGGGATTTTTTTTGAGAAATTCTAATAATTATAACAGTTTGGCACTTATTGTAGCGTATATTGGATGTTTTGTTGCATTTTTAACACTAATGTAGAAATAAAGCCTGTACTGCATAAAGTAAAAACTAACTCTGAAATTCTTCAAACTAAATATCCTGATCTGAAGCATCTTCTGCAGAAAAACAATGAGGTTATTGCTAATAAAAAACACTCATACATCAATGATGAAATTAATTTCTTCTCCTGTCCACGAACAATGTCACCTGACCAAAATTTATTTTCAGAAAGTTACAAGAACGAAGCCACAGAGCTACTTCATTTGGTGGGCGTCTTCCAGTTCAACGGTCTAACAAAGCGCTTTTGTTTGAACGCATTGTAGGGCCGCGCCTGCCTGGACAGTTATTGGAACTGGCCGGTAAGTGACGACCTCCGCCAATCCCGGGCCTGGACGAGGTAGTCACCTCGTCACCTGAGTATTCAATTTGATACTGAAAGCTAAAAAAAATTTGCATTTTCGAAAAAAGCTGAATTTCCTTGTCACAATTTTGGGTGACGGTAAATGAGGTTTTCACCACAAACAGGAGCTGAGAACTTTCGATTTACAGTTGAATTTCAGTCGGGTATAACTTACTACAATAAGTCATGAATTCAATCCTGTGAATTAATGATACCGTGAAAACATTTCCATTCAATTCGAGTAAAAGCAATTTCTGTAAATATTAAGCTTAAGTTTCTCACTTGCAGTCTGAAATTAGGTTTATTTTTGACGTTGGTCTTTTAATGTTGAATCGGAATCGAAGGTTTTTATTGAAAACAGTAATTTTAGCGTAATTGTTGTCAAAGATAGACTTCGGTGTTCTAAATTTGTTCAAAATTTATTCGTGTGTTTTTTCCTATTGTTTCACACATCTGCTTCAAAACACGTATTTCGTAATTGAGTTGATTCTAACAAAGTGCCTTTGAATGAAAAGTTCAAAATTCCACATACAAAATTCCAGAAAAAATGTCCACATACTGAGACTGCTGCGGTTTGCTGCTTTTCCTAACAAAAACGTAATTGCAAAACAACTTTAAAAATTTGTGACTACACTATTTTTGTAATTGAAATTTGTGGTCAGTTTCAAAGTTTTTATGCAGTTCTCAATCATGATACCAATTCATTAAATCAACCATTTACAGATTTTGTATTAAAGAACATTCGTTCCATGCATCAATATGATTCCTAGTGTATCTTTTAGAACAATGTACTGTACCTTCCAAGTAGGTAGATTCGATGTTAGAAGAAGGTCTCATAATTAATTTGAAATTTTTATTGTAGTTGAAGACTTTACGAAGCGTGCGTCGGTGGACTGCTATTCCATTCATTCATGACTTCGTAATAAGACGTATTTTACGCAATATGCCTGAACTGGGAACAATGCTGTCGATAATTTCCACTTACGTCAGTGAAGTCAGGGGCTGTTGGAAACTATGTTCAGAGATGATACTTCGGATTCTTCTTTTCTTACTTTTCCCACACCTCATGTCACAATGCATGAGCAGTTCATTTTCTGTATCACAGGAATTTGGTGTCTTGTGGAACTTTAATTCAGGATGAAGAGTTTGCGTGCTTAATTTAACCGACATTATGCTATATTCTCATTAAATTATTAAGGCGTGTTCATATGAGAAAAAATGGTAATATAAACAATCATCCTTCGTTTTTTACATTCTGTTTCAAAATGATGGAAATCTATCTGAAGCCTTCTAATATGCTTCAAAATCTTGCACACCTGATAAAAACTTAATTTTTTGTAAACGCTGGAACTACCTTTTTGTAAAATAATGTAAGAAACGACGTCAAATATCAAAAAATACCAGAGCAAACCCATGACAAACTAACATCAATAGTGGTATGTAATATAAAACTACATTAGATATGTTACATTAGATATATGTATTCGTATATAGATCAACTACAAAAATGTTTGCAAAATAGATTAAACATATGGGAATAAATTTATGTAATTTCTTGCATATATTTCTTACATACTTGGCAAATAATATTGTTTTGACTGGTTTATCATTACCCCATGTTTAAGAGAACTTATTATAGCGGTGTAAAGGATGTTTACATGCAGTGAATAGTGTTTATTAGTAGTTCTCAGAGGAAAATTAGTTCCGCTTCCATCCTGGCGTGTAAACAAGAAAAAACGAAAATAAAGAAAAGTTTTTCTTTTGAAGAAGTCTAATAAACTTTGAAAAGTGTATAAAACTGACATGATATGTTATTCACATGGTATTTTACAACAACACAAGCGCATTTAATTTAGGTATTCATAAGGCAAACATGAATACCAAGTTTTCCGGAGTCGTTGTCAGAAGTTGGAGCTTAACATCTAGACGTATTTTTCCTTAAATTTCCAGACATGCAAATTTAACTTCACTTTTATTTGATGTGAGCCCCTGTGCTTGTTCTGAACGCGTCTGAAGGTAATTCTTCGCGAGGAACATAAACAGAACACGGTTTTGCCTTGTACTAAGCATTACAGAATATAAAACTCTACAGTGTGCGTTGTCTTCTTGGTGTTCTGATGAGTAAAGTGCAGATTGGTGAGTGAGGATAAAAACTAAATAGTAAGGAACAAGGTCTTGGGAATCTATGTCATAACAGAAATTATATTAATGATATCACTTTCACAATGTGATAAACTTGTTTCTGTTGAAGCAATTCAGCTAAAAATGAATAAAATGTGATCATTCACTGAATTCGATGGTCATAATTTTTCATGTATCCCTGCTCCCAAAATTCAGGAATAAATCAATAAATCAAGTCACAGTACGCTTGTTTTTCCCACCATTAATAAGATTTCTGCGTCCTTTTTCTTATAAATTTAGGGCTCTGGAACAAAATATCACTTTTTCTAATCTAATTGATTACATTTTACAACATAAGTTAGACTTATGCATAAAAAGAATAGGGATATCTTCAGCAAACAATTATTTTAGCTAATTTAAACCTTTGATCATTTACATACATCATACTCATTAGAGCTAAAAAGTTCAAGGTAAAGATTTGCCCAATTGCAGGCCAAATATGTAAAATTTTGATTGCAAGTATGAGCCAATCAGGGTTTTCATAATTATTAATATGATGAAAAAACCTAAAGAGATAAGTGTCCAAGGTTTCTGACGTCAAACCTAAAAAAATATATTTCTGTAGTAATAATAAATACTTTTATAAGCAGGTTCATAGTGCAATATTTCACTCATTCGACTGGGTGATACAAATAACAAAAATTTACCACGGAATACAAATTCAGCATTTAAAAACCAGTTTACAATGTAGCTCTCGTCTGATGTCCTTCGAAAATAATTACAAAATCTAATTAAACGTTAATCTTATGCAAAGATTTCCTCTCACAATTTCTGTTTTTCACGTGGAAGAGGGTCAACATTACAGGCTTAATTCCAGGATCTGTCGCCGATGCTCAACTTGATTAATAAGTTCACACACCTAACGACTTTCATTAGCTGGAGCTCGTCAAAGTCCCTTCATGAATAAATTTATAGCGAATGCAAAAAGAATTGGAAATGTTCATGGTCTGTCTTCTGTGCATATTGAATTAAATGCTGGATGTGACGTACAATACTGTAATCAATAGTAATCTTTTTTTTTTGTAATAATTCATTCGTATCATTTCGATATAACTGTGTGAAGAGAGTTTGCGTATGTTAAGGAATGTATGAATTTACTCTGAATTCAAGTATACTAATTATCATAAAATTGCATACTTATATATAAATAACTTTTATAGAGGAAAACAAATCTTACACGAGAAGACAACACCTTTGCTAGAACAACTTTTTATCGCCTATCTTTGCTAGCTTCGAAGCAGTTGACAAGGAAACGACACTCCTAAGAACTTGCTCGATTGCACTGTATCTTACCATAGATAAATATATTCACATTGTTTACGTTTTGCACTTTCAATTGTGAGTTTCTGCGGCCTTTGTAGCTGATGAGTCTCAACTTTGGTGAGGAGTTCATTATGTGCGTCGTGGAATTGCAAGAAATGAGACACGACTCATAAGAAGTCTCATAACGCATGTGTTTGCAGCAGAAAAAACTGACTCGAGGCGCATTATGGCCGTCTTGGGTAGTGTCAAAAATATTTTTGAAATAATTTATCGAGTAGCAATGAAGTTTCTAATAATCAAATACAACTTGAAAATACAGACAAAAAGATTTCAGAGAAAATTATGAGTGTGAGTCGCATATGAGATTCAGACTTAAATGCACATCATGATTGGGAGTAACGTTTGAGACTTGAATTTCAATGAACACCATAATTAGAAGTTACGTTTTAGGTATGGATTTCAATGAACACCATAATTGGAAGTTACGTTTTAGATTTGGATTTCAATGAACATCGTGATTGTGAGTCGCGTACGAGATTTATCATTTAGCGACCACGTGAAAAACGCAAAAAATTATCTTTTGTGTGCCCTTTATTACATACGAAAGAAAATTAAATTCTCTCACAAATGCCTGGAGAAATATCACCAGTAAATATAGATAAATTATATATTCTTCTCCGCTCTTATTTTGATTGAAATCGCTCAATGACTGATACAATTTGACTAAGAACTTTAATCTCTCCCCGCGACACGATGGGAAAATTGTGTAGGTCGCGTCACCGGCTATAATTTATGCATAACATGGTCGAAAGTCAATTACAAAATTTATATATTCCTTTATATTGCGTTGTTATAGATCTATAGTCTCTTTCAATCGACCAGCATTTACCGAGTGCGAAGGATATTCGTAAAAGGATATTTCTAAAATATTCATAGGCAATCAAGTTGCCAATTAAAGTTAATTTTTTATAGATATTAAGGAAACTAAATATATTGAAGTTATGTACCTACATTCAATGAAAAAATTGAGGAATTGTTAAAAAACTTGTCAGTTGTTTTGTAACAAACTTTCACAAACAAAAAAAAAGTCAAAGGAAATCAACACTGTAATACGCGGAGAACAAAAGAAAGGAAAGTATTGGGAACACCGTGGAAAGTTCTTGGTATGAGGCTAATATAATTTCCTTGTATGCTTGAGTTACATAAACTAAATTTTCCCATAATTTTTCACTGACACTTATCAAGATGAAGTTCGAGTTCTAACTTGGTTTCATGTCACTGATTCCCAGTGAGCCTAGGCTTCTCGGGCTCCCAGTGAGCCTAGGCTTCTTGGGCTCCCAGTGAGCCTGGGCTTCTCGGGCTCCCAGTGAGCCTGGGCTTCTTGGGCTCCCAGTGAGCCTGGGCTTCTCGGGCTCCCAGTGAGCCTGGGCTTCTCGGGCTCCCAGTGAGCCTAGGCTTCTCGGGCTCCCAGTGAGCCTGGGCTTCTCGGGCTCCCAGTGAGCCTGGGCTTCTTGGGCTCCCAGTGAGCCTAGGCTTCTCGGGCTCCCAGTGAGCCTGGGCTTCTCGGGCTCCCAGTGAGCCTGGGCTTCTTGGGCTCCCAGTGAGCCTGGGCTTCTTGGGCTCCCAGTGAGCCTGGGCTTTTTGGACTCCCACTGAACCTGGGTTTCTTGGTATTCGTCGAATGGGAAAACTCTCCCTACTTCATGATACATACATTTAATTGATGTCATTTGATAGATATTAATTACTACATCCTTCTGACACAGACAGGGCAGAAGATCTATCACCGAATTCATATTTAAGTTCAGTTTATGAACTTAACTATGTTTTATGTGTTATCTATATTGTATTGAATTATATTTATTAATATTGTACAGTTGTATTAAATTGAATTTGAATAAATTCTTTTTGAATATATTCATCACTTCTTAATCTGGCCACTTAATGCCTTAGTTTAATATGAATATTTTCGTAACTGTTTATGAAGGCTCGTAGTTAGTTTTGAATTCTTTGAATTTCACCTCATCACTTTATATAACGTAGCAAAATTCCCCCATGTGATTTTTTAAACAACCTCGTTAGCTTACGAGTCAAAGTTGAAATCTATTTAGCTAGAAACTTGGATTAATATTCCAACTGATTGATATATAAAATGGTGATTACCCCAATCGAAATTACCTGAACATTAATGGGTACAAAAGTGGAGCCTTTTTTAATAAATAGGATCTTTATCTTCTTCATTTCATAAAAACTGATTTTTAAATTGTACATATGTATGTAAATTAAGTTGTATAGATCATTTAGTTATACTTTTAGTTCCTATCGATGATCTTGTTACTCTGAACAAACGCACGTCAACCTGAATATTAGTATTGACTTTATACCTTAACTATTTTTGGGGTAAAAATGTTCATTGTTATGTTCCATGAATAACTGAAACTTGTAGAGGCATTTTGTCTATACCCTTCAATTCACTTCATTCGGCTATCATGCCGTGTCAGGTAACTTATTTCTCTATGTGCATCTGACTCACCTAACTTCGAGCACATGCTTTGACAATGCGTTAGCAGAAGTTAGAGAGGCTGTGTTATTGATATAATAATAATTTTCTACACGCCGACAGCAAAAAATTTCTAAAAAACTAATGCATTCGATGTTCAATTTCCGTCGATTGACATGCAGCTGTAAACTTTTGTCGTCCATAGTAACCAAAAACTCTACGAGGAGCTACCGTGATATATTTCATTCAAGATTTTTTGCATTTTCTGATGGTTTTTACTCTTTATCAAACATGTAGATAAGAACAACACCCTCTTTATAAATTATTGTATGTTCAAGATTTTCCTGAATCTGCGAGAACTGATTCAAGCATTACATTAAAATATACGTATGTTTTCAAAAGTCTTTTGAGGGATGTCAATCAATGTACAGATTCAATCAATCCAATCAGTGCACAGAAATGTACTAAGGATGGACTCTTATCGTTTTCTTGATGTAATTATATTAAGAAAACGTCAGACAAATGAATCGTTTTTACCGTTATTTAGGAATAGCAGAGGGAGTTCAGAGTAAATGTCTATTGGGTACAGCCATAATTGTATACTGTAAGCTGTAATCTGAATGAGAATTACGTGTATACAAGTACATAAAGGGAGCTTGTTTCACCATGAAAAACATGAAATGTAAACGAAAATTTTCTTAGAGTTAATAACTTGCGGTAACCTAAGATAAACGTGAAATATTTTTTGTTGTCTTTCAGAAGCGCCACTTAAATGATCATCAAATTGATCAAAAAGCCATTTTCCATGTGAAAGATTTTAAGTACATATAATAATGGCAAGAATTGCGAAATCATGCTTGTTCTGAGTATGTTTTTGGTTAACATCATTCATATATAATAAAATGTGTATATATCTTTTAATGCATTCCCAATACAATTTCTTGTCCCAGTTTAGAGCTTGCAATATCGATGAAATTCCACGAATATGCTGAATGTTATAGTGTTATATTTTCATCAAAAACTTGCTCATCTAATCGTTGCACTATTATCCATTCTAGTCCGAGTCATGAAGTTCTGATCTGGAAAAAGTAAAGCCGGGATCAAATCCCAACGAATAAGTCAACATTCTCGCTAGTGCAGCTCAGTGAGCTGGTGAGGCAACGTTAATAAAGCGTCCAGAAAAAAAGAAGGCGGAAACCGAGCGTATTTATTTTGGAAGGCCTTTTCTCATTTCCGTGATCTACTTGATCCATAGAAAAATTACCAGGACATACGATGCAATAAGTAACCTATTTCTTAGCTCATAAAAGGTAGAACAAAACGCTAAACGAGAAGCATGGGGAAGCAAAGGTTAATGAGGTGAAAACCCACCCTATGAATGAAAAGAGAAAGACCGTAAAGGAGTTATTTTATATCATTTTTATGAATGAAGCATATCGAAATAATGACGATCAAAACGTAAACTGCATCTAGAACCAATGCAGTTAAAGCTGCACTGGTCATTTATTTTATCAAAATACTGAGTGGCACTCATCAATTGTACTATTGGTATTTAGATTTTTACCTCATTCACTATCCTGCGTTAAAATTTCAATTTATTTCAAAAAGATGCTTTGAGCTTTCAAAGGTTTTCATTGTCAAGACTGCATCATTGGAAATTAAACTGCCCCAAATTTATGGCAGCAAAACTTTCAAACAATGTCTACAGTAATGTAGGAATACAGTACTCGCAGGATTCTTGCAAAATTTCCTCAAGTCTACATCCTGTTCCCACTGTGGTTGATTTTATTCTTGCTTCCTGAGAACTATGACTCCCAACATAGCCAACACAGAACGCTGCAGAGACGAGATATTTTCTTTATGGAGATACCGAGAAGCACGTTCGTATGATAAGACGGCTGAGGCATCCGAAGCTTCAGTAATGACACGTACTCAAGCTTCTACAGATGCTTTACGACAGTTGTGTGCGAGCGAACGCAACAGATATCCGACACAAAATGCACCATAATGTGCTCCAAAGGGCCAGTTCTTGCCCATGAAATTGGTTGTGAAAATACTCACGGGAGTAATATCGTTAGCTTTACTGATGTGAACTCGTACAGAAGATTTTTTTGAAAATTGTAGATGTAACCTCATGCATGATAATAAAGATCATCTGTCTCGATAAGAATGAAATGCGCTCTGACGTCTAACAGCTTCATGTTATTGATTTTTATATGCCTATGTAGATTCTTCTGATTCGCATAAAATCTGATTTGTGACAGAATTTGCAGAGTCCGCTGCAGTTTTTCTTTAAATCTGTAATTATCATACTTTCTTCTAAGTGTCTAGTCCCTGTTATTCAACATATAACAAATATTTAGCTCACTAGCAGATCGCCATGCGAGCATATTTCTTCGCTGCGTTAGACTTATTTTTATCACATGTTTTTGGTCTCACATAGAAGCCTCTTCTTTTATCTTCCCGACAAACAGCTTCCGAGCTGCTGCCATGGCTGAGTGAAAGGCCTTTGACAGCCTGCACAAAGGTTTAAAAGTCTTTGTACCTAGTGCCTCTTTAACTTATTTTCGATTTCAAGGAATCACTTTGTCCCTCTTTACCTCTTCTCTTTTGCTAAACTGTTATCTAAGATACTATTCGGTGGACTGATACCGCCTATCACAACACAGACATTTATGAATCTAGTTGTTCTACTATTTTCTGGTGTGAAATTCAAAGAAGACGGTTGAAAAATTTTCTATGTTCAAATTATTCACTTTTATACTCGTATGTCTCACACATCGCAGTTTCCACTCCTATAAAGTTTTCGTGCGGTACGTGCCTGTGTTATGAAACTATTGGCACATAGTATGTATTATGTTATGTGTGTGTGTGTGCTATGATATTACTGACACAAGGTATGTGGCATGGTGTGCAACATGGTATATGACATATTATGTCATCTACCATGTAGCCACCGTGGTCAAGTGGTCTGCGGCCTGTGTTAGGTATCAGGTCTCTGCTTCGGGCAGACAGACCGCGGGTTCGAAACCCGGCCATGAATACGAGCTGTTTCTCTTTTCGCGCCGTGAGCTCGCACTTATCGGTAAGCCCATGGACACAGCCCGGGATCGTCGCATGGAGCTCACCATCATCCTTACTCTAAGAATGTTAACCTTAAGAATTTGAAAAACCAATGTACTAATGTCTATGTACTGTGTACTTGATTGGAAATAAAGTTCTATGTTTGTTTGTTTGTTTATGTGACGTGGTATAGGCCCGTGTTATGTCAACAAGGAAGCGCTATATCATCATAACAATCGTGTTCTTAGAACTAGCTTTGCTGAACTAGTCATTATGGTTTCGAATTGCTGCTTCTAATTTTTCTGTATCTCTAGTGTCCAGCCTGAGCACCGAGGAGGCACTCTGTTGAGTACCATTAATAATGTAACTTCACTATTAATGAAGAAGATTATATAGAATAGGAAAAAAGCAGTTACAGTCTTTCACATCCCAGAGATGAGGTTTGGCACCAAATTTCGTTCATAATTATGTATTATTTATTACATAACAAGAAAAAAGTCTAAAACACTAAATTTTTATGCTCATATGGTGATGTACTCCAAATCTGTGGCATAGGTTCAGCAAGATCTTCCAATTTCTGAACATTGAATTAACAAGTACTAGGCTACGAGAGGCAACAAATAATAATGATATAATGATGATGGGAAATAAAGTACAACTGTAAGCAAGAGTCACAGATACCTAAAATAAGAGTAATTAATGACAGCAGATAGAAGCAAAAATGCACGTAATGAAAACGCTTGTTCTAGGTGTAATAATATTTAAATGGTGATCAAAATTGGCTGTTATTTTTGCCTCGTTCGTCGAAATGGTTCTTCGTCAGTGCATCGATGAAACCCAATTAAAAATAATGAGCATTCATTCTGCTTTCACCTTCTAAAAGCGAACAAAATACAAAAACATTACTTTTTTAAACAGGAAGTATTGAACGTAAAATCCACCATCAACTTGAACAGCAGCACGTGTACTTGTTCCTGAAATTATTAAATATTCGGACTTCAGGAAAATTCTGCCCAGATTTTTATTTGAAATAATAATTGAACGAACTATTACTGAAAAATCTTTATTGCTCAACAAAATAGTCACCATCATTAGATATATCCTTTGTCCATCTACTTGGGAACTTTTCAAGTCCTCTTTCAAAAAACTCTACATTTTTGGAAGAAATAAAGGAATTAAACTCCGTTTAAACCTCGTGAACATTTGTGAATCTTTTTCCGCTGATGAAATGCTCAAAAGAACGAAATAAGGGAAAACTTGATTTGGCAAGACCTGGCGAGTATAAGCAAAGGAAAAGTTTTACATTATGTTACTCGGATTTTGCCTATATACCTACTCTCATTACCTGGTGAAAGTGTCTTTGGAAGCTGACACCCTACCGATACCGAAACTGTCTTCTCACTACACTTACGACGAGCAACATAACTAATACAAGTTGTTTTACTTCCTTAAATTTCATACTACATACTGTAGGACTAATGTATATCCATAACCATAGAATAGAATAGAATGAGGCTATAGGAACGAACCTTCTGGCCCATTCTTGGGTCGGATAATTACTTCGATAATTATTCGGTTGTTTACCCAAGTCCCATGCCGTATTTCTAGCCGCTTCAACCATGTCGGCAGCGGGATTCGAACCCGGGTCTTTCCGCTCGCAAGCAGACTCGCTCACCAGTCGACCAAGCTGGTGATAGTCGACCAAGCTGGTGATAGTCGACCAAGCTGGTGATAGGTAATGTTGTTAATTTTCGCTAGGTTACATGGGCCAGCATGTTGTAAAGTGGTCAAATAAAAGTAGGTGTTTACTTTAAATATACTTTATTCAACGAGAACGAAGCAATCCATACATTGCGTGTGGAAGGTAGGCACAGACTTCTTGTGTAGATCCAAATCTTCTAAAATATACGATAATTTAATAAAATCATCAGGACGTCCGCTGGGTGCTAGTTAAAACTGATGGACTATATTGCTTCCTAAAAATTTTACATGAATTCGATCAGATAGCGATAGCTTTTAAAGATTCGCACGTCTATCCTTTATCGTTAACATAACCTAACTATTTCATTTCAGTGTTGAATGAACCAGCCTTTCAACACCTCAAGTTTCTAAACTCTGATTACAAATGTCAAAGGAGAGTTTTTAGCTCTGTATCCGATAATTTAATGCAAATACACATTGACTAAATTAGGAATCAACAATTTTTTAACGATTTTTTCTGGAGCACAGTTTACTTCGAACAAAATTAGTAATGCCTGTTGTGAATTTCCACGAGTAGAACCGTTTTCCAAGTGAAATAACAAATCGATTTATAAAATTAACAAAAAAACAAACTTCTACGGGCTCACAAATTTTGCCGACAATTCTTGGTCTTGTTTTCAGGCATTGTAGTAAAACTACATTGAAGGAGCGAATGAGAATAGAGTTTCTATACGGGTTCAGTGTGCTGTTTTCGTAGCGAGAAAAGTCTGCACACCATTCCTGTATTCTTCTCACGACTTACAACAATGGTCGCCCAAGAATTTGGGCTGCTCAATGCTCATGAAAATTATTCCAAACACAATGAGCTGGTAACAGAACACCGCTATGACGTTCTTGTGGATAGGACTTTTCTTCAGCAGCATAAGACGGAAAGATTGAATTTTTCAACTTGCGAAGTACTGAAATGTGAGTAGTTTGTGAGGGAATTTAACAAATTCAAGCTCAATTTAAATACAATACGAGCTATGATGATTTTTGAGCCCTTAGGGTAGAAGATTTGAGTCACAAAATAACTGTGCAATGCTTAGTACTAAACAATTACTAGTTATTGTTAATTAAAGTTAGACTACATTTGTATGTTAATGAATTATTGCATGTGTCTATGCAACACATTCTACCATGCAATCACTCACCCCAAATGATAATAACGCCTCTTAATATTATAATTTTCAGTTCTTATTGAGCACTATTATCAGTTTTTAAATTTTTATACATAAACCTTTCATAAACATACTCTAGATTTGAAACTACCTACAGATATTACCGCCAAATGTGTGATAGTATTCAATTCTATTGAAAGGAAACGCTGTAGTAGAAGTATCAAGTAATCAAACGATTTTGTTGCTCCACGACCAAGAAGCTAGGCAATTTTTTTTCAAGGAAACTCCCATTTTATTGAGTTTTTCATCATATTAGGAGGGGCTTGGCTTCAAGGTCTGCCCTCGTTTTACTCGAAGTCCCGAAAAAGTCTTCAACATCGACAAAAAATACATTCTAGCCAAGCGTTTAACATAGACGTAGGCAAATAACCATATTGTATTGAGTTTTTTTTTAAATTCTCGCTTTGAATGCAGTTAACTTGTAGACTTAACTGTTAGATATAATGCTTCCGCACCTTTCAATCTACCTGACTGCCTTTGCTGCAGCTCCACATAGACGATCATTCAGGGCTTGAATGCCCATCAATTGAGGCTAAGGTAGAGTCAGGCATTATGTTAGAGTAAGAGGGTCGTAGAGTAGAGAGACTTAATGTGCCTTATTGTTGCTCCTCTAGTTGTGCTCTACAAGAAATATATTAAAACAACTGTAATTCTATTACGAAATAAGTTCATGTACTGTAACAAATCAAATTGAGCACTCAAATCATATAATTATGCTTTCGATCACTCACAGTGTAGACGTCGGTATTTTATAGTCCTCTAGCGCAGCGTAGTCCACAATGCACTAGAAGACTGAGGAAAATAATATTTCCCGAGCTGAACTGGGAAGTAATTCAAAACCGTGTGTTAATGGCGAGTCAGATGCTAAGATGTGATGAAGATCAAGGATTAAGTATCAAATAACATTCTTTAGGGCATGGCAGTAATTAAATAAAAGAAGAGCGTCAGTAAGATACTATAAGACGATGTGCTTCTGAATGATGGTAGAAAGAGTTAAATATGTGAATGCTTTGTTAACAAGCCTTACAAGCTCGATGGCATACGATGTATCAGTTCTCAAAATGATTAAACAACTAAATAATTTTCTAGGAATGAATAAGATACGTGCAGAGACGTCATAAAGTTTATTCTTGTAGAAAGATTGTGAAGTTGCAGCTTGAAGCGCTGCAATGTTGTGTAGGTATAAATTGAACACGTAATCCATCTGAGAGAAAATAGCTGAACATCATGTCCAATTATAAAGAAGCGTGTTAGTGCAGCATCATATTTCCAGGAAGGCATGCAGTTAAAATTAACATACGACAGGATAGAAACAATCATGAGCAGTTTTTAACCCAAAAATATACCATCATATACTTATACTTCGTGAGCGAACAAAGTTCATCGTTCTGCAGACACTGAGATTTACTGATATTGCTGTTTCTAGACTCAAAATCAGTGCTATAAAAAATGTTATTTCATTTAGATTTTTAAACCTTTGATTTGTCAAGTAGATTGTCAAACGATAAGTATCATATGAACAGAAGAGGCCACATTTCAGAATTAAAACATATCGTTTACGATTATACAGGGTGTCTCAAAAAAATGTAAATGTAACGCACCCTTGGTGTGCGTTATCAGCGTAGTCTGGACAATAATGGTCATCAATTCGAACATTCGCGAACATGAATCTTTAATCACATTTGTCTCCTGTATTCGAAGCTATTCTATTTCACTGTATGTTTATAAATAAAGGATCTCGTCATTCGAAGTGTGAATACATTTTTTTGAGACACCCTGTAGTTATAGATTACTAGTGTACCCAGCCGTCAAAAATGACGGCAGGGATTCCGTAATAATACTTCACTGGTGCACGCCAATGAACAACAATTACCACAGTTTCAACTCTTTTCACTTCCAAGTCTTCTTGCGACATGGTGGCTCTTCTTTCCGCAAATCTTTCCCTTTTTAATCTTTTCATTTCTTCTATTTCTTCCTCTGACATCGCAGCGCATGCTTCAGCTTTTCTTGCATTATCCATTTTTCTTCTCTCTTTACCGCTTTCTTTCGACGAAGTTTGCCTCTTTAGACGCTTTATTTCACGATCATTTCCCATCCTTACTTCACGTTCTTGGTGAGTTTTTTGAGAGATAGCTCTTCTCTTGAGTTTAGCATCCATAACTCGAACATTGGCCGTGTCACTGGTACTTTGCCAAGATCTTTGGCTTCTTTTCCTCTCGCGTGCTAGTCTGCGTTTCCTTCCATTGTTCTTCCATTGTTCTAATGAATTTTCAAATTCAATTTGTATCCAAAAACATACATGTAAGTTATACTCATATCCCCGTTCTATGATATTTAGGCCATTCAGGCGCACCTTGCCGTTCAGAAAAGTTATATTCTGTTTATTATTTTGGACTGCTGCAGGTAATTGATGACTTCTTGATGAAGAAAGCCTTTTTCCAGCGAATTGCTGAGGCAGAAGAGCAAACGGAGCTCCTGACACTTACTGACAAAAAATATGCGAAATAGCTTATGTACGACAAGATCAAAAACTCAATCACAGATACAGCAATTCATGTACCTCGCTCAAAAGAGGGATATTATCAAATTAAACAGTACTGAGCTACTTTTCAAAGCGAAGCGTTATTTTTAGAGACCCACTGTGTGTCCGTTGGATGAGGCAGTCGATGTGAAGCTGATGGTCCAATAAAATAGTTTGAAGTAGAAACATGCAACCATTAAGTAGGAGAATTAAGATTGTCTGTGTGCCTCCTTTTAAACGAATGTTGCCCCCATCTTGCAAGGGAACGAAAAATCGCAATGACCCAGCACTGGGTTGAGTATCGTGACTACCTGCAGTGACCCAACCAGAGGCCTCTACTCTTAATATTTGGTCTCTACTCCGCGCTAAGTTTCAACTACTACGAAGAAATTCAGCTGAAAAAATATGTGAAATAGCTTATGTACGATAGGATCAAAAACTTTGCTGTAGTATTTCGACTTTTGAGTATATATTCCAGAAACTATATTTGCCATCGTAATTTAGGGATGAAATTTCATGGTATCTCATCTTGTTATTCAGCAGACGAATTTTCTACTATTTAAATCCTTAAGAGCGTAACAGAGAAGCGGACCAAGCAAGCAAGTAAGCAAGCAATAAACAACAAACTGTGTATTATTTTATAATGGGATGACTACATATCCTTCAGAATTTTCTTTTCATTGACCTCTCAGACTTTCCCTATTGGTTGAGAAAATGTTGTTTCATTTAACAGTGGGTTTTCACTGGCAAATACATTGGTACTAGAAATGCAAAAAAACTTGTTCAACTACTACTGTATAATATCATCACAATTAGAATATAATTTTACGTACATGAGTTCATATACTACGTACCGCAAGTTTACAGTCAACTACAAGAATCTTCTTTACAAACGTACAGATTTGTTCGCAATTTTCAAGACAAAAACAGAACGAGAAAAAATGCACCTGGGTTCCCTTCTTAACCTGAATGTGTCTCGATTACGAATGAATTGTTGTCGAGTTCCTGAGTGATAAGAAACATTCCTTTGCGATGCTGCAAGTGTGAGTCCCAGTTTGGCAGTTGCTTTCTTCCAAATAAAGGCTAGATTCCGTGATAGAAAAGCTAGCTCAAAAATTAAGCGACTCTCTACGGCTGCCAATAAAACCAGATGCTCTCGTGAGGTCTGAGAGACGAGGCTCTTCTCTGTGCAAATGTGGGCATCGACTACGCGGTCGTTGCCTCGCAAATTTATCCACGCCGTAGTGAAGATAAAATACGGATACGAGGTCCGGTCGAGCTCTGCATCTTGTGGTTAAATGCTTTTCATCGGGATTTAGAGTGGATAAATATTCTCTGACTTCAACGAATATTACATCATTATGTTCGTGTGTATGTAATTCATTTTGAACTTCATGTAGAGGTGGCGTTTTCCATCAATGAGGTACTTCCAATCAAATCATAGTTGTGTGCGTTACGCTTAAGCAGTTCAACGTTCTTTCCAAACAGATACTAAACAAGCTTTTTGGGGTATTATTTGATGAGGAATCATGCACGTGAGTATCTTAGAGATTATAAAGCCCAGTTTAGTAATTGCAGTGTAAAACAAGTGTTTGAAATTCAATAGAGATGAAAGATCAACAGCTTCTGTGCATATTGCTAGATTTTGAGAGTTGATTTGAAGAGCACTTAGAGATTACGGTAACGTGCTCAAATTTAATCAAGCGCTTCAAAAATTTCTGTTACCTTGGGAGAATAGAGTTGAAATAGAAATTAAATTTGATTTCCCCTGAGAAGAGTTTTGTACACCAGTGCTCATCAGGGGAAGCTTTAATAATTTTCCTAACGATGTTTTTAAAGTGTCTTGCAGGATTCAGTTAAGAAAGGGAAGAACTGTCAGTTGGATTATTTCAAGTATAATTCAAGTACAATCTTTCAAAATTTTAATTTTGCAAACAAGACTTCAAGAACATCTTCTGCCAACACCTCATTTGGATCACTTTCTGTTCAAACTAGTTATCCACTTCATTCAGTATAATCAATATGTTAATAGAGCTAAAATTTTTGAGTTCGACTTGCTCAAGCATTTTTAAGGTCACCTAATTGAAAAATACACGAGTTTGACTAAAAAATCCAACCAAGTTCCGAAAAATTATGAGAAGTTAATCATAAACTTTTTACCATCTAAGCCGTTGTTAAAGACGCAAAATAATCATTTTAAGTTATGATATTGTGATTTAAGTAAGGTAATGCTGATACTAAATCAGCAGAAAGTAACATTGCTGTAATTGATGAGATACATGAATTTCTCCCAAGCTTGTCATTTCATTGAAGGATTTTGCAGTTAGTTTCAAGGTACAATACGTATATAGGTATGAGGTCCAGAAAGTTCAGAGCAATTGTTTCACTTGTATTTACGTATAAGTATTTTTGTCACAGGTGACATGGTCTGGTTGTCCCGTCGGCTTTACTTTCAGGTAATTATTTCAGCCATCGAAGAATGTCGAAAAAATGGAAATCCGTCTTACAAGTAGCTAACCCTTATTTATGATCACGATCAAGTTTATATGACCAGTAGTTTCCTTTTCTGTACTTGGTGAGTTTCTCTTTTATCAGGAACGAAACGCCTGCAAGAACACGATGAACATTTGTGAAGTGATCGAGAAGGTGTAAGCTGAGAACCAACGGTCCGAAGGCAGTTTTTGCAAAATTCAAACGCGAGAATTGCAGCTTCAAATATTCAAAATGCTCTAAATGGCGAGTACAGCTGGAAAACTACTTTCTGTATACAGCTATTGAGGCTAGCCTAAAAAAAGTGACGATGATATTCAAGGCAATATTCAAACCAGAAGCTGCGCTGATACTAGTAACCATTCCCCACCCACTTAAGACACTAGCCACATCAGATCCTTACCAGAGGCCAATGTTGACGCCATCGACTTGAGATTACACTTGAGTAGAAGCCTACGCCGACCCAACACATCCCCCCAATACCATCTGAAGTGATTGTCAAGAATCATGATCTAGAAATACTCCTCGAACTAACAGATAAAAACAAGCCTAATAAGAAACTAGTTTAGTATTTCAAGTCAAGTTCTATTTCAAGTTCTGAACAAGCATGAACGAACTTTTTCAGCTGCTCTGCAAATGATCTGCAGTCAATATAAATGTGAACGAGTTCAACCTTGATACTAGAAGACATCAAGTAGTGTCTATCCAAATGCATTTTAAAATGAACACCGCTACAAATTTAACTGAAGTACTCAGTACCTTAAAATCTAAAAACATGAAAATTGTTTTACAAACATGGACGTTAAGGTGGACATGAAAAAGGCGTTTTTAGAGTTCTAGTAATTCATTCCTTATAATTAGTACACAAAAAAGCTATTCATGGAGTGGTAACTTTAGTCATTTGATACCTTTTCAAATAAATTTTCTCGTCAGCGAGATCAAAAAGTTATTGCCGACCACAATATTTCCGTATTGTACTTTGCACTCTCCTAAAACCAAAAATTGTAGAACTAATTGTTTGAATAAACTACACTCAAAAGACATGAGAGCAGCTTGAACTAGCCCCAAATTCTGCAATAATATTTGGAGCCTTTGAAACCGTTTTCCTTTTCGTTCAGTAAGTGTACTCCAAAGTAAAACACACAACCGTTACCTCCGTTGCAGGCGAATTTGTCAGAACATCACAGCCCTAGGCCGAACTCAAAGTTTTTTCCGTGTTTTAATTTGGCTGTGCAGGTTTGGTGGGGATTAGCTGATCAGATTTATGCAGTTTCCGGATCACGTGGCTCGTGTGAGACCCTCGTTATAATTGAATTCATTTGAAGGAGCCAATGGTTGGACCTGATCAATAATGGACCACATCTGTACGTGAGGCCGATATCGGACGAGACTTGGTTCGGTGCAGCTCGTAACGGAGATGATGCTATGAGCTGGAAAATGTTGAAATTGTACGTGAATGCATGAGGTTCCTATAACTGCAAAAAGCGGAAAATATGCACATAGATTCTATGATACATATACATATGTGCAATTTTCCTCCAATGGTTAGAAGCCTTTGACGTTTTTGTTTTAGAAGAGTGAAACTCGACTTATAAATCTATGAAACGATTCTTTGGAAGTCTGAGTCAAGTCTCCAGTTAAGTATTTAAGCAAAAGATCTTGCTTAGTTTGTCCGTACTAACAATTTATTACAAAATAACTTCCTCTTCTCACAGAAAGTTTCAAAGTCACTCCATTTCACAATTTTTTACGTCGACAAATGTATTTGAATGCACAAATATGACGATTTTCTGGAAAAAATATTTAGCACGTTCATTTTTACAGGGTTAAGAATAATTTTGTTCGAACTTTCAAATACTTTTTCAAAAGCTCAAATTACTTCATAAAAGTTCCGTTTTAAATTTGTTTAAAACATTAGAATTATATTCCTTCAAAGGCATCTATCATTTTTCATTTCAAGAACAGTGTATTGGTCTAAAAAAACGTTAAGATTTCAGTAAAGAAGAAAACTTTGTTTCAAGTTTCACTTTTACTTGAACGAAACTGAGTCTAGAGGTTTAAAGTAGGTTGAATACAATTCATTACTTTTTCTGTGAGATACTCTGTGCAAGAATAACAGTTTTACTTCTTGAGATAAAAACTCAGCATAACTTTAGATGTGAGGAAGGACGCAATGATGTGTTGTGGGTCAGTATAAGTGTAGTACATGTCTTAACTATAAAGAAAATACCAGCCCCCTGTCCTCAGCTCTTTGTCCTCCACGTCATCAACTGAAGCCCACCAACAAATATAGCAAGTCCCTGCGTATTTGTGAGGGAAATTATTGTCAGAGTATCTAGTGTGTTCGTATTCAGCGTAGCGTGCCACCTTATTTGCAGAGTCTAAGGCCTTCAAGTATCCAGTTTCTCAGAACCTTAACTGGCCGAGACAGAAAGCCATTTTTAAGACTAGTTTCACGTTGCAGCTCGAGGAAGCGATCGATTGGTTGCCTTAGGAAGTATTTGTTCTTTTCGCTGTCATCAATCTTGAACGGTCATTACACACAGCTAAATCGCTAACAAAAGATAACGCAATAGATGTCTGTAAATGTATAAAACTTGATTTTCTACTAAGTGCTGTTTCTTATCAGGCTTCAAAAGAATTAGACAGAGGGGTGTATGTGAAGTCGTAAAGTATCTTGTTTGAAATATTACACGATAATTGTTCCTTTGATGTAGAAGTTTCATTTGCTGATAAACAGTCTTATAGACATGTACTGCAAGATTTTTGTTTGTTTTTTAGGTTTTTACCTGCAATGACTACTCACAGAACTTTTCTGTTGAACCTTAGCTCAGTTAAATGTTCTACAAAGGGTCTCAGAAAAAGTGTAATTTAAAGAACACTTATATCCCGAAAATGTTAATCATTAACTATAATTAAAAAATTATGTGCACTTGATCCACGTGCGTACATAAATAATGCCAGCATATAGTGACCTCATCATTTATTGACGCTTGTTGAAGAAACACAAATAAATATCGCGAAGGGGTTTTACTGATATAAAATTCAAATGTGGAATAATTTTTAACACAGATTACAAAGCATTGGAAACATAGACAACAAGATTTGGTAGCACAGGTTCGATATTAATTTTGTGTTATTGTTTATTTTGTTTGGAGTAGGAAGAAGCGAGCCTAGTGTTTTCTTGTTCCATTCAGCATACTGTCCATTGCCTGTACTCAGCCTATTTAACATAAATCCTCTTGAGAAACTGTTAAGTAATGCCTTGAAAAAGCCTGGCTATGACGTGGCAACTACAACTTAGTTCCTTAAAAGCGACGTACTGTAAATGGCCGAAAAATAGTTTTGTTAAACAGTAATTTAGCTCAGGATGAAAAGAAATAGGTAGAAAAGCAATCAAATTTAGTTATAAAAACAGATTTCTGTCATAATAAGTAATAATATTTGATTCTATTCACTTATTTAACTTATGGTGATAAACATATTTTAACTATTTCTTTGAATTATTTGGTCTCAATGAATCGCTATATTGTTGGCAGCTTACACTAGAATGATAATCTATATGTGGGAAGCTTTGATTAGCATATACTAAGGGTGTACATATTGCTGATGATTCCTGCTCAGTATAGAAACTGAAAAATCTTAATTGATATAAATATCTTCTTTTCATTAAGGCATAAACTCGGATTCTGTCTGCAGCGACGACTGTACATAGAGATGGCCCATATTTTTGTTGTGTAGTTGGATTTTTAGGCAAAGTGTAATCTTCGTTGAAATTTACGCTAGGGAAGATTTCGAAAGATGTATCCTTTCGTCTTAAAATAGATTATTTCAATTACCTACCGGCAGCAGTAAACTTTTTTTCTCACTGATCACTTAAACCGTTTTGAAAATCCTGAATTGAGTTTGCAATTCACTGCTACGAAAAAGTGACAGCTCTTCTCGAATAGTCTTCCAGTAGAAATGAGCAAAATACAACTGAGGGCGAGATGCTAACATTTCTTTGGCGTTGGCTCAAGAACACAAATTTTCAAACTTTCCATATTCCCAACAGTAAATTTTTTAATCAAACATGGTTAAAAGTCTTGGCAAACTTCACACCCAAAATTTTTCTGCTAAAAGCTAGCTGAAATATTTCTGTTTCAAACAAATATTCCTGACACAGATGCCACAAGAAAAATATTAGATCAACGCGAACAAGGAACAAATGCCAAAATACAACACAGTAATTTTTTGACAGGACTGGCTATGAGTCAGTCCAGACATAGTGCGCTATGGAAGAATAGAAATTACAACAAAATATAAAAAATCGTGCACATTTTAGAAGAGTAATTTTGCGAGACTATTTTAGAACTTTATAGATTTCACATTGCGTTGGCTGGCCTAAGGTTATGACTGATATACTGTAAACTCCTTGCTTTACTTCAAGAAATAGACATCCGTTACACACATCTGCATATTAATGTTTTATTTATTTTATTCAGGATTTATGCTGACATCATGTGTGTATAAGAGAACAAATTATTTGGGGTAATCAATGTTGAAATATGCTAACCTAATAAACATTTCAAAACAAAAAATTTAGAAGAAGTCAGTTGAAAAATAAGATTCAGAGGGCTCACAATCTCGCTTAGAATACTATTTCACTTGGTAGTGAAGTCATAGTTTGAAAAATATCATTCAGAGCTGAAGGCAAGGGTCAAGTGTGATTGATGTGTAAAGGTAGGAATGCACTACCAATAGAATAGTGGTATAAAATCTCCAGTTTTCTTCAGCGGTTTGCATTTGCACAATCCTATACCAGACTCTTTTTAAATCTCCCTTGTCGCTTGGTCTACGATGATGATCTAAGGTTTTTTTAAGAAGTTTTAAGTTAAGTCAGTTTTTTTGCCCCGTAATATCTAGATTTTGCGCCTGCACCATCTAAGTTCTTCGTCTGTCGTACTGTAGTAACTTTGTGCGTATGGGAGCAAGTTGCAAGGATTTCTATGGTATGACTATAGATTATTAAGAGAGTTCATTCGAAGCTGCAACTTATTTTCGTTCATGCAGAGCTGAACTTCTGCTAGACTTGGATGCGCTCGTCATCTCCGAGGCTTTGCCAAAACGGGTTCATCCACATTATTTAATTAAAACTTCCTACACATTACACGGAGCGACGGTCAGCGAAGGCAAAATGGAAGCTTGCCGTAAGTTTTAATTGATCATGGACGCAACTTTTTTGCTAGATATTGCAATGTGATAAAATGTTCACTAATTTTTTTACAGCAGCCTTTCAGACTCCCCGAAAGTAAATGAATAACACAAATTAGTATCAAATGTACCAGTTTTGAATAAAAATGTACTGAATAAGAAAATACGAGGGGGCTTCAGAAAGTATAATTAGCTTACTAAAAACATTAATAACAGAAGGATTTAAAATATATACTTTTTTCTTAATGAAATCTCCATTTTGAAACAGCTAAAGTGGGCTTCATTTCTTGTTGATTTACTGTTATGATTTAAAAATCTAACCCTAAGGAATGATGAAACAAAAAAAATACCAATACATGGAATAATGACTGGTACATTTGGCTGAAGAATACTGAATACTTTTAGCATCATCTTAGTGAAAAATGACATTATGAAACTAGTTTGGATACCAGTTTATCTAGTTTATTGTATCCTAAATAATTATACGTCGCACTGTGGAAAATCATCCTTGATGTCTATAACATCTTTTCAGCAAAGATTACTTAAGTGTAAAAAATTTGTTATCAATATACTTCATTTTGTTTCTTTGTTTATATCTCCAGCCCTTTGTGCGAACACAATTGCTCAAAAACTTGAAAACAAGTTTAAACAAGTAAAACAATTAGAAACAAGTTTGCCTTATGAACTCTGTAAACAACTCATGAATAAATCAATTGAAAGTTAAGAGAACGAGTCACTGTAGTTTTGGTAGTTACTTTGCGCTGAGTAAATTTCTCGTGGTTTATTTTTGGCAATATTGCTGATAATAATATCATAGCTCACCGCTGTACTCATTACCAAAGGGTCTTTCGTGGCTCTCAGTATGTTTCTTGGATCAAGCGATCAATCGAATAAAAAATACTGTATTTTCCGAGGTGGAGGGGCCACAGACTAGACTTAAAAATTGCTGGAAAGAGGCCACAATTCCATGACAAAGAAAGTTCAGGTAGGAAATCGAAATGATTACTTATCAAGTATTAGGTCCAATGTAATAAGTCAATTAATTTAAGTAGACTAATCAAGAAACGAAAAATATTTATGATATTAGCTGAGAAAAACTATAAAAGCAAAAGTCACGTTTTGGCTACGGGCGGAAGGCAGTTTTGACTGTCATATAGGTCTTAAAATCTTAAACAGTATAATAATTTGCCATATGTTCAGAATAGATGAAGTTTGGGAGGTTTACTAAATTTATAAAATTTTCACATTTTTTATAATTTATTATAGATTGTTCAGGAGTACCTAACTGACAAGATGACAAACACTATCTTGATTGCTGTTTACTTAACTGCTGATGAGATGTTTTGAAATGCACTTTTAGTTAATTTATTTGGGATGGGAAGCAATTAAATCGCACAATTTAATGAAGCTGCGAGGCCAGAGAACTTAGTATGAATAAATTAATATTTTGAAAAGTGCACTCGTCAATTCACACTGTCAGATCCTCATAAATAATGTAAATGAATAACAGAAATAAACCATGCGTAAATATCAGAGAATTTCGTATAGTTCCTAGCATCTTTTGATATGCTGTAAATTTTCTGTATTATCAGAGCCTGTGAATCCCTCATACAAAGTTGAAATAAGGGTAAATGGAATGTGTAATATATTTCACAAATAAAGTTATTGACTGGCTTCTTCAACTACTTGAGCTGCTTTAAAGAGCTCTTACGAAACTTTTTTACGGAGACAGTTGCTAAAATACATGACCATGTTAAACGTCATAATTATAGTTGCTACAATTTAAAATTCAAGAAGCAAAAAAAAATACAACATTGTGGATTCATATATAGATCCCTACACACGGAATGCCACTTGAGAAAAGCATGTTGAGGCTCAGTAATAATTTAGAGTGTATTATGATAGTTCTAATCAAACACTTAAGGCATCTCTACAGCCAACTGCCTAGAGTTCTTATGTCTCTCGCGTACAGTCTATTTTTCAGGCAATATCTGCAATTTTCACACGAGATCGTTCTGCTCGAGATCCTGTAGCAAATTTTGTGGCATCAGCTTCTTGGAAGAGTTACGAGCCTCTGCTTCATTTCCTCAGTTTAGAAACATTCAGCGATCGGGACCCGAAAACAGAGGAAATTAACTCATTCATAAATAAAAGGATAATTGCGTATGCATTTCAGTCCTAAAGGCCGGAAACGAAAGTTTGACAGATATTTAGAACAGGTTACTGAGGAAGATGGTTTAACATGACCAAGATGCACCATGTAAGTAACTTTTTGTGAAGCCAAATTCTAACAAATTGAACGAGGTTTATATATCACTTTTGCAGGGGTTTTCAAGAACTTGGTCTATATAGCAATTAATATTTAATTAGAAGTATTTATTCAAGAATCCATTGTAAGAATACTACATATGTAGAGTAAAATATTATATGCTGATATGATATGTACACATATTACATCATGAACGCCAAGCAAAACTCTAACAGAAGTCCATAAAGAAAAGTTATAAAACATAAATCTCAGATTCGAAAGTAAGAATTAGAAGAATATGAATCTGAAGCTTTAAACTACTCACTACTATGTTTATCATACCAGTGAGAGGGTTCTAAACCTCTAATAAGTATATTTACCTAGAACGATAACGTGAGACATATTAATAATATTACTTATTAATATGTTAATTACTGTTTGCATTTAAATCTAGTCAATTATAGGCGCTCAAGTTAAAATTTTTCGAATACCTTACATTATAGAGTTATTTATTTCTTTTTCTTAAGATAGAAGTTCAAAAATTCATTCGAGTTTTTCAGCAAGTATTTCAGTAATATTATTCTTGTCAAAATGGCTTTTTACTGGTTTTATAAAATTGATTCATCATCAGAAATAATGAAATGAAGTTTCATCACAATAAAGCATGAATGAAATCTTTTCATTATTATTTTAGCGCTACATGTTGTGTTGAAAAAACGCATATTAATTCATACATATACATGATTAGAATAGAAATGTGTTATCAACAAAATGATAACAATTTTCATTGTGCATTCATTTTTAATCGTTAATATACACTTTTAATGCTGCCTAATTTTATTAACAATTAAGGGTACTGATCATAACGTATTTTTAATTCATTTTGAAGCCAGAACTTATGAATAAAAATAACGGACAACGAGTATTTACTTCAAACATAACGCATTGGAGTTAGAGTTACCAATCTACAATAACTTGTATCATGTCCCAGTAATACTCTGCAACATCGTTCAGTAAATTTTGCTTTTGCTTGACGCAAAGAAATATTCTCAGCAACGGGCATAAAATGCTCAGCTAATCCCATAAAGGCCCGAGACGCCGCAACGGAGCCTCAGAATGACAGCCATAAAAATGCAAATGACGACCAAGAACATATTCTGCGCGGCCCAAAGACGCTTACGGGGCGTCAACAAAGCTTTTAAGGAACACGTTTGAAGTCGGCAGGCGGTTAAACGTCGTGCGAAAGGCCGATTTAAGATTTCTTTAGAACATGAAGAGAAGTACCTTAAGATAGGTCAAATAGAACTGCTTGATATTGAAACGTAATTCTCAATAAGAAGGAATCATTGGGTCTATTCGTAGAGTTATTTTTTAAGTTTATGATGTAATATGTTTATTACTCCGCAAGAACTGACTTCTCTGAGTGAATGGTGAAGAAGTGATGAGAACAAAAAAATTATCAAGTTTTCAAATCTTCAGGAAAAATATGTTCGATTACTAGGAACATCCAATAGAGGGTACTGAGGAAAAATTCAGACAGTTGCATCGAATTATTCGAGTATCAAAGAACACATAAGGAACATCTTAATAAAGTAGTATATATTAGCTAAAAAGGTGATGACCAGGAGACACTGAACCATTAAACAGAATAATTTCTGGCCTCTGTTCATAATCAATTAAAATTCTGCGAAGAAATCATAATAAGACTTGAACTTTAACGTGCCGCAGAAATTAAACTGATAAATTAGGGCGTGGAAAACACAAGTGCAAAATTTACTGAGGATGAGCACTCAGCTTATCATCAGACTCAGGCTGTGCAAAAATTCTCACATTTGAATGTAATGATTGAAAGAATATGAATCTGGAATTTCAAATTTTTCACTATTAGGATTTTCGAAATTTCATCTGAAATAGAGGATCATTATCAAATAATTTAGTTGTTATGCTTAAGACAGAGATTTTTCTATTTGATGAAAATAATTTTGAGTAACTTATCAGTTTTGTATCAGTAGAAGTTGATCTGCATCCATTGCAACAGAATTGGTACAGAACTCTGCCAGTAATGATATAATCGTGGAAAATCTTAGATAATCCCGCCATTAACATGTAGTCTGACTTATTTGCAGCTCTCTCTAAAATTTAGGATGATCAAATGCGAAATCATTTAGCAACAGATTGAGACTTAAGCTTTCACTTTTAATTTCATTCGCGATCTGGAGCTATAATTGTTTGCTTTAGTAGAGCTGAATTGACATCCATGAATAAGGCGCCGGACCAGCAATTTTTTCGTAAAAGAGAAATGAAAAATGCATTCAAAATTTAAATAGTCAGGAAGAGGAAGGTTCATCGTAGAATCTCAACATTAAAATTGCAATTTTTTAGGCTTAAAAATTATTAAAATGATAATGACGGTGAATTCAAAAAATAATCAAAATTCGTAGTGTAAAACTAACCACTTTACTTCTTTCAAACTGGAGGGCAAATAATAGAGTGAAGAACAATTTTTCTTTTGCAGATCTTTCGAGTGCTGACGAAGTATTGTATCTCACAGTATCATCACACAGTTGTGATGTAACACAGTTTCTATATCACAGTTTACAATACATAAGAAACATTCAATGGTAAAACGCATTTAATGCTGCAAACTAAGAGCCGACCAGTTTCAGAATGTCTATATTGGCTGAGTTGCTCGTGTGGTAGTGTCATCTTACATCACAGGGTGCCAAGATTAACAACACACATTCGTTTTGCTCTCCAATAATACAACGCTAGCCCCCTTCCCGCTCAAAAAAAAATTCAAGCCGCCCGAGAGCTGTTTAGATGCAGGTCAGCAGACTGTGTCGCTGGTAGTGCAGAACTTGGAAAGTATGTTCCATTTTTCCGTTTTAATTTTCTCTGATATAGGAAAAGCTGAGAAGTCGAGACAATATTTCATGTTCATTTATATTAAAAAAGATAATATACATACGTTCGTAGATACAGGAAAAGATCTGTTTATAATATAGACATGGTCCATATTATTTGTCGAAGCAAATATTTTTTCATACCAGGAGGTTATTGAAACCTAATTCAGTACTCTCAGTATTCTAAAAATATGCGTTATCTAAAGCAGGAATGTAAATAAAATATATTCATAGAAGCTTTGTCAAGTCGTTTGATGCCATCCCAATTTCTACAGAAACTACGCAAAAATGGAAATCGAATTGAACGACATGCTGTTACACTGATATAAAGTGAAATGTAAATTACACACAAAGCATATCGCTGACGAGTTTCTCCAGGACAATTTTCAGCTGACGTATACGTAAATTCCTACTAAATCTTAAAATCTGAGAAAATTAACGACTTGCCCAAATTTATAATCTGAGGAAATCAGCGACTTGTTTAAATTCAACTCCCTAATGTTACTGTATGTGGAAGTTACGCTACACGAAGACGCTCTAACATAAATAGTGAATCTGTATGAGACAAAATAGTCCTAACAAAAATTCTCAGAAATTGAATCTCTGCAGAAGTCATTTGATCAATCCACCAACGTTTTCTGTTAGATTGAATAAGTAGGAAAAAATGAGCAAACGTATGTAGAAACTATATTCCCGTGCGCGGAAAAATTCTGTGTTTCTTAACATAATTCGTTTTTCTATTTGCCAGTCGTCATCACCTTCCGAAAAAGTTTTCATGTTGGAGAGGAAGAAGGTTAGTAGCAAAAAAGACACGTATTTTACAGTAATCTAGTTCATATACTATGCAATGCTTAATATATATATATATATATATATATATATATATATATATATATATATATATGTATACCTTTCAAATTAGAAGTTAATACTTAGCCTAAGATGACCATTTTATATTAGCTCCTTGGTAAACAATTATCTGAAACTAGTGTACCCGTGCCATCAAAAATGATGGCAAATACTCTTGGAAAGATATTAAATAAAGTTACATATAAAAATGCAATGCAATATATTTAGTTTTATATACATATTTACAGAGGACAAACGTTTTAATTGAGTATTTCTTTAACGACAACATTCCTAGTGAAACACAAATCATCTGCTAAATTTCCTTGAACATCAGTTTCTTTAATTGCTATTTTAATGTTATTCCTATTTCTTCTCGCTCTTCTTTTTCTCTCTCGATTCAATTTTTTTTTCGTTCGAGTGGAGTTTCCATGCTTAAGCTTCTTTCAAATGGAACTTATTTTTCTTGTGACCGTAATAAACACTTAGAATACAGTATTTTTGAGCCGCAGTAGAAGTAGTATAGCCATTCGTGTCATATCCTAGATACAGAAATTCAGCATTACTGAAAGCAACTGCGAGCTTGTGTATGTATATTGTAATATGCAATACCCCGCCGAACTCCTTATCCACGATACGGACTCGAGTATATAAGGCTCTGGATCTCTCTAGTGTTTTCAAAGTGACTTATTATAGTGCACTTTTACAGCGAAAATGAGTGTATTAATTTACCAGTGAACTGAAACCAAGACCGCCGGTGCTAATTTTTTCTTATCTATTCCTAAGAACGTGACACGAAACATAAAAATACATATATAAATAAATATATAAATACACGGTGGTCATTCTTAGTACTAGATTAATTTAAAAAAATGTATTCATCGGTATCAATGATACCGATATCAAAGTCCCAAAATCAATAAATCAAAACGAAAAACTGTTATAAGCCTTAACATCTAAAAATCTGCCTTGCATTGTTTTTGACTTTCATAATTAAATTAGTATAACTAAGTCCTCACCTCCAGTGTGTTGTTGAAAGGATTAATGTAGAGCAGGTAAGCATCGTATACTTTGACATAAAACATTTTTCTGTCTGGTAAAAAAACTTATGAAATTGGCTGGAAAAAATCATGAAATTAATGCTACAAGATTTCATCAAATTAAATTTGGAAACAAGCACATAACGTAGATCATTAGACCGGACTCCCTGAACAAGGTCGATGGAGTTATCAGTTGAGGCTGCATGGCGTATTAAGGCACGTCAGATGCGTCTGTCGATGACGCTGTCATCGCTCCATCACAGAGTTAATGATATCGATGTAGAGATCGCAGCCTCTTTCATGAATATTGTGACGAATATACATTTTACGTATGATAACTTTATGAAGAGCCCTAATACATTTTCTTTCCGAATTTTGTCACGTGATAAAATATTCCAAGAAATGTTGTATTGGTACTTTTTTGACAAAGGCTCTTAAAAAAATTCTTAAAAATAGTGCTAGATAAAGAAATAAATAGTCTTGTTTTACTAACAATAAGACAGGCCAAAACGTCGAATAAAACTGCTATTATAAACAATAATTGTGTTCAACGTTAGAAAATTATTTGTTTTAAATCATTTGTCAAACAGGGCACTTAAAAAACTATCATCGATAGAATGTTCCTACAAATCCGACGTGCATGTCTTTTTTCAGATTTGAACGCACAAATGATCCCCTGCAGGAATAAAAACTAAGGAAGCAGCCGGTCCCAGATGACGGAAAGGTCCAATGTTTCAGCCAATAGATCCATCAACTGAGTGCTTCAGTGGAGCCAAAATTGGATGCCATGCCTTCACAAATCTCATAGAATCATTTGGTTCTCTATGGGAATAAATTTGGAACTAACCTCGGCTATGAAGCATTGAAGCATGATACATTGAGCAGTCCCCTCACTCAAGTACGACTGTTTTCCTCCTCTACATGCTATGAGATAACTCTGGAATTTTAGTGTGATGAAGGTAAAACATTGAGTGACTGAATATTTTGTCTAAGATCTTTTCTTATAAATTTTGAAGTTGTATTTCGGGCATTATGATTCCTGTTCTGCTCATTTATTGGATCTTCTATCAAAGCATGTCATGATAAAAAACGATGTTCCACTTACAGAGGTTTAGAATACGGACAGTCTTCTAGTATGAAAGAAAAATGGAAAGCATTAGAAATATTTAAATATAATTACAAACCTCAAAAGACATCCGGTTGGATGTTCTTTGCAAACATCTTAAGAAATAGATTGCAGCGTTCTATTGCATGTATCCAATATTTCAGATTTGGCCATCTGAAACTGAGCCACGTTATCGACTAACTAAAACGAAATGAGAAAACCGTTTTAAGAATACTACAACTTTGTATTTCTACAAATAAAATAGTGTTAACATCATGCCCAGAGATTAGTAGTATACAAGTTTCTCGTCAGTCTTCAAAAGTCGAGTATACGAGTTAATGCAACACTCATAACAGACCTCCTCAAATGAGAAAGCAGAACAATCATAGAACAAAAAGTGTATTCACAAATGAGGACCTGAATTGCAATCAGATGATGTGCGTGCATGTAAAAATGTGCTTATCTAGAATAGTATTTTTTATGAGTTACGTACATTATCATAATACACAGGATGTCCATGAAGAACGTATACCTACATGAGCATCGTTGATATCGATTAAGACATCTTTGGTAGACACCCTGTACCTGTAGAAACACCCAAAACTCGTTATTTTCATTAACATTATTTGCCTGATTCGCTATTTCTTAATGGCGTTTTTAGAGAATTTCTTCATGATTTTCAGTATTAACCCGTTAGTATCATGATCTTAATTGACGTTCTTTCACGAATGTAAACTTCTCAAATGGTATATTGTAACTTTAATTAAAACAACTAGCGAGGTTTGAGTGTAACACACTTCTATTCACTAGCAAGTGCTACGAATATATATACAGTTTTTAAGATTCAATGTATATTGTTCATTTCATTGACCTTAACGATTGTTTGGTGATGCAATACTTTAAAAAAACTATACATTATCCTCAAAAAATGATAGGAGTATAATTTTACATAATTAAAAAATTAATTTACACTTCCATAAAAAAGTTCACAAGTCTGAGGCGAAGTAGCATACTTTTTCGCTTGTAATTTATGACAAACAAGCTGTCATGCCTGCTGATGAGCACAGTAAACAAGTTAAGTTCAGAAATAATTATAGTAAAAATTTATTTAAATTACCCTGGCAGCTTACAAGTAGAGTCGGTGAAGGAGACCTAATCTATATTTTGTGTTAATGTTTATTCGGACTACACCATTTTAACTTCGATTTAAAATTAGTCTTGTTCAATTTATAGAAGTAAAGTTCAATTAAAGCTCAAATAGCTCAAGTACGATGTTAAAGAATTTGAGTTAAATTTAAAATACCCAACTTTGATTTGGAATAAGAAAATTTGGTTTGATTGAGGTTTAATTGGCAATTATATATCACGATTACGTACGTGTATATTTACAAGTAATAAACTACAGTGTCACTGATATCTCCATTCATATTAAAAAGTAGTAAAACGCACACATGAACCCTCATTCATTAATATATCGCTACATAACATCAATGTATTAAATTATGTAACCATAACATTTCATTAAAGCCATAAAATTTCCATTTCAAATACATTCGTATGAATAATTGTGATAGTTGATACCTGCAAATTGAACTCTTTTTTATCTTGTTTTGAATTTATTTTAGAATTATGAAAACTAGCTAGATAATAATGAGGCTTATAAATGGATCAGTACTAACCTATTGAAGCATCATTTCTAAGTGTCATTCAAAGACTTGTGTTCAGATGCTTCAGCCACGATGCTTTGTTACATTTTCAGCTTTTCTAATCCTTCTAAAAGCAGTTCCTATACACTTCGTTAGCAATCACCACGAAATTCGATTTGCCTTCATATTATTTTACTGCTGATATAATCCTTTGATTTTTGCAGATGTTTTGCAGTACTTTCTTCTTTTTATTTCTGGTGTACACCTTTTTTGAGCAGTGTTAAAATATCACCGGTTCCGCTTCAGTCAGAATTACCTACTCATATTATTGTGATACTCTAGAGTGGCCAAGTCTTCTTATGGATGGAAGGGCGTAACTTGCCAAAATATGTTCAACCATAGTTAAGTATTATATAACACCAGTAGTATTTATAAAAGTACATTCATTGTTGGGAATCAAAACATGAGGAAACTGGGTGATATTCCTTAGAACTTGGTTCATTTCAAATTGAAAATAACATATTTCAAATTTAACTTGTCTTATTTTAAATATAACATGACTTATTTTAATTTGGGATAGATTTATTTCAAATTTAACTTAACTTATTATAAGTTAATCTTTATTTACGTACTTTAAATTAATCATAACTTCTATCAATTTGAAGTTGAATTATTTCAAATTGAAGTTGGCTTCTTTTCAGTTGACCTTTACTTACTTGAAATTGAAATTAAAATCCTGTTATATTAGCAATTTTGTTGGCTTTAGGTGGGACAACTACTCATAGGAATAGTATCGACACTTCATCTATCAATCTTTTGGCGCTTCATGATCATTCTATTGAAAATATAATCCTTCTGAGCACCTTATCACTTATTTCCAGAAACATCAAGCGTGGATCAATAACTATTCAGTAATTTAGTGTTGCTAAGAGTTAAGAAACCAGTACTGTAGTGCCGGCACAGCTCTAGTAAACAATCCTGGCCAATACGGGCATCAATTAGAAAGGTTGTTGACTCTACCTGGCACAGTTTTATTACCATCAATAGACTTCATTTGTCCTATCAAATAAAGTACTGTCTTGAGGGATGGATTTGACCTCCTTAGGTCAGCGTTTCATTTCTTGAGGGGAGAGTTATTTGTTCAGCGTATTGATCTTGAGCAAATATTTCACGCCGACAGAGTTCTGCACATATAACGTTTGATATCATAAGACTTATAAGAAAAGGCTGTCAGTTTTCCTGCTATTCCAAATAGTGGAGGTTGGTGGAAAAATTGGAGCTCAAACTAAGTCAATAAACTTGCATTCAAGCTGTAATTTTTTGCACAGAATCATAGCAACTTTAAATGATATATTATTTAGTATCAGTCACAGTATTTGGGATTTTATGGTGGTCACGATGTCCGTGATAATTAAATATGAGTATTAGATTATTATTCGATGAAGAAACTGCTAAAGGTTGTTAATCGTTCCAATAATGAGCGTAGTGCTCGTGCATCAGCCACATCTTTTTCGACTTAGACGGGAAATGACACTAGCTTTTCATAAAATATCAGATTTTAAAACCTGATTTCATTGAAAAATTGTGCAAGTTTTGCTCAAAATAATTTTTTCCGTTTTTGTCGTAGGCAATAGTCGTAATTTTTAATTCATCATTTTGAGATCTTGCTTATGGATTCCTGTTGTACTTCTCTAGCAGATAGCTCAACTTCACTGAGAAATTAAAAATATATTGAGGCAGGGTAGCGCATAATTAACATACTCTCTTAAAATACCAAAAAAATATATGCGATAGAAACATGCAGAAAACTACAAATGATGACCTCCGTTGATATTAAAAACAAATACTTTCAATGAACCTGTTCAGTACTTTACAAAACATTTCTGGGGTTACGTTGTTAACTTCATTGACGATATTTTGTTTTAATTCCAATAAAAGTATCAAGCGTCGTAATGGAAACCTTTCTTTTCAACTATTTTAAAGAAAAAAGTCAGAGGAGCTGAGATATGAAGATCTGAGGAACACAATAACACAAAATTAACGAGCTCAAAATAATCGTCTTTATCGTGTCCATCGAAAAAATCTCCTTCTGTCAATCTTGTATTTCCGAATTCAATAGACTATGATTGTATGCAGTGTTTGTTTGTATATCTAAAGAAAAAATATTAATGTAAATTCTATTCTATTTTATTATATTGGAAATATTCTATTATATTGTTGGTTATATAGGAAAAAAAGTTTCACAGGTTTTTGTTGGCTGTTCTTAAGTACAGAGCAACATTTTTGAAACTAAGTTAGACGGATAATAACCACAATCGTTAATTTCAAAAATTATTCAAGATTTTTTATTTTCTTGTTATTGGTTTTCTAAAAGTGTACATTACTGAGGCCTTCCCCTCCTCTTGCGTACAAAAGCCTCAAACCCAGACAGAAGGTCAAAATCATTCTTATTGAAAAACTTTCTAGAACTCCAGATATTGAAGACTTCTAATTAAAACGCTTTTCCTTTCATTAAAATTGAATTATGATTTTGAACGATTTCTGCCACAGCCAGATCAGAAAAACTTTGAATAGATGAAAGAGAGACTGGAAAAAGTGCATGTGACTTTCAGAGCGAAGTCGAGATTGATGAAAAAATTTGAATATCCAGCAAGAATATGCAGGCGGAGTTGGCAAGAAACTGAGTTATGGTGAGACGAACATTATAACTACAAATAATTTATAATGGAATGAATGGATTATTAATTATTTGAATACATAACGAACTAGGGTATAATCGAAAAAAATTTGGAAAGTATTTTCAAAAAGAACAAAAGTGTTCTGTTTAAGCGCCTCAGATCTGATCAGTTTAGCAATAATAATGGAATATAAAAATGATGCATCATACAAGAAATAAAATCGGCTTTGGCTCTTCGAAAATTTTATGAAAGCAATTGTAGCTTTTGGGGAAAAGCTGTCTGACAAAGCTTCTGGGCCGACAGATTTCACTAAAATCAATAATTAAGACCAATGTACTTCGTTGACTTTAACATCAAACAATTGTTAAAGCGTATAGTTAAGTTAATAATATTCCGTGACTTAGAGGCACTAATCCAAGCAACATCTTACCTATGTTTACTTTAAACAGATCTACATGCTAAAATGTGGTGATCGAATGTAATTGAATGGAGTCTACACGACCAAAAATTATCTGTATTTTAGATGGACTTGGTGATAACTTTTCTGATACAAATTGTCTTTCTGGCTTAAACATTTGCTAATATTGACATCTAGTAATCCATGAACGAGATGTTCGGAGACGTATATGTGTTGCTACACAGTGTTGTGTAAAGTTTTTCATAGACGTGAAACAACAACCAATATGCCAACAACAAAGAGAATTAATTTTTATGGACACTGTGTATTGTTGATCTAACATGTCTGATAACATAAAAATGCTGAATTACTCTATATTACTAGAAATAGTTATCGTACACTCGCTAGTCATTGTTGGTCTTTCGGCTAATAACATTGACAAACATTACATCTTGCCTAGCACAATTAAAAAACATGGTTGTGTATTGTAATCTGGATACCGATTCTTGATCTTCAGGAAGTGCAATGAGAAATGCATAAGTAAATCTCGTAAAAAATTCTATTAATCCATGCAAAGCAACCTGGCTGCTCAATACAACAGGTTTGATTCCAGGCTTTGTCGCAACTACTGAATTCGATGAATACATTCTCTGGGTCGACAGCTTTCATTTGCTGGAGTCAAAGTACTTCATGAATAAATTTCTGCCGAATTCAAAACGGGCGGCAACTTTTTACTCATTTAGTTTGCTTATAGAATATGCTTATGTAAAACGTAGTGTTATACATACATTGCTGAGTTGCATACCATACACAGAAATTGAACATCAAATTGGCAGGCCGTGAAACTTGCGTATGTGATAAAGTTGTTAAATGCGTAGAAGTAGAATTATTTTTTTATATATGTATCTATAATAGGACTGTGATATGTATGATAATAATAAAAAACACGCAACGAAAATATTTAAATTCTGAGTACATGTCACACTCACTATAAATTTTAAAATAATTCATTACTGTGACTAGTTGAATTTTATTAAAAGGCTAAACATTTATTAGTGGAAGGTGTGCTTCAAAGTATCAGCTAAATCCAGTTTCTGCTGATTTACATTTGAATTTGCTCATTCTGCTGACGACGAAAAATGAATTTGACTGAAGATTGGCTTAAAAGCAGGCAATCAGCGTGCTGCTGATTTCTCAGATCAAAGTTTGAAACGGATGGAGCCTCAGAGCAATTTTTTGAGGCTTTAGCCCACTGTAGTACGAAGTTTGAAATTAACTTTCTTCTTAGGTCTACAGAAGACTGAGCTTAAGAACTAACTCAAGTAAAGCCGCCTAACTACTGTGACAAACACCTTTCGGATCTAAAAATTTTCCACGATAGGGTTTCAATATTATTAGGTAGACTGAACTTTTTGTTCATACTGGCAGAACGTTTATTGTGTTAATTATCAGAATTTGTGAAATTGCAGTTTAAATTTGGAATATAAATATCTAGAACACAATTGTATGGAGCATTTAACTCGGAATTTTTATGCTTGTCGAAAGTCCATATGCTAAGAATAACTTTCTACGATTGCTGCCGCCGAAATTAAATTCTTAAAACGAAGTTCAGAAGCTGAAATTTCTTCACGCATTATTGAATCTCAATTTGTTCACAGGCATGCTGTCATCTATGCAGTTAAAGTTACATTAAACATGAAAATCATACTGCATAAAGTACCACTAACTCTCAAAAACACGCATGTAGCTCTTGCTTTCCTTTTACAATGTTTTAAGCCTTCTTTGTCTTTATTTATTGTCAAGCCCTGATACTGTTGTCATAAGCGAACTGGTATTCCATGCCGTCACTCATGAACAGATTTAGAGATTACCAGCCCTTACGATCAGTAAATTTCATTTAAACTTTGCATCGTACGAGGTCTCTACAACACGAGGCTCCTCTACCATGTATTGACCACGTCACAAACAGGAAAACTCTTCCTTAAAACCAATGCTAATGGGAATTTAAGTAATACCAACTAGTTATTTCAAGATAAATTAATAAGTTAATTTTTTTCCTCTGCTCCTGCTGCGTATTTTTATTACGTGTTTCTAGAACAAATTAACGACACTGACCCTGAGCAAGACACTGACTTTCTCTCGAGTTTCGATCCAGTAACTGAAAAACTAGACTTGGTCTCGCAGCGTTAAAATATTGTTTCCTGCATGTGGAGGGCACACATACACTTTGTAAGTATTTTTTATTTATTCAACTATTCGTTGCTCGTTTGAACCGCCCAATATCCAAACGAATTTCAGTTCAAATCAAAAAATGTCATGTGTCATTTGATATAAACCATCACTTTGACAGTGCTGCTTCAATGCTTAAAATACAAAAGCGCTGCAAGAGATTGACATCAATGTTCGTATGGAGGCGTAAATTTTTATAACTACTATAGTCTAACATCAATCTGCAAGAAAAGTAATGTATTATTCTTGAATTTTAAAGCTTGGTAAAAGAACAATGACATCCGATCTTATGAATCATAGGTTATTTTGTTTAAAGAAATGACTGGAAGCACGCATGTAAAAAAACAGGATGACAAGGAATAGGCTGGTCGTTTAAAACCCCTTTTACTTGCTTCGATTTATAAATGTGTGCTCGTCGTGAAGTCCACACCTACAGTCAATAAGTTGTCTTTAACCCTTTCGGTACCACGATGCAAATATCCGAACCTTTTCAACATATTTAACGTCATATTTTTAAAAAAGATGCTTTGTGATGTTTTACGGTCACTGCATTGTCCTGATCAAACTTTAGCTTGCACTGCCCTACCAGCGTTTGCACAGACACACGTGTTGCTCTGCATCTTAAAATGTGCAAAATTGAAGCGGTATTTATATGTACCGTCAGTATCGAAAGGGTTAAATATTCCATCAAAAGGAAATGTTATTGAATTCCCTGATGATCAATCTTTGGGACTAGTGGTTCATGAAAGCTTCTGAAGATATCACTTTAGATATAATAAGTAAAACTAACATTTACGGGGCTATATATATATATATATATATATATATATATATATATGTAGGTGCCGAATATATAAATTCAGCACCCTTCAATTAAAATACATGTATGGTCACTCAATTCGCTATGTGTCTGCAGATTCAAATTTTAATTTCATTCACTATCAGCAGATCAACAAAACAGTGATGATAATGGATGACTAATAAAAGGGTAGCTCAGTTTTATCTTTATAGAAATTAACTACATTGTTCTCAGCTATACTGCGGAGAAATTACACTTTTTCAAATTAACAACACAAGACTTTGATTCAGTTCGAGTAATATTATTTCTATCCTTCGTTCACTGCATTGTACTAACAACAACGCTCTTGCATCCTCGCCATATAATGCATAGAAGCTGCAAATTAAAATTCTCACAGAATCAAAATCTTTGGTGTTGAGGCTTTTCATATTGTTAGTGGTTTGTTATTCAACAGTTTAATAAATACTGAGATTTTACAATCTTCATCACTGAAGTGCATCCATTTTTTGGTTCCTAAAGGCAACTTTTATATTTATTTCTAATTGACGCCTGTTTTCTGAACTTTGTTTTGTCTGATAAATGCGTCTCAGTGCACTGAGGCTTTCATCTACTGTAACCAAGAGCTTTAGCAGAGATATAAATTTCAGAAATTGATATAGTTCAACCTGGGTTATGAATTTAAACTTTGAAGCATTCTAATAGCCTCGTTTAAACAAAATATCCTACGAAAAATGATCAGAGAAGGCAAACTAACAATTCTGCTTGCAAAAAAAATATTTCTTGTAGTGAAATTATTTTCTTAAATTGTTACCCAAAAATAAAATACTGGTTGAAAATAGCTGTGAATTAGTTAATGTGAAAGAGCAGCCAATTTCCTAACCTAACGCTCTTCACCTAATCTTAGAAAGAACATTTCGATTTTAGAGCAGGATTAATGTTGCGCGGACAGTAGATCATTTTTTACATGCTTAGCATGTGCCAATGATCACGAATTGTTGAGTCCAAGCATGAAATTTACCGTTTGCATTGGATAAAAGCTTGATCTTTTTCCATTGTAGTTGATGCTGGAATAAACCATTGAGTTATCATCACAACGAAGAAAAATAAATACTTGTGTTATTTTGTCCGGGAAGATATGTTGTAAATTATCACAGGAACTGTATGTATTTCTAAATTCATCAAGATATTTAGATGCTCATTTGAATCCCAACTTAGAATGAGAACTTTTGATCCTAATGTTTGTTAAACGAAAACTATAAAATAATATCCTACCCAACTGTGCTTTAGTAATCAATAAACGACGTGTGCCAAAAATTTTCTAACGTTTTAACTATTTTAGTGTTAGTGGTTTTATTTGCAAGGTAGGCACGGCTCTTATGCGAAAATACTTGTCACCAGAAACCGATGCAGTAGCTGTTTGATGCGCCATGAAGTTGTGAATTGAGCACAAGTTCAGATTAAACGAACAAACAACTATGCTGAGAGCAATAACTTCAGAGGTATGGCAATACCAGTTCAGCCACAGATCCGCCAGCTCTACATAAGCCTCTCGCTGGAAGCCAAGGATCAGGGAGCTGAAGTTTGAAGATCATCGCTCATTTCCGAGGATTTTTCATTTGCAGGTTCGCTAGTTCTGATCGTCGTACTCAGAATCCGAACGTATCCTCTCCCCTCCCCAAAAAAAAATCCAAAACGAGGGCTTAGGAAGATACTGGAATAAAAATTGGTAAAGCACCTGTAAATGTGACTGGGATTTCCCCCAGTGGAACAAATTAAATAAAAGGGTAAAGTGATTGTATCGTTTACCGATGTACATTAATACAAATTTATGTTTACATTTTTCAGAATCATATGTATAGAAATATGCAACACAAAAATATATATATATATATATATATATATATATATATATATATATATATATATATAATATATCATAGATATAACCTATAAAATATATAAATACGTACGTGAAATATCAATACATACGTGAAATGAAACATAAAATCCATTATTCCATGCTACCCCTTACAATTATTTTGTCTTACGCTGAATGGTAAGAATAGTGCAACAAGATTTCGATATTATTAGTAAAAACACAGTTGAACAATCCAGGCCCTAGAATACTTATATAAAAACAGAAAATACTCCTGTTGTGGTGTTATCTCCTCTGTGAAGATTTTTTAGGAAATCCATAATGACATCAGTGGCTGTCATATTTACTTCTGCTTTGAAAATGTTCTCTTTTACCTTCGGCGATTGAATTGCAAATAATTAGTGGTAATTCTTCGTGCCTTCAATATTCTAGTCGAAGTAATGCAAGAATTATTGAATGGAAATTTTACCTAAGTGTATTTATACTCGGCTCGTTATTTCACATCAAAGCTAATTCGCTTGCAAATACTTATCAAAAGCATGAAGAAATTTTATCAATGTTTTCACTCTACTCGGAGTTCAACTATTATTTTTTTCCAGTTTACTTTTTGTATTGAGGCAAACAGAAAAAATCACAAAAGGCAAAAAGGGCATAGTCTGTTCAGTATTTTTTAGGAGAAAATTTATTCTTAAAGAAGGAACTAAGGCAAAGTGATACGATAACATGCCAAAATAATAATTTATTAACATGAAATAATGATAATCTACTCAGGATACTTGAAAGTTCTAATATTCAAAAGTGAGTAAAACCATCTAGAGGGAAGTACGTCACGCTTCTGATAAGTTAAACAAGATTCATTGTATTTTTGAGGAGCTAAAGATCGTTTCATAGTATCTTTTCCAATAACTTGGAAATTCTACATATTTCAAACAGAGAGCTCCCAAAGCATGTTTTTGATGTATGAGCAACAAATCTACCTTCCCTAAAACACAATTAAATAAAAAGATGGATGGATTAAAATTTCAGTAGACTCACTAACCAGCAGTAGGTTTCACCATCGTCCACATTGCTCCGCCATTGCCCCCAACCACGGTCTCCAGGTGATGATATGATAGCCTCAAACAGTTTTTTTCCACTGCTTCCCTTTTCACCTGCTGAGCTAGTCGTCGAAAACCCTGTCTATCATTCGTGTCTTGATACGGCATGAGATTGTTAATTAATCTCTCGAATGCTCTCATGCATAAACTTCCAAATAAGGGTCAAAACTTTACGATGTTGATGGCAAAAATAAGTCAAAGAGAAACTTTGTAATTTTTCCACGTGTGCTTAGTTAAGCTGTCAAACAAGGAATATGAAGTGTCTGTTTTTTTGCATCCATGGCCTGTCTCACGTGTTCTTGAAAGAATCAAAACCTCATATAGATTGTCGCCTGCACGCACAGGGACGCTGGTAAAATTCCTCAAATCTTTATCTTCACAAACAAACTCAATCACCGGGTCTTGAGCTGTGCTTGACCCTCATCTAATAGGAGAGCTATCTTCTGAGCTTCGATTTTAAATACGACGTCTCTTTATGTTAAAACTCATTCACGTGAATTTTAAAAGCTTCAATTTAAGTGCTTGCTCGTTCAATGTGCACAGTAAGTATGATTGCTTGCCTCTTGCAGGTTTCTTGACTACATATGAATTCGCTCAAGTGCGAACTCTTTGTTTGGAGAAAAGTTGTCATGTAGTTTTATCATCAGTTTTAAAAGGATCTTAATGCATGGTTTTAAATAATATTCTGCTTTTATAGTGCTCTCATTCAGCAAAATTCCTATACACGAAAGTTCTAGCGACCTACTTAAATATTCCATCCTATTTTAAGTCCATTTTCAGAACATGGATTCCTGCAAATGATGAGCTAAGGTACACAATTGTTCATTTTCCTAATAGTGAACTAAACTAAACGTTCATTCACGCTATCAATTTCCTCCTATCGTTGCTAGCTCAACTCGTTGTTAGATTCAGGATCAAAGCCTTCATTTACTAATACTCATTTACAGGTATTATCAAATAAGTTAAAAAAGTTGAAGTTCACATGCACTTCTCCTTTGCTGTGTCCTTCTCCTTGAACCATCACGTCCCATGCACGAAGGCTGTTGAGTAAATTAACTCCAAAAATACATTGATCCACCGTTAAATTGGCCTACATTCTGAATAATATTACTCGCATTTGATTGTTTACTTACTTCTCTTCACTGCTGTCAATAGCTCTTTCCATGTAAAGTCAAAAACTTTATTGGGTGGCGGGTGTTGATTTTCCTACCCTAGAATTTAAAATGCAAAGAGGTCTGAACTGCAACTCCTATAATGGAGGCAGACCCGCTCACAGCTTGCTTTGATGGTTAACTTCGAAAATTCCCCCTTCATGCATCAAAGGAATTTGAGCTTCAGAAAGGATTTTTGTCTTTAACTCGCGAGGTGTCTTTAATCTTACACCTAATGACTTGAAGTTTTACTGATGATCCTTCATTTTACGAAAGAAAAAAAGATACCATGGTAGTTTTGAGCGTCGCTCTAATACGTATATGAAATTAACTGGAAAACCATGCAGCTTTGTTTCTTACAATGGTATGATTCAATACTGCAGCGCTCCTACTTTCGAGACAAATAGTCCTGTGAAGATTTCTTGAAGGTGCATAGTTATTTCATGATGACTGTTTACAATTTTGTACAAGCGTAAAGTGGATAAGACACATTTAGCCTGAACTACTGTTACAACTACAGGAATTTCTCAATATCCTTTTCAGCGTTTTGACCTTTATGAATTCGTGGCCCTGATATTTGCACTTACTTTAAAACGAGATGAACCATGTCTCTTGAGCTTAACAAATCAATTTATTTTCACCGTCATTGTGTTCTTGGTGCAACACTAATGATAAAAGCTAAACGAAAGATCGTAATACCCTAAGGGACTGTTTTACTTTTCAATATTATTCCCAAATTTTAGTGTTTTCAGGTTAAATTTTCAAGAGTAACAAATGACTGAGAATCGAAACCAGTGTCACACAATCAAAGCAGTGATGTAGAAATCGTATTATTAACCAAATAATAGCATGAGCTGCATAACTTGAGAAGTAACAAATGAAAGCATGATTTTCATAATTTGAGAAGTTAAAACAAGGGCCAGTTATTCACATTAGAAGAATGACTTAAAAATAAAGAGCATAAGTTATAGGTATTAGAGATCAAAAACAGTTCATAATAAGTCTTCTTAGCAGTAATATAACTCGTTAGCTTCATTGTGAAAGTCACCTGACCTTTTACGCTTGTTTTCTGTGTTGCGTCAGAAGTTTTGCCGAGCACTGAATCTGGATTACAAACTTTAGTACGTCAACTCTCCTAAACTCCGTGGAACGAACATTGAGTGTCCTTAGTTTGGCATCCGTGCTTTGAATCAGCAACGAGGACGACTGTAGCGGAAGATAGGCCTGGAAAACTTTATAAATGTTTATTGTGAACCAGGAGCATTGTAATCACAGAGTTCAAGTTATCAGGAAGAGAAGTTTTCTACAATACGAGTAGGAACGGTTCTCAGAACGACAAAGGACTTCAAGGGACATACAAACATCAATGAACTGCGTATAACAGAATATATATTATATATAATATTTATGTATGTATACAAGCGTATATAGGTACACACACACACACACACACACACACATATATATATATATATATATATATATATATATTCTATCCTATTTTATGTATATATATATATATATATATATATATATATATATATATATATATATATATATATATATATATATATATATGTACCTATGAAATATATAAATACGTGAAATATCAATACATATGAGAAATAAAATATAAAGCTTATTATCCATGGTGCCCCTTACAAATATCTTGCATACACTGAATGGTGAGAATAGTTTACAGTAGAAGTCTTCTTTTTAATCGGCACCCATGGTACTTTGCAGTTGCCGGTTAATATCACCCAAGTAACCACAAACAATTCATAGACACGCTAGACATAAAAAAACAATATCAATTGATTAAAGCAGTTAAAGAAGAAAAAACACAATGAAAATATTTATAAAGCTTGGCCAGCGAGTGCCGGTTTAAAAGAATTCTACTGTTACTCAATTATTTCATGTTAATTTTTAGTTTCAATACTATTAGCAAAAACACACCTGAAAAATCTGCGCCCTAGAAGGATCAGACTTTTTAAATCGAATAATAACAGGATTGCAGAAGGTCGTCTCTATAACAAAACTTTTCCTATTGTTTCACAATGTACTTTCAATATATTTTCATCATTGAGGGGAAACTTGATTCCAGCGTTCTAAATCTGGCAAACTTGCGTGAACCTTATTTAATTGGCAAAATATCATCAATTTTAAAACGTTAATGACGACAATATTCCTAGGGTATAACTAAGAGCGTCAACAATTTGATGTTTTCAGGGTAGAACAGCCCGTCACAGCTTATTTTTTGCTTTAAGAGAGGTTTGCATGAACGTACAATAAAAACACCTATTATCTGAAAAAAATTGAGAAAATACCTTCAGGGCACACAGAAAACAACTAATCTTCTTGGTTGATTTAACTCATTCAATAAAGATCACTGGAGTTTTCTAATCACAAATGTGTTCACAAACAAATTCTAGTCATATGCCACCAAAGCCACAGATCAGCTGATACACGATTTTCCTATTTAGAGACCATGCTCTGTTTAAGAGAAATTTCATTTTGAATTCAAATCTACAAGTCATCAGGATATTCCGAAAAAAATTCCACAAGCCATCAGGATATTCTGAAAAGATTTAATTTCTCATCCGTCGGCAATACGGGTGGCTCAGATGAAACTATAGATAACATTAGATTCTGTAATTTTTGTACTCCTGTCGGCCTATTTTCTTCCGCAGATGAAGAAGTTCTCTTCTGCACTTTTTAAATTCTGCTTTGTTCATCACAATGATCTTTATACGCTTCATCACTGGAGTGCGAGGTTGTCATCGAGGTGTCGTTTTTAAAGATCCCCAAAATTTCTATCTATAAGTAAATAGTCGGCAGTACTATGTTGTTTATTTACCTAAGTTTTTCAGGAATGTAGCTCTTAAATACTCATTGATTGCAATAGGAATATGCAGTTTTATTTTGCTTGAGAGTCGAGCAAGCATGTTCTTTGTAAATATTTATGCAGTTCCAGTAATATATTTAAGTTTGTCTTGTGTGGCTAAGTGGACGAAAGTTTGTGTCAGTGATTTTCCAAATGTATCTCATAGAATCAAACACTCTAGAAATAATATTTATTTCCGATTTATGTATCATTTAATGCACCCTACATATATTCGAATCCATCCCGTTCGCTACACACTAGATAAAGAGCTAAAACAGCTACGTGATGCATGCTAAACCAATATGCAATATTAACATAGCGCTCCAAAATGGAATCTGATATTGTCAGACGTGCAAATACAGAGGTCCAGATATGCTTCTCGTTTAGCTGACAATTTGGACAAATGACTAAGTTTCCAGTTACAGAGACCATTGTTAGACCTGCAATTCCCAATGTTTCGTTGTAAATGACAAAAAAATATCCCCATTTTATACTTTGGCATCCGTGAGGCTTGTCAGGAATGAAAGAAGGTGTCTCGACGAGAACTACATTTTCAGTAAAAGAATAAAGAATGTCAATTTGCGTTTTTGGACAGGATAGAATTGCTCACTCGCTACAATATTGCTCATCACTTCATTCTCACAGAATGCACTTCTTAGTTCTCTGTATTAAAGTAATGTTCCAATATATGAAGCAACAGCTAACACAGAAAAATCGAAAAAAACAGTTGAAATGGGTACAAAAGCTCGTTTTTTAAAACATCTGAAAAACTTTCATTAGTTAATGACAAAGTGAAATGGTAGACCAAAATATTAGGTAATGTTTATTAGACATCCATCATTTCACGAGACTGATGAAGCACTTTGGACTTGAGAAAATTTCGTCGCAGAATATGTAGTGAAGAACGGAGGAAATTAATTTGTAACACCAGAGGCAATGCTGAGCTCAAGTTGCAATTACACGTCATTAATGCTCTCGTGTGGCGTCCTGTTTTAAATTCCCTTTGGTAATGAACATTGAACATAAATGAAAAAGTCTTGTTTGAGGTATTATTAGGCCTTGCATTTACTGAATACCAACTTAACATGATAAATTTGTCTAGAATTGGAATAAATTCTGATGCGTTTCAATTATGATTGACTATTCGTCATTTTGAATACAAGTTCGTTTTTTAATCATACAGAGAAGTACCAGTAATGGACAGCTGTGAAAAAATGTGCAGAGTAAAGTTTCTAAAGTTTGTAAAATTTTCATCCTATCCTACATACATTGAGATTCTCTGATTCAAAACAATTTTCTGCACAAGAATATCATACTTCGCTTGGTGAATAGTGAATTATGTGAGTAAAATTGTATCGTTGATGTCGAGTAAGACGTGAGATATGTGCGAGTATTCCTCCGTAGAAACTAAATTTTTAGACTGTCTTCAAAAATCTTCCTCGTTTACATGGGTTTACAGTATCGACATTAACATATTCTCAGGTTATTCCTATAATCTAATGTTCGTTGGACATTCTAATTTTTCCTATTTAGCTTACGTTTAGCTAACGCATTTTACTTTTTCATCAATTCATTAAAACATTTTTCATTTTTTCGGTTTCCACAAATAAACATTGGGTCTTTTAAGATATGATGAATTATTTGGTACTCTAATTGTATGCTGTAATTATTATGGTACGAAGGAAATGGGTCCATATTTCTTAAAAATAAATACTTACATATGTTCAGTACAGCAATCTAAGCAATATGAACAATTATTTACATACAACGTAAAGAGAAATTATAGCAGCATACATCAACTGAATTTAAATACAGGAAATAAATGAATAAGAAGGTTTTTTGGATTGTATGTATACTCTAACACACGGAACATTGTAGAAGAGAATCATTAAAGATGTTTTAACAATGTTTTATCTATATAGCTACAACTTAGTCCTTTGAGGAATCACTCATGATTTGACGAATGCATTACTTAAAAAATATTTCTATCATATTGTGACATAGCATGGCCATTTTTACTTCCACAAACATAGTACGAGCATTAAAATGTTTTTCAATAATGTAAAGTATAAGGTAACGCAATATATATATAAAAACATTTAATACATATGCTTAGTTTGTTGATCATGCTCTGTTGTTATTCCCTCTAGATGAAAAAGACTATTGTATTAGGCATTACTATTGTCTTCACTTGCCACTATTGGAAAAAGGTCTTTTACTATTTGCAAATATACTTCAAACAAAAGCGGATGTAAAATTAAAGGTAAAAAATCGACTGTTAACTTGCTTTCGTTTCATCTGACTCCTCAAATAATAACAGTAGCAGGCAACGATGGTCAGTGGAAATTTTCTCCTCTCGTCACAAATAAGTCGGAAACTGCAGTTACGATGTCGAACAACTTTGACATGAGGCTTCCGTAACAGATATTGGAAAAGCCTGGACATTCTGAAAAGTATTAACATCCACCGCTGAAACACACGGTGTTGCTGCCATGTTACATGCCGTTTGCCGGCTAAAACAATATTCTTATGGTGTTTAGAAGATGCTTCTTAAATTACATTTCATTACAGTCATTTATGGTGAGCATTTTTATTCAGTGCAGAAGGTTGAAATATATTTGGCGCCGTAGGAGTTATTTCATGCTTTTGAAAACTAAGATGACTGAAAGATGAAACTGGAAATTATTAGTTTCATTAGTGATTAAATTATAGGTGTAGTATACTGTACGTTCATGGAAATGCAAATTAAATCTTATAACTGGAAAAATGAACATATATGGATAATCAGACTACCCAAGATTACTTAATTAAGACACCGATATTCGTTGTTAGTTTGAAAATTCTGCTTCCAAACACTTGTCGGTCGACTTCTAAAGACCCCAGCATTGGATGATGTATAATAAATCGTAACATATTAGAAAAAAAAGGAAACGGCAACAGGAAGAGAATATATATGCCCCCTTGAAAATTGTTTAAGAACCACGGTATTTTCCATGAGTTCGGATCGATAGAAAATATTTTGATGCAACATCGAAGTGTTGAATTCCAAAGTGGATAATAGTTAACTGTAGACACATGAATTATTTACTTAAGATGCACAAGATACTTATGTGAATAATACAACTTTAGACTACTAAGATCAATTTATTTGAATCATGAAAGTTAGAAATACACAAAAATAATTTTTACAATGATGCATTATCTAACACTAGTGTGTATGCCCGTTAAAAATAACGGGTTTTGATATCATGCATTTGAAGGAAGAACTTAAAGCAACAGATTCTCAGACCTAATCACAAAGTCTATAGGTTTAAATACCAGTATTTACGGGAGATTCCCATTGTAATAACATGGGAGAAATTACACACAAAAATATGTATATAAATTTATTTATTTAAGGAGACACTTGGCGTTTTATTATATTGTATCGATTGCATGGGGCTGAACAAAGACTTAAAAACAAAATAGATACCAATCTAGGTAGAGTCTAAGCAATACCTAGGCGTGGATGCTTCAATACTGGAGTTGAGAAATAAGCGGAAGAAGCACAGGAAGGATCGATTGTCAGCCGCCAAATGATACCCTACTATTTTAGCATAGCCTCCACTCCATCCATTCACATACGAATTATTTCATTATTGTATTCATGTGTAAATAAATCTACATCACGAAAATTTATGCCTTAGGCCCTACTCTTTACCATTAATCTATTAAATAACACTAATTTATTGTGAATCAAATTACAAAGAAATTACATTGCCTTACGCGCACTTTTTCAGCCACTTCTGTTGAAGTTTATGAATTATGGCTAGGCAACTTTTAACTCAGAGTTTCGAAGCTTCGGTTTGTACACAGGATCCGAGTTCTGAGTTCCAGCTGTTGTCAATGCTCCATTGTTAACTCTTGAAGACAATCAAGTATCTCAGGAGTAAAGAAAACTTGCTTGTCCAGAACATCTGAACGTCACAGTTATGTTTCAGAACGTCTCATTTATGTTTCAGAACGTCTCATTTATGTTTCAGAAAGTCTCATTTATGTTTCAGAACGTCACATTTATGTTTCAGAACGTCTCATTTATGTTTCAGAACGTCTCATTTATGTTTCAGAACGTCTCATTTATGTTTCAGAACGTCTCATTTATGTTTCAGAACGTCTCATATATGTTTCAGAACGTCACATTTGTGCTTCAGAATGCATACGTTTAAGATTGAAACATTTACGTTTCAAAACACATGATCGTTGCAGCCTCAGAAATTCTTTCCCATCTGAGTACAGTTGAATTTTGGGAGTTCATCCACAAGACGCTGAGGAATAGCAGAAAAAATTGTTCAAAATGTTTGGTACCTCCAGAAGAACTACAGCAGCGTCACTGACAGGCAAGAAGATATTAGTATTCATCACATGCATGGAAAGAATGTCCTGCTCAACTCGCCACTAATTTTGGAACGGCGTAACTTCCTTAAATCGCCGACCGAAAAAATTCGATGTGTTTGTAAAATTCCGGTATGAAAAGCTGCTCATAAGTTCACGTATGAATAAATTACAAGGTCAATAATCTACATATATAACCGACAATGTATCTCCATCTTTCTCTATATATATCTGTGTGTGTCCATCCACTATTTCCTATCTATTATTTAAGAAAAATTATTGAACTGAAATCAAAACGGGTATGCATATATTACAAGCCTGATGGTACCCGTTGAAATTATTTGGTTTAAAAGTGATAAAATTAAGGATCTATGAAACAAGATACATATTTTAGTTTTACCCGTGGTACTATCATAAAATGAATATTTTCATGAATATATACAGAACTTCCATTCTGTACCGTATTTACTGATAACATGGTCATATAAGAAAAGAAAGCTAATAACTCAGAAAATGAAGTATTTTATGGTGACCTGGCACCGTTGGTATCCACAACATCAATTGCGTGTGGATACCAACGGCACCGGATCATTAAAAAATACTCCGATTTTTACGTTATTTGCTTTTTTTCTTAAACGACCATGTTATCGGTAATACGGTACAGAATGGAAGTTCTGTATATATTCATGAAAAATATTCAGATTATGATAGTACCACGGGTAAAACTAAAATTTGTATTTTGTTTCATCGATCTTTAATTTTATCACTTTTAAACCAAATAAATTCAACGGTTAGTATCAGGACTATGTTATCGGTCGATAAGATACAGAATGGAAATTCCGTATATATTAATGAAATATATTCTTTTACAACACAATAATTCATTGCAAGTCTTTAATACATTCATTTTGAGAACCATTTTATATTAAGCAAATCCAAATCGTGGAATTACCACGGGAACTGTCAAGGATTTTATAACCTTTTCCCTAAGCTCTTTTGGTGTTTCTCCTACTCCCACCGGGAGATTTTTTAAAGGAAATTGTTTTTCTTCTATGTTATGGAGTATTAATATAAAACTAAGAATAGTTATTTCATCAGGACTATCGCGTTTAAAAATTTTATCATGATAATTAATCATGAACAGAGTTCGAAAGCGTTCAATATTAGATAATTTATGGGGGGGTTAAAGTACCTCCAAGACGCACCACACACCAAAAAACGTAAAACACTGACAAATGATTCAATATACAACGGTCAACCACCCGTGATAGCGAGGTTTCAATGTAAGGAATTTTTTACAACATTGTTGAAGCTAGAAATTATACTTAGAAATCAGTTTGTGCCACTCGACTTTTCTGTCTCCCTCGTATTATTGTATTGAAAGTTCTTTAAGTTCCAGCCAAGTTGGTAAGCCAGTCATGTAAGTTAACGTTAACTTCTGTACGAAAATTCTCAGAGGACCTCAAGAAGCTCTGGCATCTAGAAATGAGGACTCCCCAAACCAAATATCCGTAAAAAATGAGGGCCATAAAAGAAGGCTCGCGCAGAGAACCCTAAAACAATAGCCAGTATGAATGACAGTACGTAATAGCTAGGGCTTTCCAAAAAATAAATATTCCTGAAAGCATTGAGTTCATATAAGAATAAAGCCTTGACGAGAATTTAAAAAACATGTTCTAAAAGGAAAAGCCCCAAACGTACACGAGTTACAGAGAATTTGTTTTTTAACCTTGAGGCGCGTTTTACAAGAATACACACGGGAAAAAATTAATGAATTAAGCTTACTAGAGGCGTGTGTATCGAAAACAAAACCTAAGTAGAGTGAACAAATATATAAGCACGACTGTGTTTTTTAAGCTTGCAGGTTTTACAGAACGACAATCATGAAAAATGAAAAACTTTTATTTACGAACGAGAGCTGTTGACAGTGGCAGCGTATGAGTTTGACGCTTGCGTCCTGTTATTGAATCCACCCTGGTTGTGCAAACTCCTTTGAATCTTCACTGATTCATAGTTTCCTGTATAAGAACATCTCAGAAGAAAGTGGACAAATCAACCTCTGTAATTCGACACGCAAAATGTGCATCGATCCCCCATAACTTAATTATATATTAGGCCTACGTTTCATTAAAAAAATTAACAATGAGGACAAAGAACATCGAAACACCGATAAAATAGTCATCAAAATTCGGACGTTTCATGTTCTACGACACATCAACAGTGAAAATACTAACATTTACCCTGAAAATGAGAAAAAGTAATGCCCTGAAAAATACAGATTGAATTATAACTTGAAATAGGCAACCATGATCGTTTTATAGTACAAATGCTAAGATTATATAAACTCTATTAATTGTCGATACGAAGAAAAAATTCTTTGAACAGTAATGGAAATTGATAGACATGCCTCCCAATATCTAGCGGTAATTCAATATTGCTTTTTTTCTTGCATCACAGCAGGGCCTGAGTGCCACCAGACAGGCATGTGGCAGAGCAAGAAAAGGTCTTTTCTTCAGTTGATTCATCAGTAAAAGTTCACCTGAAGCTCAACATGACTATTAAAAATCACTGGATGCCATTTCAATGTGGCAATATTTTCGATCCTAATTATACATGTACAATAAAGTTACTTTGTAGGTTAATGAATTTTTTTGGGATTTTCCTTTATTACGTCAATGGCGCCATCAAACTGGCTGGGTACTCCCTCCTGCTATGCAAGGTCGTAATTTGGATTTTCTAATAAAAGTATTTCAACTCGTGTATAAATTTTCACTATGCCTCTGCTATTCCTTCATTCACGCATCAACCAGAAGTTAACCAAAATTCTGAAAGTATTGCCTCATTTCACCATCCAACAGGGTTACATAAGAATTTTTTCCCCGTTCCTACTGTATTATAAAGCAGTTTATGTCGTTACATTATAGACCAGTTGAAATCAAATGAAAACTTAATTTTCTCTCTTTTTTCATAAAACAAATAATTGCAAATACATGGTTATATAATAAATTTGTAGAACTTAATTTAATTGATGGAAAAGTATGGACACTTCCACTACTAATGCACGTATTTTAATGACGTGAATTTAAACTGCGATTCTTCGCAATTCATCTCTCCACTGTCAAATTGTGACGCATTTCTACAAATACTGTGTGTATGAAGCAGCAAATGACCGCTGATTTGACGCTACACTCGCATTAACTCCATTTTGTTTGATCTACTCAACTGAAGAGAAAAAAATTCGGAGCTTCTTTGTACTGCAGGGAAATTTTTTGATCATGAGAATAACAACCGAGGTAACACTTTACCCTAGTATTTCCCAAGGGCTTATAATATAGTATAAAACACTGCAAAAATGTAGTGAAATCTCACTGAATAATATAGTGAGATCAGATTTTAATTGTCTTTATGTCTTTTTATTTTTGCATGTAAGGAGAAAGGAGTATTTCGAAGATGAAATTCTGTGTTTATGTTGTGAAAATAAAATTCACTGATGACAATTTGAAATTTTTATCTCTATTAGAGTTTGAATTTCTTATTTCTCATAGTATGAAACTATAATTCTAATTCCTGGCGTAGAAAAATATCGGGCTATCAAACTTTTATGCGAAAGTACTTAGACTAACTGTCCAAAAATAGTTTTTTGAACACTGTTAGAGTTTCTCTCACAATAATCAAGACCCAGAAAAAAACTTTTAAAAGAGTGCTTGGTCGTTCGTAGTCCGCAGATCCAATTACTGCCACGTGGTTTTTCAGCACTCAATGCTTTATTTTAGGCGCATTAATTATATTGAAGTTGTTTTAGTGCAGTTTAGGACATTGCGGTTTGTTGGAATCCCGAACTAGTTGAAGTGCACTTTGCACTTCAACTAGTTAGGGATTCACTCTCACTGGAGCTAGAACTGGATTTAGTTTATCGCATTTTCTATGAAAAATGTATAGTTTTTCATAAATATTAACAGCACGGCATTACGAACTTGCATGCTTATAATTGAAAATGAAACAAACCGACCCTGATTTTCCATTTTGGTAATAGAATACCGTGACGATATCAGAATGAAAACAAATAACAATTACTCCATCAGAAGGATTTTGTTGTATCTTGGGTCCAGCACTTTTGGTTTGAATTAGGAATTTCGTAAATGACTTTAAAATTCATCGTGTATCATAAACGACACAAACCAAATTTTTGCATATAATTACTAAGTTATTCATTAAATATGCTTGTACTGCAGCGCATTATTATTGATATGCAACCAAACCAAACCGATTCAAAACGTGTAAATTTAGTTACAAGGCTTGATATTTTTTATTCATTAAAATTTTTTGTCCTGTACTTCAAATGATAGGGTGATGTGGGGGCAAGTCGTACTACTAGTGGCATTATATTTGCCAAAATTCAGGTTTCGATGTCAGAGCAACTG